>VXBN01007469.1:336400-350830 GCA_013397395.1 Sinosuthora webbiana | reverse complement strand
TTTTTTTTTTTTTTTTGTTACATAATCCAAGACAGTCCAGGCAGCAGGAGTTGAGCTGTCAGGCACTGTCCTGGACTTACAGTGCCACTTACCACTGTCTTTAGCAAGAGCTCAAGGTGCTGGGCAGATGTTTGCAGAGCATCAGACATGTGGAGATGATGTGCCTGGGAGCTCTGCCAGGCTCCTCCTTCAGGTTCAGAGGTCACAGCCTGCCCAGTTGTTCATGGTCTCTTTATTCTAGACCCCTTTTAAAACGTTTGCAGTTCTTTGTCTAGAAACACCTTTGCTGCTCTCAGCAATTCTTCTTCCTAACTCAACAGTAACTCACTTTGTATTGTTCTGTTTATCATTCCAAGGATAGTCTGCCTGGTTCTCCTTATCTCTTCTGTTCTCCTTAAAGAGCCTCGAATCACACCAGAGCAGCAACTCCACTCCAGCAGCAACTCAACCTATTTTTGTGGTTCAGAATATGTTGTTTGTGCTAAACCATCACTCACACCATCTGTGGACTCTTTGACCTGCCTTCTCCCTTGCTGAGTTTTGTGGGAAGGAGAGCTGGATATAGAGCCTGGAAGGAAGCTGTGACATGCTCTAATCCTGCTGATTAGGCATAATTTGTTGACACATGGTGAAGAACCAAAGCATGAAGCTTTGTCAGAGGAGGTTTAGATCAAATATTAAGAAAAGGTTCTTCGCCCACAGGGTGACTGGGCACGGAACAGGCTCCCTAGGCAGTGGTCACATCCACAGGCTTCTAGAGTTCAAAAAATGTTTGGACAAGGCTCTCAGGCACATGGTGGGATTCTTGAGGTTGTCCCGTGCAGAGTCAGGAGTTGGACTCGATGATCCTTGTAGGTCCCTTCCAACTCAGGAGTTTCTAAGATTCTATGATTCTGCTGTACTGCAGAGCTTTTACATTTAGCCCCCAGCTTTTACATTTGTATCACAAACAAAAGTCCCAAGTTGTGAGTAAAATCAGTCCAAAAACTACTTGTGTCACCTCTCCCAGCATCTTCATCCTCCTGCTTGCTGAAGTCCAGTGGGAAGGACCTGTCTGGAGCAAGCCCACTCTACCAGGGCCAGCATACTCACATTGAAAGGCCCCAGCACCTGAGAACATGACTAGTCTTACTTCTGTGTCCCCACTGTGTCACCGGGTCTTGCTCTCTGTTGGCAGAAGCCCAAGACCAAGCATTTCTTCACCCAGTTTTCTCTGGTTGTCTGTTCCTTGAAACCCTGGAGCAGCAGGATCTGCCATTTTGGGCCAGCTGTTGCATATCAAGATCTGTCAGCTGGTTCCAAAGGTATAGAATGAGTTTACACCAACAAAAGATCCCAAGCAGGTACCAGGAAGCATGACCTCTGCGATGTTTTTGGTCACAAGCAATCTCATAGGGAATAGTGGAACTGGCTTCTTTAGACTGGTTTCCAATGGAAATAAAACTTAAGCAATCATGCTGTTTGTGTTTGTTCATCCATCCCCAACAGCTCGGAACCCATCAGCAAATTTCACCCAAATCAGACCAAGCCATCAAGAAGCCAATGGTCTGACTCAATCTGTGACATGGGATTCCTCTCTTTACAAGTTCCATAGGAGGAGCTCATACAGAAAGCTGCTGTGAGAGCTCAACTTCTATCAGACAACAGGAAAGAGTACACAGAGTTTCCCAAACACCTCCTCATGCAGAAACTTCTGCATGACTTAGTCCTTAAGCAGGACTCACACTTTCCAGGACACCAGAGGATCCACCAGAGAAAAGAGAGCCCCGGGAAGTGAGATTTCCTTGAATAGGCTGCCCAGGCTTGCTGCCTCTGTTTTTGCACTGAGGATGCCACAACCATAAAACATCAAATTTAACACTGATAAACAGAATGATCAAGAACACCTGTACCTGATGAACAAAGGCAGCCCCCCATCTTGTGAGACCAGCACTGCAAAATGTCAACCATGGCTAGGCCCCAGAACAGAATAAGGGTCATGATTTTCTCACCCTTCCAGATGAGTTTCAAAGATAATGGCTTCACCAAACACTCAGAACAAATTCCAGGGGAAACAATTATGTCAGTGACTGATGTGCCCACTACAGTGCTTAAGCTGGTCAAAGGAAGAAGCACAAAAATAATACAATTTCGCTGTTTATCTAACACCAGCTAAAGGCAAAATCAACAAACAGCCTTGGTATCTCTCAGGAGACACAAAGATGATAGCCCCAGCCTACCCTCAACAGACACAGGACACATTGACTTTGGCAGCGCTGACTGCTGCATGCTGTCATGTCAATAAACAGACCCATACGGATATCCAGGGGAGGTGAAGAGTCATGGAATGCGTAGAGGAGCAGTGTTTGCTATAAAAAGACAAGGGAGAGAAAAAAATCAGTCTAATTAATCACTTTATGAGATGCCCATGAACAAGGAAAAGTAGGAGCGCTGATGGAGGAGGCTGTCCCAGATACACTCCAGAAGACACAGTGTTGCCTGTACTGCTGTATAGCTGGGCCCAGCTAAGGAGGTGATGATGCTGCTGCTTTCCTGTGTGCTTCCAGAAGCACCTTTACCTCACTACACAGGGTGAACCACTCAGGTTACTCCTCTCCACGAACGCAGTCCACATGTGCCAGTTTGCATGGAGAGGGAAGCAGCTCTGTGCTAGCCTGTGGCTGGAGAGATAACATGGAGCAGGGCTCCTTCAAGCCCACACCTCCTCTCATATCCAGGTCCTTTCCCACCTCACTGCCCAGAGGCAAACCCTTAGCAAAAGTGCATTAGGCTGATGCAGTAGCTCACTTGTGACAGTGCTATGATTCCATCCTGGTGCTACTGTTACTGTGGGAAACCCACAAACATAAAGCTGTGGCTCATGGTACAAATTTAACTCACTGAGGTACGAGGAGTCTAACACAGTCCCTTCAGCTGCTTACTTAGAGAATGAATGTTTGTTTCCACCATCTTCAAAGAAAGAGGGCTGCCTGAAATGGAAGCAAGAAGCAAACAAACAATGCAGGCAGCAGAAAATGCCAGGTCATCAGCCCTGAAATGCACATCACAGAACAGGATAGAGGACAGCTTCTGAAGTGCCCTTTGACTACCAGCTGTGCCTTCGGGGGTGTCAACTGGTTGTCCCTAATCTTGCTGTGAGTGCACTCTAAGCTGTTAAAAAGGGCGTTAAACATTATGGGTCCCAGCATCAAAAAAGTGTTGAATATCTGCCTTTTTCATGCCCTCTGTTTCTAGGTCCTCTGCCCCAGTATACAGCAAGCCCACAGTTTTCCATAGTCTTTCTTTTGCATCTGGCATAGTGAAAGAGGCCCCTCTTGTTGTCTTCCATGTCTGCTAGCCCCAGCAATAAGGAATAAGCTTTGCTTATTCCACTCCTGAAAGTTCAGGCAATGCCTCAGTGCCCACTGCAGGTAATCTGTCCCTGTGTACACTTCTGGATTCCCCACCAAACATTACTCTTACATCAAGGAAGCTGGTCCTTGTACAAGATGCTGCTATTTCAGCAAATCCAGGGCAAAAAGGAGGGTAAAGTTTCAGTCCAGTCTATCCATGGGGAATCAAAAGTGAAATTCCACTCTTCCCAAAACATCTAAGCTCTGCATACAGTATAGGACCATTTTAAGAGCAACAATGCCCCCTGCCTGTCTCCACTCCTGCTCTCTCTTCCCATTCCCTTGAATTTTCCACCTACAAATCAGCTGATTTAGACCTGTCCCTTCTGTCATAACACAGCTGCAGCAGTGATAAAACTCCAGGTTTGGGGGAAATGGATCTTTCTGGACTGAATTTTGTTTCAGCATAGTGTAGAGTAAGCATGGCTTCACTGAAGTCTCTGCTCTTCAGCCTGAACCATTGCTTGGTCAAGGATGAGACATCCTCAGGAGCACCCAGAAACTCAGCTCCTTCTATTTTCAGCTTTGTATTCCACACTACTAACTTCACCCTGCCCTCTCCTTTCAACTCCATCACCTTTTCCAAATTCCCACTGTGCCAGAGAGAAGATACTGTCAAGATCCCACCACTGACCTCACTAGAGTGCTCCATATCATCTCGCTCTCTGAGGGAGGAGCCATGTCTGGACTCTGCTTTCTCCAAGTAAACAGAAGTAAAGATAGAGGAGAGGCAAGCCCTGGTGCCCAAGGAGGCCTGCTGGGCTGGAAAGGGTTTGTGAGTGAGGGGATACACTCTGAGCCGTGACCTGGGTTCCCACAGGGAGCTGGCTGGCTGAGTACCCTCAGAAGAGGACTAGAAGAGCCTGAACCTGGAGCAGATCATTGAGACTCCATGGAGCAGAGCAGGAGAGTTGCGAAAACTCTGGACAGACATGGGGCTGTGGTAGGATCACAGACATCCTTGACGCAGAGGAAACCAGGCGCTGGGAACCTGGAACAAAGGACTGAGAAGCACAGCAAGGGAAGAGTTTGGGGTGATGAGTCAGAGGCTGAGCGCAAACACAGGAACCGGCTATCATGCGGTAACTGGTTACTGCATGTCAGCGTTACAGTCCATGTGCATTTGCTTAGTCCGTGCAATTAAGGTCACTTCAACCAGCTTAGTGCAGTTCTGTCACATTGGCTAAGTTGAACTGACTTGCATGTGCCATGGATTAGGCATGTGCACATACAGCTTCCCCCCACTGCCAGTTGAGGTACAGCAGTGTATTCCTCTGTGACAACTTGTCCGCTCTGTCCACACCTCCAGCTTCAGAACAGCTCCATTGCTGGAACAAGAAAAGAACAAGCTCAAGAAAAAGCACCTGGAATATGGCAAGATAGCTAAGAAGGTCACACAAACAAGGTGGCAAGTGGGGTTATGCTGAAGCACAGTGAGGACACATCCTGTGCCATTTCAGCCTTCCTTCTTGGGTATGCCTTCTCCAGGACCACAGCCTCCCATGTTCCTCTCCTAGGCTGGAGCCTACTGGGCTTGGATGGCTGCTTGACAGAACAGCCTCGTTAGGAGGTTTCGCAATCAGCTCCCTGTGACTGTACTAAGCAGCCTGCATCATCTGTTTTGACTTTGCTGGGTTTGTCTGTGTTCAATATATTTCTCGCAAGGGTCCCAGTTCAGCCCTCATTGACGTCAATGGGAGTCGGTCCATTCCCTTCAGTGAGAGTGAGATCTGTCCCTTGGTGCTTGTATCTCAGCTGTTCCATTTCAGTGCCCAGCTCCACATACCCTCCTACCTTTCCCATCCCTTCCACATGGTTGGCGGCTCTACCCTCTCCCTTCTGGCTGAACAGCAGATCCTGTCCAAACTCTCTCCTGCTCCCTTAAAATGTTTTCCACCACAAATCTTGATTTTCTGAGCACCTTCAGGATTGTATTTCCTCAGCTGGACCTTCAGCAATGTTTCCATTTCCTAATCCTTGACAAAGCAGGTTTTGTTGTTTGGCCTCTCCACCTGGCGACGTCCTCCTTCTACAGTACAATCATCCAGCTGGACAGTAAGGAAGGCTTTCCCTTCAGTTAGGTTTATTTCTGCATTAGCTCGAGGGTAAGTTCCAATCCTAACTTAGATCTCTGTGTGGGTGATTATCAAAGAGGAAAGCTGAACAGTCACAGGAGTCTGAGAATCTGGTTTCAACACCACACTCTGTTAAGGATTCCCACTGAAATTTTGGATAAGTCATTTAAATTCTTCACTCCCTTCTGTAAAACTGGGAATCATGCTCCCCCCCTCTACAGTGTTTTTTGATGCTGAGATGTCCTCACAGTACTTTTGAGATCACTACTAAAGCTCATGCAGAGAACTTTACATCCCCAAGCTTTTCTGACTTAGCACCATCTAAGACACTTCAAAAACGGACAAACAAAGATACAAAATATTTGCTGATCACCCACTAGATAAACCTTTCACCACATCCATAGACTGTCAGAGAAGAGGCAAGACAACACATGCCATTCTTGCATTGTTTCAGCACTCACACCAGTGATGCTGTGGAGAAGATCCTGTACTCGACAGCTCCATGGCATGACCCGCTCCAGCCTTGCTTACGTTTGCATGTTCATCCTGCAGCCAAACTGTCTCTCTGATTTATGTTATCCCAAGAAAGATCTTGAGTTAATGGCAATAAATTTCTTTAGAGAAGACCCAGCTAATGGCAGAGGGAAAAAGACAAGGGAAGAGGGAACCACGGGAATTCTTCTCCTTTCGCATCCCAGCTGGGCCTGGCTGGAGCTGGCTCCAATTATGCCAATGGAGCCCAGCACAGCATGCACTTCTGAGGCTGCCACAATGACTCCCAGTACCAGAGATGTGCTCTCAGGCAAAGTGGGAAGCAGATGGGCCAAACACAGCACCCCCAGCGTGTGTGGCAGGCACGGTTTGAGAGAAGGGAATTGTTTTTATCATTCAAGGGATTCTGCTGGAAGGGGGAGGCTTTCCTGTGGGCTTCAACAGTAAGGAGGGAATGGCAAAGCACTCACAGAGCAGTCGGCGATGGTTCCAGGGAAATGCTTTTAAAATGTGGTCTGTCACACTGATATGCAATCCCAGAGAATTCAGCCTCAGCAGCAACCCTATATCCCACCAGATATAGAGATGAGGAGGAAAGACAACTCTTCAAGGCTGATGGTGTCCAGGGTACTCCTGAACATCATCTCCCTGAGGATCGGCTGAGGCCTGTCAACTCTGTCACAGGGTAAGCTGCTCAGACTGAGGTGGTCACTCCCAGCTCCCATCTCACAGGCAAATCCTGGGAAATGATCTGCCAAAGAAAAGGCTATCTAGTTCTGCATTCCCTCAGAACTTCACCTGCACAGCACCTGTACCAGAAAACAGGCAGGGAATGGGGACATGCAGTGACATTGTTGTCAGAGTAAGAAGGAGCCAGGGATGTGAGGAAGGTGAAGGAGAAGGGATGGAAAAGGTGAACATGAGCTGACAGAGCCTCACTCAGGTGGGAGCTGGGCAGAAATGGCAGTGAATCCACTATTTACGAGGAGTCAAGTGCTACAGAGCACATCTGGGCCTGCACTACCTTCACCAACACCACAGCCTGCCAAGCTCCTAATAAAACCCAACACAGGTTGACTTGGGTTCTCATGCTGCTCCACAGCAGCAGCTACCCCTCCCCACCTGGGGCCCACATGTACTGTGAAGCAAGTGCTTCCCAAGCATCTCAGCACATCCAGGGTCTCCAGGGCTTCCCCACACATCTACAGCCAGGCAGAGCAGCCCAGGAGCAGTGGGTCTATGCCCTCACTGCTTAACTTGCCCTCTGCAGCTGCACCTTGCCACACAAGCCTCCCCAATCCAAGCACGGATGGAGTACACCCAATCTGTTGTTGTTGGTTTTGGCTCAGCAGTAGCAGGCTGCTTCCAGCAAGAGTGGTATGAATAATTGCCCAATTAACTGGAGGAACTTCCAGATGTGTGTTTGCTTTCATACCCATCCAGCCCCCCTCAATCCCACGTGCCTAACACCATGAAGAGTGGTGGGGGTGGGAGAGCCATGGCTCTGCTGACTCGTGCAGCAGTGTGGGCAGGGCTTGCCTGCTGCCTGGCTCAGCTCCCCTTTCCATCCCCACCTCCCTCTCACTCTTTAAATGGGGAAATGATCTTTTTTAATGACCCCAGGGAGAAGAAAATTTGCCCTGCCTGCCAGAGCTTGGTTACACTTGCCAAAAGCCAAGAAAGCAGGGAAGAAAGATGATCCCATGTTATGATTTTTATCAGGTGCACATACAGTAAACTCTCTTAAGACAGGTTGCCATTTTTTGCCATTTCCCCCCACCTTTTTCCATTGAATAATCTCACACCCAGCAGAGGTTTTATTGACAGCTAAACTTCTTTCACCCTGCAGGACACTGGGAAACCTTTCAGGATTGTGGTTCTTCCCTGTTTTCAGCAGGATCCAGCACCACCCATCTGCTTCTCACCAACTGATAAAGGGGGATTCTTTCTGGGATCCAGGTAGAAATATAACCTGGGCATGGGGTGTCTGGAATTCAGTGAACAGACCAAGGCTTAAAGGTGGCTCAGACCCCACAGATGATGTGAGCTATCCACCAGCCCTCCCTCGCACAAAAAGTGAAAGGGAGGGTTTCATCTCTGATTTTAGCACCCACTTTGGCACCCAAATATCTAAGCTGCAGTGAGAAGACGCAGAAGAATCAGCTCCAGAGAAACCTGCTCCACCCAATACCGTTGAAGACAAAATGAGCTGATTCACGCACAGGAGGCTTCAGTCTCTCCCCAGTGCCCAGGACAGATGGAGATCAGAGGACGAAATAACACCAGATGGCAAACTTCTACATAGCTGCTGTTTGGGGAAATAAATGCCATCCAAAACACAAATTCTGTCCAACCACAGCAGGAATGAAGCAACTCCGGCTCAAGGCTTTCTCCCAGACCAAACCCTCAGCCTTGATACCCTTTGGACAAGATGTCCAGAAATAACAGCAGCTGGAGATGATGACTCTGGAAGCAGCGTTAGCTTGGCACTGTGGGCTTTGCACATCTCCTTATGTCATTCAGCTCCCGAGGTTTTATCTTGAAAAACTTCAGATAGCGAATAGCAGAGAGCATCCAGGACTCAGCCCCAGCCAGAACATCTCCTTTAGCTCCAGCACAGGGATGCACACATGGCACTGTTGAAGCAGAAGGCTGCAGAGACCTGCTTCTCATCCAGCAGCTGCAAAGCCTGAACCAAAGAAAGAGGACAAACTGCCACGTGATCCTTCCCCACAGTATACAGAGAGCCTGCCTCACTGCAAGCCAAGCAAATGCTCCTTCTAACAGAGCAGCTTCAAGGAAAGTGTGCTCCTAAAGCTGGGAAATGGTTTCGATGATCCCTGCTCCCACCCTTTGAATTACAACAAGTGGAAAGGGCAGACAGCCAAGCTCCAAATACCTCTGAAAGATGAACGATGGTGTTTTCCTGAGAGGAGCTCAACAGTCAACATTAACTTTTCAGTAATCAGCAAATAGCCCAGTGTAAAAAAACTCCTTCCCATGCCAAATTTCCATACCACTCATCTCAAGACTGGGATATAAAGTCCCATTTCTCACAAATCTCTCTTTAATCACTGAAAAAGTTACTGCTGCCAGGACTTTCCTTTGCCCCTTGGATTGCTATTCAAATCTAGCCTACCTACAGCAATGACAATTCATTTGGCCCCTTCTCTCCACACATTTTCAGGTCAAATCCAGACATGGAGAAGTAAATGATCAGGTTGTTTCTTTCAGGCAGAGCATAACCTTAGTTGCTGAAGGGCAGCTGTCCTGCTGTAATGCCTTTCACAGGTCTTGTGCTTGACCTGCTGCACATGGAGCAGCTGATGTAGACCCTCCCATTAGAGAACAGGGACTTGAAGCAAGGGGAGGAAAGAGGAGATGACATTTGTATGAGGAACATGAGGAAGGCAGGTTCTGAGATCCTGCCGGAAGGGTAAGATTGTAGAGGACTAAAAGCAATAAATTTCCAAAGGGACAATCTGTGTGTCTCCTAAGGACAGAAAACTTTGCATCTGTTCTGGGCACTGGTGTCTCAATCCACTCTGACGTCAGCAGAGCAGGGTGCTGAGACCACTGCCCACAGCACTGCTGTCAGAAGGCAGAGGAAGCCTTTGGACTGTGCTGTATTTTGCAAGGGTGGAACAACTGGCTTCACAGCCATTGCTCTCCCCACCACCCCACAGGACTCAAAGAGGGCCATAAATGTTTTCAGCATGGCATTTTACCAAGCATATGTCATAAATTACAGTCCCGTGCCAATAATAAGTCAGGTAATAGCGACACTTTTTTGTCCTGCCAACTGCAGAAAAGGTGGTTAAAGGGGAGGGAGGAAGGTGGTGGGAGATGCCTATTAGCACCAAACTGGATTTTACATGCGATGGAAAGTGTTTGCTCAGCTGGAAGTGAGAAGGGTCCTTAACCAAAGAGCACACTAATGAAAACAGAGTGTGCAAAGGGGTGAGGGGCACCAGCACAGAGTAGTAATTCATGCTCTGCCACAGGTGTGAAGGCTGCAAGGACCAGGCCTGGGCCAGAGCACCACCGAGCCTGCTTTTGCTCCAGCTCCATTTCACGCCTTCTGGAAACACTAATGGCAGGTTCTGCTTTGCCTTAGAGAAGAGCACAGGCAGGCCTGAGAGGACCCAGTGCCATGGATTTTGGTGTAAAGCCCCCTTGAGAGCTAAGCCTTCCCTGGCTGTTTGTCTGGGACAGATAGGATCCCTCTGCAGGCAGAGGCCGTCTCGGCACTATACCCTCTAACCTTTCACCCAGGGATGTGTAGCTTATTCTCCCTGGGTTATTTAGGTGTCTAAAAAGCAGATCCATGGGATCACACCTTGGTTTTGAACTTCCTTGTCTAGCCACCTTTGTTGTGAACTCCGCAGGTCCCTCACTGCTCCCACTCAATCACACTATGAGGTAAATGTACCAGAGACCCTGAAGACCCAGAGCCAGCAGTCCAGACAGACATAATACCACGAGGGACCTCAATTCCTAAAACAGGAGTTCCTGCTTTGCCTGATGAAAGCCAATGAGCCTCCTGAGAAAAGGCAGTGTTGTGTTTGAGCTGGTGTAGTGGAGTGCAGGGGGAAGAAAAGGATCAAGCCAACATCAAAGACAGTACAGGGCATAAATTAAGCAACATTTAGTTATCTATCTGTGTCTGTAGCATGTGACTGACCAACAGTCCCTGGAGCTTATAGGATACACCTGCACTTGGAATAAACCAAACTCCTAGAGAATCACCTTCCCAGAAAAAGCCCTTGGATTATGAGTCATTCCCTGAGATCCCACAGGTAACCAGGCAGGGACCCCACAGGGGGAGGCAAACTGTCATGTGCAAAATCCTTCTGCAATGAACTCTTCTCCTCCAGAGTCAAGAGTTGGTAAGAAAGCTCCCAAGATTCCCAAAAGCCGGAGGAATCTCTGTGGACTGGACCCTACCAAGTATGGAACACCACAGCAGGACCTGCAGCCAAAGCTGGATCCTAACAAGCAACATCACTCTGGAATACCTGGTGAGATATGCTAGGAATGTACCACACACCATTATAGTCTCCTCAGGGAGGAGAGGGATTAAAGTCATCCTGGAGGGAAACTGCTAATTCCCTTCTCACAAATCCCCTCTCCACACCAAGAGGATCACCTCGTACCAGAAGACAACCTTTCACATTCATGGTACAATGTGACTGCTCACCCCTAAAAGGCAGGAGCTGCCATAGCTGGGGCAAGGGAAGGGACAAAGAAACAGGAAAAGCTGGCTGCGAGCCATCCAACCAAATGGAAAACACAGTGTCCACAAAGTACTTCTTGCAGTCACAGACAAATGCTTGGCTGCCTTCATGACCACATTCCTTTTGTGTCATTAGAACATCCACCAGCACTCTCCATGTTTTGGGACCATGAGGCTCACCCTCATTGCCAGGAGTAACATCAGCAGCTCATCTAGAAGGGCAGAACCATATCTGACTGCTGCAAGTGGAAGAGGAGTGATCCACACCACTGAACAAACCTCTCATTAAGGTGCTGGCACGTGATAGGAAAAAGATTTGCATAATTATCCCCTAGTAATTCCCAGTTTTATCCACAGGAGGTCAGACTTTGCCGAGGCTTATCAGCTTTCCATGCAAGCAGCCCAGGGCAAATCCCATTGCTGTGGGACCAGCAAAGCCACTTTTTACTGTCCCAGCTTAGGTTTTGGCCTAAGACCCTTCTATGCTTCCTGGCATTCTCTGATGATCCTCCAGCTGCTCCTCTGCCCACCTTACCAGTGCAAATCTCCTCTCCAAGGCTGTTGGACACACATGAGAATAGGTTTGATGTGATGGATCATTCCATCCACTTAGACATTCCTCACTTGCTTTTCTTTTCTTGCTTTCACGTAGTTCCCCAATCCAGCTTTCCAGTCCCTCCACTGCCCCTGTCAAAAAGCCGTCATTACATCCAGCACCTACTCCATAACTCCAGTCTAGTTTCATAAGAAAATGTGAGATATACAACTGTACACACCAGGGAAATGTCTGTTCCTGTAGGTTCTGGAAAATGTGTGTTCAGGGGGAATAGCATTCCCACACAAAGGAATGGTTCAATATGAGCTCACTTGTTCTTATTCTTTAGAGAACAGAGAGAGAAACCACCATCAAGGCACAAACCCAAAGGTCAGAGGCTTCACCCAACACTGCACTTGCAGAACGACTTTATTTCATGCTACATGTAAGTCTTTCAAAACTCTGGGAACTAGTTAGATATAAACAAAAATCCTTCTTTCATCCCTAGAAAGCCTCTGTAGACTCCCTGCACACCATGCCCAGGGGCTCACTGGGTCTTGCTCTTTTTTTGAACCACTGCAGGGTTTAAGAACTTAGAGAGCCTTGGCATTCTTTGGCTCCGTAAAGCTGCCAGCAATGAACATCTTCCTCCAGGAAGAGGAGTAGATGTATTCAAACATGTTTTCCACCAGCCATCAGCCAGCTACTCAGACAAGGTCTTCACCCTCTCTCTCACAGTCACGGAAAAGTCCAACAGCCTGAACACAGGTTGATGGAGATTACTCATACAGCCATGCAGGCTCCAAAGTTTTACACCACAGAGCATCCACTCTGCCTGTATCATCTGCCATTTTCACCACCCATACAAGTTCACACACTGCTGTCACCTTTTATCCTGCATTCACACAGACCCCTCTCCTGAAAGATTTCCCCACACTGATTTTATCTCTGTGCCCTTTATCATACCTGTTTCCTTGAACTCTACCCCCCTATGGCACTCAGAGTACTGGAATTAGGTAAAATCATCAGGCAATGCAGAGGCTTTAGTCACCATTATACTCCTAAAATATCTCTCAATAATGCACCACTGAGCATCAGGACAGAAGTTTGGAGTAAGCCTTCAATTATTCCTACTTTCAGATCACTGAGAACAACTGTCTGTTGTTCAGTATGTTCAGCTCCAATCATGGTTCACATTTCAGCAGAGAAAGTCTAGGACTCTGGTCCCTCTCCCTGTGCCTGCTCTTGCTTTTCCAAAGCCTGTCAGTCCCCAGAGGTTTTATTCCCCCGTGTGAACACATTGCCTCTGCCACAGTTCCCGGGGAGGGACATGAGAATACCAGCACTGGATTACCTCAGAGGGGCACCATGAGCCCAAGTATGCAAAACACACAGGTCTCATAAATTACAGTGAAAGGATCTCTAAATGCTGAAGACAGGTGATAGCTTTTCATCCTCCTACAAAATCTTAGCAAATGCTGCCCACACTTATCTTAGTCCTCACATGTCTCCATCTACTTTCATCCTCTTTTAAACCTGCTTTCCTTGCTAGCTGTTTCATTTAGCACAAGGAACATAATGCTTTATATGTGTGGAGGTGCCCTCTAGGACCCTGCAGAATCAAACACAAGCGAATATAAAATAATGTATTATATTTCAAATTTATATTTGGATAAACAAATGATTTCTCATCACAGCTTCTGGAAATGGCTCTCATGTTCCACAACACAAGTTCATTGCTGTCCACAGTAGCATTAGCCAGTCACAAGGAAGCCTTAAAAGAAGCACATTACGAGGACTGATTATTACTTTCCCCCAGTTTGGAGTTTAGGCCAGCTTTGGAGCAGTGGGACTGCCCTGCTGGCCACCAGCAGAGGCAGGAGCACAGCACTGCCTGAGATCCCACTGACCATTTGTCACAGCACAGTGGCTGCTGTGTCTGTCTGCAGGACTTAACAGGGGTCTGTAAGAAAGGTGAGAGCAGGCTCTTCAGTAGGGCCTGTAGCAACAGGAAAAGGGGGAATGGTTTTAAACTGAATGAGGGGAGATTTAGACGAGGTATTAGGAAAAGGTTTACTCAGTGAGGGTGCTGAGGCCCTGGCACAGGTTGCCCAGATAAATTGTGGCCACTCCATCCCTGGAAGTGTTAAAGACTAGGTTAGACAGGGCTTGGAGAAGTCTGGTCTAATAGAAGGTGTCCCTGCTCACGGCACGGGGTGGGACTGGATGGGCTTTAAGGTCTCTTTCAACCCAAACCATTCTAGGATTCTATCTTGCCTCTAATCACTGCCCAGTAGCTTTAAGGTAAATACAAAACACCCACTTAAGACCCTGTTTAAAATGCAGCTGCAAATGGCTCCAAGTCCTCTGCGTATTTTATGTTTCGTTATCATGCTTTGTAGTTTCCTTGTGGTCCTTTGTGGTTTCCTTTAGATTGTAAACCTTCCAGGTAAGGGATTTGTTATCTCTTTGGCAAGATCCAGCCGTACCAAGCTGTGTACATGTACAACACCATATAAAAGATTAGTGCTTTATTGGCCACTGAAGCATTGCTAGTTAATAATCTTTAATGTGGCAGTTATTTATCCAGTCGTACACAGAACACTGCTGCCAAGCCAAGTCAAATAAACACTATGAAAATCCTTCATCTTTAAAATGAACCAATTTCTGTCCCAGCCATTGTGGGCTTTGCAAAAAAAA
>VXBN01007469.1:288518-336382 GCA_013397395.1 Sinosuthora webbiana | reverse complement strand
AAAAAACAGACACATTGTTACGGAGTACAAAAGTAGTCAGATTTTAAAGCTTTCCTAAAGCAACAATTGTTTCTAGTATTTGAGCTGAGGTTTTCCCAGGGCAGAAGCACAGCCCGAGTTCTCACACAGCACTGCTGTCCGTGGGATGATGACCAAGGAGCCAAGCAAGGCCTAAGGCTTAATATCTACAGTCTATGCTGTGTACCCTCTGTGTTATCTCTGTGGATGGAGAGCTGCATGGCTGACATCAGGAAAGGCCCTGAAGGAGCAGGTCCTGTGGAGATGTGATGATCCTGCTCTGGCTCTGAAGAATGAAACAAATGAGAACAAATTTGTATGACCAGAACTTTGAAGGACACCATTAAAAAACAAAACAACAACAAAAGAAACCCAAACAAACAAAAAACCCCAACCTTTTTCCTGATTAGGGGTCATATAGATATTAAAATGCACAACCCTGCATATGCTAATTGCCTTAATTAAGTACATTAGTCCCACATATCTTACTGTATTACACTGCTCTCTGCTTAGATCATGCTATATGTGAAGAAGGAGCAGGGGGATAAGGTTAGGCTGTACATAAGGATGGTAAAAATTTCACCTAGTTAGGAGGAAGACCCAAAAGGACCTCAGAGACAGTTCACAGGCCTCTCTTCTCCCTCTTCCCAAACATTCATTGTAAGTTTCTACATAAGATGATGATGATGATTATTACCTGGGCTAACACTACTATTGTTACTGTTAGAACTCTATCACAGCTAGTGCATCCATCTTGGGCAATTCCAAATCTGTATTTCATAGAACCTCAGAATAGTTTGGGTTGGAAGGGACTTTAGAGCTCATCCAGGTCCACCCCCTGCCATGGGCAGGGACACCTTCCACTATCCCAGGTAACTCCAAGTCCAACCTGGCCTTGAACACTTCCAGGCACCCGGCAGCCAGAACTTCTTTGGGAAATCTGTGCCAGGGCCTCACCATCCTCTGACTAAATAATTTCTTCTGAAAATCTAATCAAAACATACTACCTTACAGTTATTCCCCCTTTCCATTCCCCCTTGCATTTCTGCTGCTTCAATAAACCACACTCTTTGTGACAGCGAAAGTTCCCTGTTTGAGAACCTGTGCTTATGGAAGTTCCTATTTAATACAACCACTTATAGTGCCAAACTGGTTATAATCAGAGATTATACCCAGCTACACTCACCCTCTCTGATCTGTAACGACTCACAAGGGGTTTCTTTTCCACCAAATTTCTATACTCTTATCACAATATTGCCCCAACCACCTTGTATGTCCCACGCTGCCCCTCACTGTCACCCACCACCCCTCCCAGTCCCGATCACCCTCTCAGCCTTCATCACCCCTCACACTCCCTCACTTTTGGCCTGCACCCCCCTCACAGTCCTTCACTGTCACCCCTCCCAGCCTCCTGTTCCTCCAAAGCTCCCATCCGCCCTCACAGCCACCCTCGCCAACCTTCCATCAACTCTCACAGACCCTCACAACCCCTCCATCGCCCCTTAGAGCCCCCGCCACCCCTCACAGCCCGCACGGCCCCGCTCGGTCCCAGAGCCGCGGACGCTCCGCGCGTGCCCGCCCGGCCCGGCGGAACCGCGTGCGCGCGCCCGTCCCACCGCTGCCGCGCCCTCTGCGCAGGCGCGGGGCCGCTCGCGCCCCCGGTCCCGCCGGACGCGGCCCGGAGCGGCGGAGAGCGGTGAGGCGAGGGGAGCAGTGAGGGCGAGCTCAAGGAGCCGACTGAGGGGGATGGAAGTCGGGGTTGGGCGGTGGCATGGCGGCGGCATCCTCCAGCGAGCAGTTGGGAAGGACCCGGAGGGGGCCGGCTCCGAGACCGGCCTTCGTCGGGCCCCCGTGGCCGGGCCGCGGGTCTCTGGCCGTGCTCGTGCGAGACCGGGCAGCAGCTGCGGGGGAAGCTCGGGCGCGGCCCCAGCCGCTCTGTCTGTCCATGGGCTCCAGGTCGCAGAGCGGAACCTCCGGGGGTGACCGGAGAGCGGGCGCTGGTGCCTGGGGCGAGCCGGCCGTGAGCGCTCTGGGCTGCACCTGGGGCTGGTTCGGTGTGTGGAGAGGCTGGAAGGTGTTTAAATGGCTTGTGCGAACCTCAGGTGCCGGTCAGTGCCTCAGAGGATCGATCCCCTGACCGCTGGTGACCCTCGCCCAACACGCAGTTTACAGCTATTCTGCCAGCCCACCCCCGCAGCGGGGCGGTGGATCCTCACAGGGAGAGCTCTCTAAGCCCAGCAACACTTGTGTGCTGCAGCTGCTGGCCTTCAATGTTTCTGGCATTTCTATAATGAAAGTAGAATTTTGTTGTGAGTTTGTTTTCATGTTAGTCTTTCTGGCCCTTCCTTCAGTGAAAATTGCTGCTGAAATATTGGGGCTGGCACACTGTTAGCCACCAAAGAGCAACTTTAGAGTGCTGGCTAGAACCTGCCAAAATGCTTCCCGGCCTCTGTGCCTGTGATCAATAGCCGGGTGGATGCAGCATGCTCCCATGATTCCGGTCCAGGGCAGCAGGAGGGGTGACACCTCTCAGGTGCTGTGTATTTGAGATGAGAGAGAAGTGGGACCTTCTCCTTTGAACTGTATTGTCTCCAATCCTTGTGTTTTTATGTCCAATTCCTACAAGAAGCTGGAGCATCTGAAAGCTTCTCTGGTTTAGTGGAAATCCCAGTAGGATTTTCAGAGCATCCAAGAGTACCCAGAGCACAGAAATAACATGGATCATATCTAGGGCACTGTATTATCAGAACAGGGAATTCTCTGTTGTCGGAATTTCCTTCTTTCTGTAATCACTAGCTGTTAGAATTGCAAAAGATTTCTCCAAGATAGTTACTCAAGAGCAGCAGTGATAACTCGAGTCCAAGGATTCCAGCAACACTTTATGGTAACTCTTTGTTCCTTCCACCCAATACATGATACTTGTATCCTTTGTAATTTTCAAAACAGCTGTGGATAGTATTGCACAATAATTAGCTGTTGGGAATCCTTTTACTGAATGTCTTTTCTGTCATTAATATTTGAAAGTTTGCAGGTGTTCTTGCAGCCAGAAATTTTAACTCAAATGAAAACAGCTTTCGCCCTGGTTTTTGTGGTTGTTTTTTTTGTTTTTGTTTTTTTTGGGGGGGTTGTTGTTTGTTTGTTTTGGGGGTTGTTGTTTTGTTTGGGGTTTTTTGGTGGTAGTGGTGGGGTTTTTGTTGGGTTTTTGTTTTGTTCTTTGTTTCTGGGGCGGTTTTTTTTTGAGGGTATTTTGGGTTTTTTGCTGTTAATGATTAAGTGCTGCCAAGTGAATGTTTCTAGGATCGTCACATATTCAAGTACCTCCGCTCTTCCCAGCTCACTCCTTTTGTTACGACCTCTGTTTTCTTCCCTTGGTTGTACTTGTTTATTTGTTCTGTTAATCTGAAATCTTTGAGGGCATCCATCCTCTGATCCCCCTGTTATTTGGACCATAAAGAAAAAATGGAAAAGAAGCTATCCCTGCACTAATGTAACTGTCTGTATGTTTAAGGAAAGCAAAGCAAATCAGTCCACACTGCATGGGTGTCTCACTATCTTCAATATCAAGGTTATTGCAATGTGATAATGCATTGTTTAGGCAATATTGTTGTCTTGTATGCATTGTCTGGCATTTGTTTAGGTCCTGAGTGCATTTGCTTTAGTGCTGAAGCCACATAGAGTCAGTGACAAACATGTCATTGGTAACATACCATAAGTTATGTTCTTCTGGCTCTGTAGAATTCCCCCTGCCCTCCCTGTTAGGTTGGAGAGGCAGCTGGAACTGCTGCTCTTGGGCTGTGTGGCTGCATGCTCAGGCACAGATAAGTGTGTGTTACTACTCAAAATTGATAAACTGTGTTAATGGTTTGAAAGAAAAATAGCTCCTTATATTCTGTCTGTATAGTCTTGAATTGGGACTGAAGAACTACAATTTCTCTCAAATTCATTTGGAGATCCCTTTATTTTCAGGGTTATTTGCAATAGTCTGACACAATTGCATGGGGTGTGCTGGCAGTTGCAGTGGGTTTTGTTGCAGAAATGGTGTTCTTGAGCTATTTCCTGCTTCGGTACTTGACCAGACAGTCAGCTGACACAAAAATAAATCTCATTGCACTATAATTAATGATTGACTGGCTTGGAGTCCACATGTGTTGGTGGGAGTATGTGCTGGTGAGGTCCAGTTCTGGGCTCAAATGTTTTAAAATCTCTGATGTTAAGATATGGAAGTGCACATGTCTGTGGTGTTCACACTCTTAAGCTTGAACATAAACATCATTTGTTCTCCTACTGGAGAACATCATTTGTTCTCCTCCTGCTTAAAGTTCTGCAATTAGAGAACAATTGCCTGAACTTTCAGACATGTTGCAAAAGACCATGAGCAGTTGATTCCCACTGTCTTGGGAAAGAGACTCAGGAGAAATCTAGGAGACTGCCAACGTCTGTGTTAAAGAGTGTGCTGAACGGTGCTTGGGGTGCAGACAGCTGCATCAGGGGAGTGGTTTGGGTTGGAAACACCCTTAAGGCTCATTTCATTCCACCTCCTGCCATGGGCAGGGACACCTTCCACTGTCCCAAGTTGCTCCAAGCCCCATCCAGCCTGTCCTTGGACACTTCCAGGTACCCAAGGGTAGCCACAGGTTCTCTGGGTAACCTGTGCCAGGGTGTCACCACACTCATAGGAAAGAATTTCTTCCCAATATCTAAACTTACTGTCTGTCTGTGTAAAACCCTTTCTCCCTCTCCTGATTATGCTGTCAAATAAGTGTAACTTTGGTGTAGCTGCCAAAATCCAAAACTTCATTATTTTGTTATGTTTTTATGGGGAAAACAACTTAAAGAAGAAATAATTTGTACACAAGTACAAGTGTAGTGACTGTATTTCAGAAAACTTGTACTGTGTTATTGCCGAATTTGCTGTCAACTTTTTGAACAGAAAAATAATGTTCAGATTAGTTTTAATTTTTCTACCTAAAAGGACAAAGGCCAGATACCAACTCTCAACAAATCAGCTCTTCTAACTCCATGGTTCACTGCATATCTTCAGAGTATTGTTGGGTTTGTTTCAGAACTGGGGATCCAAACACGGCAGAGTTGGGATTGCAAAATCATGGACCAGTGCAGAAAATACCTGTTAGTCCCCAGAAGAGAGACACTTTCCAGAGATTGCCTGTTTAATGCAGACTTTGTACATCATGTATAGAATAGGGTGAGCTAAAAGTATTTGTGACACAGCTGCAATCCTGCTTGTGATTTTAGAGACCGAAATGAGTTGTTTAGGCCTCAGGCACTTTTATAATGTAGTTAATTAGCTTTTCTTTTTAGTGAGGATATTTGTCACCTTGTTTTCTATAGCACAATTTCAGGTCTGAAGGTTGGAACCTGTGCATGCAGATACCTTCTTTTTTTAAAGGTGTGAAGGTCAGTGGTGCACCTGATGCAGATCAGTGTTGCCTCAGCAGCAAAGCTTCCTGTAAGTCCTGTGCCATGGACCCTGAACCCTGTGACAGAGCCAGTCTCCCAAAGTTCTCTCCCCAGTAAGACTAGAAGATTGGCAATATACACTAATAGTAAGATTATAAACTTGGCAACCAGTCTATTGTTATAAATGCCCTTTGATTTTGAAATTACAAACAAAATAATGCAGGGCTAGTTTGGGATTCCACACTCATCAGTTTTTCATTACAAGGTGCTGTTTTTGTACCTTTGTGCTGCACAGGAGTGTTTGTTGCTACTCTTTTAATAGAGCATAAGTTTAGTAAGAGGACAGAAGTAAGTACCAAAATAAAGCAATGTGTTGTTCCAGTTTCCTGAAATGCAGCTGTTGGCTGAGCTTAGGTTCTCCTTTGCTTGTAAAGTGTAGTTGGTGTCTGAGTATCTCCCCTGTGTAGGGTAATCTGCACTTCATTTCAGGAAAGGGTAATCCATCACAGGGTATACCAGATTACTGAAGCTTTTCTCCTGAGCAATGTCAGAAGAAAGGAACAAAATCTGTACGGTTTTGCAGGGCTGGAAGAAAATAAAATTCTGAGTGAAATGACAGCTTTAATTTTTACATGCTCATCTTACTGTAAATTGACTTTTGCTTTCCAAGAGAAAACTGCTATGCCCTTATACCTACTGTAGACAATAATGAAATACTCTGAGATAGTAAGATTTCCCTAGTCTGTTTTTAACTGCTGGCAGGAATAAAGTGTACATCTCAGTTTGCTTACTACAGAGACAAGGAGTGTGTGCAGTGATTTCCATAGGCTCAGCAAAGATTAAGGATTTGTGTGCTCCATTACACCAGGGTTACTGCTGCATCCACCCATTTCCCAAATTAGGTACCCCTTAAGCTTTCCAGCACTGCCTGTTAAGGCTTTGTATGTTCATGTTCATTTAAGGCAGAGTGGGTCTTAAATCACTATAAACATGTATTATTAGTTAATCTTACAGAAGAATTAAACTGGCATAATTATCCACACTGATACTTGAATTGTTTTGACTAAATTGTCTTTCTATTTTAAAGATGATGTGGGAAATTGGGACATTGGCTGGTTTCTTTAACAGACTTTAAATGACACCATTCATATTTTGAACCTTTCCCAAGAGAGAATGTTCAGCAGTCATCTGTGTGGATGTATTTTTGATAAATATGAACATTGTAGGGAAAATTATTCTAAGCATTAGTTTTTAAAAATTGGATATGTATTTGTTATATTGTATATATCCAATATATTGCCATGGACTGGGAAAAGCTTCTTGGCAAACGTCTTTCCTGGTATCTCAGATTGTGTCTTCTGCTTGTAAAAATCTTTCTGCATTTCCATTCGTGCTGTCAGCTGGTGTTCTGGACCCGAAGAAACTCTAAAAGAAATAGCACATGGCTGCATGTACCTGTAAAGTACATGTTCCTGCACCTTCTGGCTTAGATAAGAGGAATATGAATAAATCATTGTTTGACAGAAACCAATGCAGACACTGTGTCTAAGAGGAGAACATATAATCAACAGATATTTAAATATGTTTTTCTGCCAGTAAATGTAGTGGAAGAGGTTCTCATGGTGATAGATGTCAAACTGACAGCATCCAGTGCAAGAGAGAGGGAAAAGGGATTGGATTATTGTGTATGGATTTGATCCCATGTCAAGTTTTTCACTGCCAGTCAATGCTGTCTTTGGTTCTACGTGGTTGACTGTACTTTCAAACAGAGAAAGATGTAAACTGAGGTGTTTTGGGAAAGTTAAAATAATAAGACCAAAGATGGTATGTTCAGAGTCAGAGTTTGCTATTGAAGGGAGACGTGTTTGTAGTTATTTCTGGTTTTGCAACAAAGGGAAGACAAATAATTAGCACAACATGAAGGATTTTTTTAGCCTTATGGTTTGGAAGGACCAGAAGGGAAACTCATACAATGTAGTCAGAAAATTGTATTGATTTTTTGCACTGCTTTGGTGGATATCTTTTTTTTAATGGATCATTTTTAATGCATCAGGTAAGATCGTTATGCAGGCTAAGTGCAGTTTTCTTTTGGTCTGGAGGGAAAAAAGGTAGGAATTACCCTCTCTCTAATTTTACTGTTTGTTCCTTGAGTGTTTTTATGATGTAGGCAGGAGGGAAAGCTACTGACCTATGGCTTTGATAACATTTGCCTCCAGTATCCTCTTTCAATGCTCTGCTCTTTAGCCTTTTTGAACCTTTGTGGAGCCATTAACCATTTCTTTCCTCTTACATTTTTTCAACAAAAATGTGTTCTGTTTTTCCCCAGACTTTTATCTTGTTTGGTTCTGTGTGTTTACCTTGTGCCTTTTTGGTGTCTTACCGCTCAGAGCATCCACAGGGACTGGACATCAGAAGTGCTTCTGTCATCCCATCCCAAAGATGGGAAGGAGGGGATGCTTTGTATTGAAATGTGTGCAGCTATGAGATGTATTTAAATTAATATTAGGAAGAAATTCTTTACTCCGAGAGTGGTTTGGCCCTCGCACAGGGTGCCCAGAGAAGCTGTGGCTGCCCCATCCCTGGAAGTCTCCAAGGCCGGGTTGGACAGGGCTTGGAGCACCCTGGGATAGTGAAAGGTGTTCTTGCCCATGGCAGGGGGGCTGGCATGAGATGAGCTTTAAGGTCTCTTCTAATCCAAACCATTCCATAATTCTGTGGCATACTCATTCTCCTAAATATAAACTACTATCACTTACTGGCCCAGCAGTGAAGAACTGCTGTGTCTGAATGTGTGTCTGAACTTCAGACACAATAAAGTGCACAACAAATTAATTACACATAAAGACTGTTTAAGAAGGCAATAGTATGTTCCTAAGAAAGAAAACATGGGATTCCAGGACAAACCCTCTGTTACTGTGGTTCATATGCAGTGGTGATATCCCAAGAGAAACCATCTAAATGCCTAAAAGTATTTGCCGTTTAGAGTGCTCTGATATCAGGGCTTATCAGTTACTTGGGAAGGTTTTTAGACTTTGTCCTAAATGCATATCAAAAACCCAGCAGGAAGCATTTAATAATCTGCTATCACACTATTGCTAAACTTTTAATAGAACATTGTCAGGAATTTTATTGTGGTGCCCAGGGCACATCGCAGAGATCGAACTGCATTTAACTACATTAAAGCAATCCATCGAGTTCTGTGAACCCTGGTGGAAGGGATCATCACTGCACAATGCAGCCACGTGCTCCCAAGCACTCTCTGCATGAGATGAGCTGGTTGCTTTCTGATGCTTAATGGAGTGTTTAATTCAAGCTCTGAAACACCTCTGCCCCAGGGAGGGGTGACAACATCACTGAGACTGTACAAGTGATGAACTGTGCTTGTGATCAGGATGTGTTTGGGTGCAGGGGGAACAGTGATGTCCAGTCTTGTTCCCAGATCCATGTGGCAGAGATGTCAAGGTGTGCTGCTGTAAGTCCAGACTTGGGAAAGCTGCAGGATGCACTAAAATACTGGGGGAGAAGAGGGAGGCTGCCTACCAGTTGTCTTCTGTTCTGCAGTTATTGGTATCTTACTGTGTTGCTTTGTGCTTCTGTCAGACTTCCCTTTAGGAAGCAAACATCTCAGAGGTGATTGAGTGTTCCTCAAGGGTGGGATTCATCTCCTCAGACTTTTGGGGTTAATTTCCTCTTATTGGGAAAAGTACTCCTAGCAAGCAGTTTTGAGGAAGCAGTTCTCATTATCTCTTCATGTACCTTCTGCATGGATTAGTTTCACAAGGTTATGAAAAAGTGTAAGTTTGAGTCTTTTCCATGCCTACAACACTGGTCAGAAATATAAACACCAAATGATATGGTGCAGGTCTGGAGGATTACATTACTCTTGATTTGCAGGGCAGCAAAAGAGAATATTAACTTTCCCTTAGAACCTTATAAAAATGCCTGCCAAAATGTTGGGTGTCAGTATCTACCTGTATCTGTACACAGCAAAGAGCTGAATCCAAGGTGGTGTAACTGCCCATGCACGAGATGAAAAATGTAATTTTCAAACTTTGGTAGTTCCTGTTATAGAGCAACTACACTGGATTTAAATGAAGTGTCTTAATAATCTTCTAAACTGTACGGAGACTTTCAGAACACGAAGTTCCAAGAATTCCTAAACAGAATGGGGAACCAGGATCTCCTGATTAATTATAGCTTGGATTTTTTAGGACACTCTCTTATGTTTATTAAAAGCAATATCAAATAATGTAATCTCGGGCTTTAACCAAAGTCAGAATTTATTTTTAAGAAGTTTAGACTGTGAATATTTCACTACTACAGAGTATTTCATGTACTCTCAATTTGAAAGAAATAATTGCCCTCTGAGTTAGTTGTAGTTCAGATATTTCAGTTTGCTAGTTCCTGCATTTTGGAAAGAAAAAAACAAACAAACCCCTTTAATAATAAAATAATTATTCTAAATAATAAAATTATTGAAGTTGCCCTCAGCCATGTTATCTTTAGTAAAATTGCAACCTTACATTCCCCATACTGGAAGTAAGTAATAATTCAGATCTTTTTTCTGATGTGTTTTTAGACACTTTCATAGAATTTTTCTTCATAGGCAGTTATGGGAATTTGCCTGTCATGCTTGGCTTCACTGTTGTGTATTTTCTACAGATTCAGACAGCTTTCAGCAGTCTTCTGAAAGCAGTCCAAAAGACAATGGGAAGAGCTAAGGGAATGAAATGGAAAATGTGGCTAGACTAGCGAGCTAAATGTTTCCTGAAAATTCAGTCACTGACTTAAAATCATGCAGATTACTATGGTCTTTGCTTGGGTTTGAGTTGTAATGATTGCTTGCCTGCTTCAGACTTTGAACTTAACCTTGGAAAAGCTCTTGCCTGTGCTGCAGCCATGGTTGGCAGATCCTCAGTATGCATTTTTCTACTTCTCACTTATGTACTTGCCTTTTTTAATATATTGCACTTATCTGAAGAGCTCCGTTAAAAACTAATAAATCTAACAATCTACAGTTGTGGGGCAGGTACTAAGAAGAAAGCTCTTTCTCCTGTTTCTGTTCTTCTGTTAACTCCTGCTTTTTTTTAAAGTCAGTCTGGTTAGAAAGAATCAGGACTGCTTACCCTTAGTACAGAACTTTAAAGCTTTGTGGCTTCTCAGAGAAGCTGTGTCTGCCCAATTCCTGGAAGTGTCCAAGGCCAGGTTGGACAGGGCTTGGAACGACCTGGGATAGTGGAAGGTGTCCCTGCCTATCTATATATATAAACATTTCATTCTGAAATGTTTTTTCTCTTCTGCCTGTCTTACCTCTCCTTTGTATGGAGGGTATGTATACCTCTCTCCTTTGTACAGAGCAAGGTAGGTTAGGTGAATATGGGACTTTGTGATACAGCTGCAGTCCCACACAGCCATGCTCTAGTTTCACTCCCTGACTGAAACTCCAGCCTCCCTCCAAATACAAGTCTGTACTGCCTGATGCTTCCTTGTGGTGGGAGGGATGGGCAGGAGGAAGCCCTGTCTCACTGGCTCTTGACTGCTGAGGGCGAGACATCTTCTGTCTCCTCTTCCCAGCAGCCCAGAGTTAAACATTGCTCTTTACACGGTTACCAGAAGACAGAGGACTTGCCTCACAGGAGAGGGGGAGGACAATTCAAGAAAGAGTCAAGGAGGAGTTGAAGCCTGGCAGGAATTTTCCTGAGATTTCTTGGGCTCTTCTCCTTTGGCAAGTCAATCCTCCCTGTTTGAGGCCTGCTGGCTTACAGCAGCTGCTGGCAAGGTATCAGGAGCTATGCACCATTACGCTGAAGCACACAAGTTCTGTTGGTTTTGCAAGCACAGTTAATAGCTGGTCATGCTCTGGCTGCCCTGATGATGCCCAGTTGCTTTGCTGTCACTTTTTATTGCAGTATCTAGACCTGTGAAAAGCATAAGCAGCCAGACCTACTTGCAGACACCACAGATTTATTCCAGCCAAAATATGTACAAAATTGTGCGCTCAAAACTTCTGGCAGTCTGACTGCCATCCTCTAGCCATGGATTTCAGTGAGCTTCAAGAGCACATATTCATTAAATTCATTAGTTTCTGGAATGGGCAGTAATGGCCAGAGTGAAAAATGTGTGTTTGATGCAACTTCTAAGTATGCCTGTGTATCATAGAAAATAAGACAGGAGAAGAAATTTTACAGGAAAAAAATTAAAAGACACCCAAGATGAATCTGGATGTCTTAGAAGTTGTCTTATATGATGAACATTTTATTTAACCCTCCCTAATATGAATCTAAGCAGCTCCCAAGGGATGATGGCAGAAGGTGGAAGCATGCTGGAGACTCCAGCAAGGAAAGGGCAGTGATAGTTTCTATGCTGAAGTGTCCAGGAGCAGAATGGTTTATCTCCCTATGCTTTCACCACTGCAAAGTAGGATTAAATTTCTCTTCTACAAAAGGACCTTATTCTAGGATTTGAATTAAAAATGAGTGTTTCTGTGATTCCCAGGTGGAGAATTACAGAAAAATGTTCACTTCCCTGGACCTGACGTTGGCTCTGCCATGGACTGGTATCCTGCTGTTCCTGGATATCCAGGAAACACACTGAGCTGAGACCCCACAGCTGAACTCCGTAAGATATCTCACTTTCAGAATTGGAGTCAGGACAATGTGTTGCTTCCTTTAATTACAGTTTTAGAATTAGTTTCAGACGTGGAAGAATGCAGTGAAAAGAAATGGTGAGCATTTCTGTATCACTCTTACACAGTAAGAAAGGTGATCCAAAACCAGTCTTCTTTTTATGAAAAAGCCCTGAATTGAATATGGTAGAGAAAAGCCATCCAAAAGCCTTCTCTGAAAGGCTCCTGCATACTGCTGCCAAACTTTTAGAAGAGGAGTTAAATTTGGGACTTTGAGCATGTGATTCCACAATACCCAGATTAGCATTTACTCAGAATCTAAAACTGTCTGGATTGGCTGCTATGGCTACTTCAGGCAAAATATTAGATTTATTTTCCTACAGTGCAGCTAGGAGGATGAGGGATAATCTTGATGGTATATCTACCTTAATAGTTTCAAATCATTTTAAAGCACCTTATTTATGGAAGACCGTGCCAATAAATGTCAAGTTCCGTGCATTTTTCGGTCTGCCAGTGCAGGAATGACTAAGAGTTCTTTGGAAGCTTTTTGGTGAATATTTTCATTGATTTAACCTTGCTATATAATGTCTTAACTAGACAGAACACGCACATGGGCAGAGGTTCCAGCACTTAGCAGAGCTGCTGCAATAGTGGAGGTTATGGTGTGTCCCCTTCTGGCTTTGCACTGACTGATTAAAGCCAGTTTGGATATGGCCTTCAGTGGTCACAGCCACACTTTCTGCTGGGACACAGGTGTGCTCTGAACCTGGAGCCAGCTGGTAGATTAAGCAAACCTGGCACAGGGCACTAGGGACCAGAACCTGATGTTTCAGCTCCTAGTGCTGTCACAAAGGTGTCTGTGGCATCTCCAGTGGGAGAGCTGTTGTGTGCCTGTGTGACAGGGCATGGCCAGCATCTAGAGCAACACTTAGAAAATGTAAGTGCTTTAATGAAGGTGTTTGAAGCTGACTTGACCCTGTGCTGCAGTCAGGAAGCGGGGTTCTTGTCCTGCACAAGTCTCTCTTCTGGCACTAACAATGATCCGGCTGACTCTACAGCTGCACACAGTCACTGAGGTTGGAAAGGACCTCCAAGATTAAGTCCAGCCTTTGACCAATCACCACCTTATCAGCTAGACCAGAGCACTAATGTTACATCCAGTCATTCCTTGAACGCTTTCAGGGATATTTCTTGAACACTGTTCAGGGGCAGTGACTCCACCACCTCCCTGGGCAGCCTGTTCTAATGTTTGACCACCCTTTCCATGAAGAAGTCTTAGCCAATGGAAAAGAAAAATTTTACCAGATTAACAAGCCAATCTCAGTGACTATGTGGTCACATAAGTGCTAGAACCAGGAAAAGTAATGATTCAGAGGACATGGCTGCGGTTAGTAGGAGCACAGTATCTCTTCTCAGTGGCCACACAGTCTCAGAACAGCATACACTACTCATGAGACTGCATCCTTCTAGTATAAGTTTCACTTATACTTCCCCAGAGAATTGGAAAGAGAGATTGCAAATTGAACATAATTTGCAATATATTTTTTTGCAGTGGGAGTCTTCTGTTCTCTTAAGTGGGATGTTGATGTAAAGGTCCATGCCTCGGCTTGGACGTTCAGTTAGGGAAATTAATTTCCTGGGGAGATGTCCTCAGGATCAGCCTCTTGGCTGGCCTTTGATCAATTACTGCAGTAGGAGTTACTGATAGAATGGAAGAAAAGTTTGGCTTAAAAATGAAAAGGCATCTTTAACTTTCTTTGCTTTAGAATACAGTTTTGCAATTGCAGTAACAAGTATGTACATATGTGTGTTCATAAAGAAAATAAGAGATTATCTGTTACTCAAATGTCTGATTTTTTACTTTCCTTTTTCAGAAAAATCCAAGAGTCCATCAATGACTAACTAAGGTCTCTGTTCCCATGATTTATGTGATTTGCTTCTCCTGGAGCCATGGATGAATACAGCCGCTTTGTGGATTGGGACAAAATGGATGTGAGTGCCCAGAGCCAGGATACAAAAGAGCTCACCTGCACAGACTTCCATGAGCTCAAGCAGCTGGCCCGGCAGGGCTATTGGGCCAAAAACCACTCTCTCAGAGCCAAAGTGTACCATAAACTCATCAACAATATCCCATGCCGTACAGTGACCCCAGACGCAAACGTGTACCGGGACATTGTGGTGAAGATCGTTGGGAAACGCAGCAGCAGCTCCCTTCCACTGCCGGAGTTCGTGGACAACAGCCTGATTCCCACGTACTGCCTGAACGCGGAAGGCGTCGGGGCCGTCAGGAAGATCATTGTGTGCATCGCCAATCAGTTTCCGGACATCTCGTTTTGCCCAGCGCTGCCCTCGGTGATCGCGCTGCTCCTGCACTACAGCAAGGACGAAGCCGAGTGCTTTGAGCAGGTCTGTCGCATCCTGGCTTGCAACGACCCGTCCAAGCGGCTCATCGACCAGACCTTCCTGGCCTTCGAGTCCTCCTGCATGACCTTTGGGGACCTGGTGAACAAGTACTGCCAGGCGGCCCACAAGCTGATGGTGGCGGTGTCGGAGGACGTGCTGGAAGTGTACTCAGACTGGCAACGGTGGCTGTTCGGAGAGCTGCCCATGGCATACGTTGCACGGGTCTTCGACGTCTTCCTGGTGGAAGGGTACAAAGTTCTCTATCGTGTTGCACTGGCTCTTCTGAAATTCTTTCACAAAGTCAGAGCTGGGCAGCCCATGGAGTCGGACAGCATCCAGCAGGACATTCGAGCCTTCGTGCGGGACATCGCTACGTCAGTGACTCCGGAGAGGCTCTTGGAAAAAGCCTTTGCTATCCGCCTTTTCTCTCGGAAGGAGATCCAGCTCCTGCAGATGGCCAATGAGAAGGCTTTGCAGCAGAAGGGTATCACAGTCAAACAGAAAAGGTAGGGCTCAGCACAGGTAACCTGAGCAATCTCCTGAATTCTCCCAGTGTGTGAAGCAGTCAGGCAGCCCTGGGTGACTGGTGGGAAAGCTCCACTGGTGCATGCTGGTGTCTGCCAATGCATTTTCTCTGCAGAAAAACTCAGCAGCTCCAAAATCAGGCATTGCTGGGATTTTAATGGGAAGTGTAACTGAAGTGTTATGGTACAAGAAGAACAGAAGTTTCTTGTAGCTTGCTCAGTTATGAATTTATACAAGTATATATTAATTACAAGTGTTATATCTCAAAAGTTTCATAAGCATTTCTTAACTAAAAGGCATTTTAATAAAACACTGATGAATTACTTGGAAGAAATATACCCAAAGAAATGTGAAAATTGATTCTTAAATATTATATTATTTGTATAAAATGTCAATTTGATGCTGCCTAGTACTGTGAATTCAGCAGTTTCTTTAGTGTAAGGCACTATCACAGCTGGGAACATTTTGCCTGACTGAGGAAGAACTTTGTTTTAACAGAGCAAGGAAGAAATAAGTCTTATTTACTGGTTACTTGTAAATAAATTTGACTGCAAGCCTGGAAGTCAAGAGTATACTACTCACAGGTAGGGGTTGACCTGTTTTGTGACAGGGTCATGTACCATTAGAAAAAATAATGTTGAAAGAACCATGGAAAAGAAGAGTACTGTACAGATCCAAGAAACTGTTGCATAATCACAAGCTCTTCTCAGAAATAAGGGGAGGAAGAACCAACTCTGAAACCAGTAAATGAAGTCCTGCTCTGATGTGACAGTAGAAGTTATACTAATAAAAAGCTTAGCTGAGAGGCCTCTCGATGGATATAGAAAAGGCAGCAATGTATTAATCTGAACAAAATTAGCATTTTGCCAAGTGCAAATGTATGTGCAGGTAAGTGGAATATGTTCTGTTTTCCCAGAGGCCTCTGACAGCAGAAAACTTCTCCCAGCCATTTTTGAAATCTCAAGTTTAAGTGTTAGCCAGTTTTATGAACTGCCCTGCCCTCTGAAGTCCCCTGGGTCAGTGAGTGTGATACCTAGAAAGCACAGTCTATTTTCTCTAAATCTCCACTGATATAGTAGGACCTTCCAGCCAACTGCATTGCTGGGTTAGTTACAGTAGTTGAAAACAGATACCATTCTATGGCATGGCAATACATACTCTGTACATTTCAGCCTAAAAGATCACATAAATGTTAGCTGAACTTCCTTCATGTGTCTACATACATGTAAAGCTCCCCCAGTCTCTTCCAATGATTAATTTTTTAGGCTCACAGCTTGGTTTACAATCAGCTTCAGCATACACCTGTCAGTCTCAAGGCCTTTAGCCACTGGATTGTCACACTGGGGGCAATTCCGATCATTGCATTTGGGACTTGTTACAAAATATTGACTCCTCTGTTGTGTCTTCCTGTTAGAAAGTTCAGGAGAGTTGTAATATCCTTGAGTATATTTTTTAAAACAGAATTAGAGCTTTAAATAAAAATAATTTTTTTAAAAAAATTAAATAAACCAGAGAAAAGAAAACATACATCAACCAACGACAGACACTCCAAAACCTCCTGCTGTGTTAAATGTTGCAGAGAAATTCTTACAACAGTGATGCTTTCAAGGCAAAATACAGTAATATACTCAAATAAAGCCAGTAGTTACTGCTATGCCAGGCAGAGTTTCTACTGAAAAACCTTCATCTCCTCTTGGCTACCTTTGTAAACCGATTGAAATGTCTCAGTGATCCCAGGCACAGTGCTGCAGGGAGCTTGGTTTGGCTCAGTTTGGGTCCCAGTGTGGGCAGATGGAAGTGCAAGAGAAGAGTGCAGGAGAAGTGAGCTGTTCTCCAGGGTTCCATGGAGTGCCAGTGAGTTCTCTTCTCCAGTTGTGTTTGGCATATGCAAGGAGAAGACGATTTATTTTCCCATCACATAACAAAAAAGGGGGAAGATAAAAATATAAATGTTTTAACCTGTCTGATTGTTTTTTAGTGCTTGATGACTCAAATCAAACCTTGCTTTGTTTCTCTCCAGGCTCCTTTCACTCACTTTGTCATGGATGTAGGAAGTCACTGATCTTTTCTGTCTTTTTTGTCTTTCTCCTTGTATGTTCTCCTTCTGTCCATTCCATCTCCACTGCACCACTCCTGTTTGCAGTCTTGCACCTCCCAAAAGGTAGGTTAAAATACTTGAGTCTTTGCACTTTGCTCATTCCTGCTGTCTTTGGCTTGTTGTTTTTTCCAAGGCCGTCACATATTGCCAACACTGGGGCAGGAGACTGTGCCACATACCTGAATACCCTCCTGGAAAGTTAGTTCATAGCACCTGCAGAGCTGTGAAAGAAGGGGTAGTGGGCCCAAGGAGTCAGCACAGCACTTCAGATAGCAATACACCTGTGTTTTCCAGAGTGGGAAAGAGTACTGTTCATGGAGAAAGTACATGGTGGGATTATGGTTATGACTATAAAGGGCCATTATAATAATGGTCCTTTCTACTCTGAATGAAAAAGTGTAATTTTTTTTAAGCATCTCAAATAACAGCTTAGATGAGCTGTTAGGTATCATCCCACCTCCAAACGTGGTATATGCTGTTGCATTCAATGTGAAACAGAGTCAACTTTTTATCTTCTTTGGAAGCTTTCTGCTGTTAATTGGAAAAATTTTGGACTGACCCCAACTTGGCTCACTCCTAAAAGTGACTTCTATTCATAGTAGATTATATTTATTTTTAAGTAGCTAGTGTTTTTTTAGAGTCGAGAAGACAACTCTTTTTCTGTGCCAAGGATGTCAGAGTTACTCAGCCATGGAGCATTAATGGTTAATTAAGTCATTTATCAAGTCTTGGCCTGAAAAGTAAATCTTAAAGAATAAAACACAGTGAGTGGATTGTGATACCTGATAAGCAGAGAACTTGGAAAGAGAAAGGCTGCCCTGTGCGTATTAAATACCACAGATGTTTGGGTTTAAATTCATGCCTTTGAGAATCCTCTGATCTTGCTGCAGGTGCCCTGAGTTAACTTTAGTGAGTGATGCATATTAACACTTGTACTAATTTATAAAATCAAAGCTGGAATTAACTTCCTCATGTTTTCATGTTTGAAAAAACATCTTAAGAGACTTAGCAAAGCATGTTTCATACCATAACTTCTGTGTTGAGGATTTTACCTCTAATAAATCACTAAGCTGTTAATCCCAGTCAAGCAAATCTTCAGCATCTGTGTATTATTTTTGCAATTAGGTTGTTCTGAAAGCAGCAGAAAGCCTTGATTTATGCTAAGAAACACTTTGGGTTTGAGGGGACTTAGGGAGAGCAGGACGTCGGTTGATGCTGATCTGGACACAGGATTAGGTTTCAGGTTTATATACAACAAATTACTTATATTGCTATTTATGACCAAAAAAGAAATCTCCTTTTACCACACAATTATGCCCTCACTTAAATTATAATGGATTTTAAAGATAATGTATCTCCTCTAAGATTTGACCCAAGCCAGAGTAGAGCAGGAAGATGTTATTCAGTGAGTAATCTTTGGGGTTGGGTATTTGTTGTTCTTTGAATAATACAGGGGAAATCCACTTCGACAGGTGCTGCTGCGTGTCCTCAACCTTGGCTTTACCTTTGGGAACTTTGAGGTCTCTGAAGCACATTGTGTTAATGATATTCCTGGAAAAGCAACATTCCTATGAAATTAGCAAATGCTACTCTATTAAACATTAATTGTGCTGGTTTTCAGATCTAATTCCTTGGAATAATAACAGTTAAACAAGTCTTTCCAACATCAGCAATCAAGAGAAAGTTGTCATGCAAATCCCAGTAACTGAGGAAAACACTAATGCAGGGTAAAACTTTCTGAATTTGTTCAGTTCTAGTGATAGACTTTAATGCTGTCCAAATCTGCTGTTCTCTCAAGCTACAATGTTTTCACAGATGACCCTGAATGGAGTGGAGTGGTGAAGGCTAAACTTAATTTTCCTCAATGAATATAAACCAAAACGTTTGGGTTTTTTCTTAGCCCACTTATGTTCCGTTCATTTTCACTCATTTACTGTTTTGAAAAGCAACTGCCAAACTGAAGGAGACGATTTTCAGTGTCATTAGATAAATACTGTCAAAAATAAGAGAATTAATACAGGTTAGGTACTTGTAACTAGTTACAATTTTCTGGCACCCCCCAAAAAAGTTATATTTTTGCTCAGCAGCATAGAGGTTTGGTTTGATAGGTGCAGGCTGTATGTGGACACTCCTTAACACAGGGTCCAGTTTCAGTCTCAACCATCTGCAGCTGTGATATGTTACTGGGAAATAGCAGGTTTCCCAGTTGTTTCACATTCTTTGGCCACATTCTTTGGTTTAACTAGATAGTATCATTAAATATAAAATTATTTACCATGATATTCAAAGGGCAGGAACTGTATGCCTGGTACAGTTTTAAATGGCCAATACAGTGGTAAATGCTTTCTAGTAAATCAGAAAGATTTGTTTGAAAAGGTGATATTCTACCTACATGGAAGAGTTGTGGGAAGGCACAGGGTACTGAAAGGGATGTTTTCAGAATGCTGCTGAGCACAGGCTTTGAGAGGGGTTTGGGTAGAAAAGTCTTTAAATCAGCAGTTCAGAGTAGCCAGGAAAAGGCAAAAAGGCAAAAGCAATGATACCCTGAGTCTAAGAGCCTTTTAGAAAAAAGAACTGAAGTTTAGTTGCCCCAACAGCTCACAGAAATGTGAAAAATGTACAGATCAGATATGCAAATAATTCTGAGGCTTGCTTGAGGCGTAAATTTAAACATTTTGATATTTATTATTAAGTCGTAGCCTATTTATCACCATTGCTTTTCTGCTGGAAATTCATTCTAATAAACAGTTGACTACCCTGAATATTTTTTAATTCCTTAAATGTGGGGGGAGGAAAAATCTCAATTTCTGCTGAACTGAAACCAAGGCTTTGTCTCTCAGCTCTGTTCTGTAGAGACACCAGTTTTAGCTGCAGACCTGCCAGAACACAGAGGGTGAGACCTAAAGCAAGATTCTGGACATGGGGTTTCAAGGCTTGGCTCCTACTTTGTTTCAATGGATCTCTCCTTTGTCTCAGATTGCTGGGTTTAAAATATGAATAATGTCCCTGGTCTGTGATACTGTAAGTTTTAAAACCTGTAAATAGTTACAGGTTGTTTAAATATCTGCCCACAGAAGTTCTTTGCATTAAATAATGCAGGGTAGCAATGCAAAGACTGATTTAATTTATTTGGCTAAAATAAGCAGTAATTTTAGTGATCTTTTTAAGTGACCTGAAGAGTCACTTCATTCAAAATGCTGACACTAAGGTGCCTACAGTGAATTCCAGAAACCAGTTCCCAGTGTCTCCAAGCAAGCACTGCTCTGCATTGCAATGCTGCTGGGGTTTTTTTGGTACTACAAGCATGAAAAATAAAAAAAAAAAAATTATATATTTTGTGTGTTTTAGGGAGTGAGCTAAACTATCCAGATTCATGCAGATGTACAGTAATTGAGGGTCCCTTCATGATCGTGAAACTGAGAGAAAAGAAATGTGTAATTGTCAAAAAAACCCCATCACAAATAGGCAAATACTTGCACCTGAATCCTTGCATGAAGAGCAAAGTAATAAAGCTCTATTTAACACCTGGCTGCCCAGTAATTCAGTGACTTGTGTAAATTCTGTGTCCTTGGCTGTCACTATTGCATTTTAAGCATTTAACATAGACCATGAAAGCAAATAACATTTAATCCCCAGGCTCTGGGTTTGCATGCTTGTTTAATCTGAGAAGTGAAGGCTGGTTAACATGGTGATGACTGTTACTTCAAGTGTTTAAAAGTCGTCAATCAATCCTTCCAACTGTATCAGACCCTTCTGGGGGCTACAGGGATTTCCTTCCCAGTGTCAATGTCTAGCATTCCTTGATGTTCTCAGGCTCCATCTGTAACCATGATCCCAGGAACATTTTTGGTTCATAATGAAGTGGAAGTCATTGGTAATGGCATGTTTCCAAGAGGTGGAACTTCTCAAAAGCTTCAAATATTTGCCTTCAGTTAAAATTGCTTACCCTGGTAATACTGATTCCTCTAAAGTTTCTGAGGGGTTTAGGAGTTCTCTAATCCCACAGTATGGGCAGGACTTCAGTGGTAGAAAAAATACTGCCCCTTCCTCTCAGATACTGGCTGTTTGTTTAGGTATTCTGTTCACTGTGCTTAAATACAAGTCCTAGCGAGACTGTCACAAACAGCAAATATAAGGCCATGGTAATTTTTAGTGGCTCAGTGTTGTGTCCTCTGTGTGTAAAGGTGCAAGCCGCAGCTCCATATGGAGGAACAGAAAATTCAATCAAGCCAGATTTCTGCCTCTGAGGATTATGTTAAATTGCAATAGTTTATTACCTTCACCAGGTCATAGCCACCTAATCCTGTGGGCTGGAGCTTTGACCAATAATTTATATGCTGGAGTCTGTTAGTGTTCAGCTGTCTTCTGATGTTTCAGTTCAGTAATTCAAAACTTGTTAAATTATTGCTTCTCCATGTTTTGTGTTGTATTTCTCAGGCAAAATGTGCACTTGGCAGTTCATGCTGAGAACTTCAGATCAGAAATTGTCAGTGTGAAGGAGATGCGGGATATCTGGTCATGGATCCCAGAGCGATTTGCACTGTGCCAGCCCCTCCTGCTTTTCACCACCTTGGAACATGGCTGTAGTCTGAGCAGGTAAGGAAAACATTCCTCTCTTCTCTACTATAGGGCATAAAGGAGCAACTGGTGAAGTGTTTGCTGGATTGACAAAAACGCTGTGCTTAGTCAGAACTTGATCTGAAGAATTATCATTAATGATGGAATATAAATGGGACAAATTCCTGTTGCCTACAGCATTTGACTGGGATATTTCCTGTGCCGGAATATTTTGAACTATTCGAGATAAATTGGAAAAGTCAAACTTGGATCAGTTCACAGATTCTGCAGGTCTGAGTCTGGTGCCTTAAGGGTTTGAATGGTTTAACTCAGTTGCTGTTCTGCAGGCACTTTTGCTAGATAAACACATTCAAACTGATCCAAGGAAGAAGAGAACTGGAAACTGGAAATTACCTATGAATCTGATTGGTTGTGTTTTTTTAAGTGAGATAAACTAGATATGAGTTGTCCTTGCACTTGGTACAGAACACTATAACCCTATAGCTCCTAATAATGACTTTGCCATCCGCAGTTGAGGTACTGAGGCAGGAAGTGACCTGCTCTCCCAGCCTTATGTGCCTATGAGGAAGAGCAAAAGCAAGCAAAGAGAATGCATCACAATTAATTTCCATGAAGACCTAAAGCCCTTCAGATATGGCCATCAGTCCTCTAGGTTGTTTTACAATCCTTTAGGTTGTTTCCATTCAAAATGCTGTAAAATGCTGCAGTTGATCTAGGTAAGCTTCTAGTTATTCTTCAGAGACATAAACTGTACAGGGGACTGAGTAGAGAACAACTGCTTGATAGTATTTGTTTACATTCAGCTGTATTATTTACATGGACTGTATAAAGTATTTGCAGGAATATTCCTAGTCTTCAGGTGTTTTTTTTGCCATGGCATCAGTTGGAGAAGGAGGCAGTGCCTGGCATTGAGGAGGAAAGGGGCTGCAGTTGGTGGCAGTCAAGTGCTCACTTTGTTGTGCTCTGCACTTCAGGTTCTATTCCCACAGTGAGGGACACGAACCAACTCTGCTCCTCATCAAGACAACAGCAAAAGAGGTGAGTGAGGTGAAAGACAAATGATTAAACTGGGGTTTGGGCAGTGTGTAATGCTGTGTTGCAACACACAGCTGTTTATAATAAAACGAATAAGCAAGATTTGTCTTTGGTTTTTTTAGAATCCATGTTTTACATTATTCTATTTGTTGGTTATAGGACTATGCATTCTTGGGCAGACCTTGCAAACCTTGGTTAACTGCTTTTTCTCTTGCAAGTATTGTGGGGTGATGGACTACAGTAGCTCATTTTGCTCTTGGACAGTCTCTGAAATGCAGAATCAGAGGGACAGAGTGGGAACTGTGCTAAAGTTATGATTCATAGAAGATATTTTCATTTTCTCAAGGATACGAGGAGAGAAAGTAGCAGAATTTAAATTATATGAATAACGTTGGACTACATGATGTGGAAACAAAAGCCTTAGCTTCATCTTGTTCTTGATTAGGAAAAAAATAGGCCAAGGAAGCTCTGAGAACCTGCAGAGGAGTGCACATAGGTCCCTTATTTCTGCTCCTACTTGTGACAATATTGGACAGCATAATGTGAAAACAGCAACACGTTTATTTAAAACATTAATACATAAAACAAGAAGTCTTCCCAGAACCTTCTCAGGAGGGTGCAGAGGAACTGCCTGTAATGATGTTGTTTTCTGTGCCACTGTACATTACCTCTAAGTATTCTGTATATAACATTAAGCTGTTATTGCAGCCTGTGGGCTTTATTCCTGCCTATATCTCTGCAGGATGATGGTCCATGAGCAAGCCCATTTCTGCTCTTATTTATATCTACCTAATGCTCACCCTCCAGGCCATTTCACAGTTCTGTGTGTCGTTTCTGGCCATTCAGGCCTGTGTTGAGATGCCAGTGGTTTATGGAATGCCTCTGGTGTCTAAAGAGTAGAGGGGAGGAACAATCATTTTGCTTCTTGTCTTGGAGCCTGTCAAAAAAAACTAGGAGAAAAAATATGGGGGAGTTTGTTTTGTGCTTATGGATTTGGAGGGGTTTTGCAAAGGGTTGTTCATCCTTTATTCATAAGTCTATAGTTAACTTCTAGAATGAAGAAAATTTGCCTTCTCATTTCCTGCCTCTCATACTCATCAGGCATATCACATCAAATGGACTTCTGGGTCATTTAGATTTAATTCTAAATCTAAATTTAGATTTAAATCTAAATACAGATTTATCTATATAAAACAAATCTCATCTTCAGTAGTTTTGTCCTAGGAGCTCTGGTTGTAGTGCTCATGGAGGCCAAACAGTGAATGTACCTTAGAACAATTCTGTATAATCATAATTGTTTTTCTAGTTTCTGGCAGGGGGAAAAAGGCAGATGCTTTCATCCTACTCTCCAAGTTTCATTGTTTCCTCTGTCTGCACTTGGCAGGGATGTGTATTTCTGGTAGCAAAAAATTCTAGTGCAAACACAGGACTCCAGAGATCAGCTCAGCCCTCAAAGGGTGCTTCTCTTTATTGGAGACTAGTGACCCCCATGTGGTTTGAGTAGCTGCTCTAAATATCTGAGCTAGTTCAGCATTTGCTTAGCTAAGCCGGCTTTAACCTGCACTTTGAAATGTAAGAAAGCGACCAAGACCACTGTTTGACCCAAAAGTGTTCAGGCAGAGCTGCTCATACTGTAACTTGGGACAGCACTGCTGCTTTGGTTGCCACAGTGAGGGAGTGGGAGTCAGGCTGTACAGGCCTGGAGTGATCTGTGGTTTGGTACGTGGGGTTGTGATAGAAAATTTCCCCCTTAAGACATCAGAGGTATGAAATAATTTATGACACTCTTAGGATTTAGAGGTAACCACCGGTGGATTAAAGCAGTTTAAACCTGTCTTTGATGTAAGTACTTGTTCTGCTTTAATCCACTGGTACAGAGACTCTTGAAACTCAAACTAAAGTAAAGCCTGCCGTTTTGGCCTCTGAAATGTCAGTATCAGTGGGTTTAACACACTTTCTCCTTCAATGGGAAGCCTGACTGTGCTGTCTGTGCCAGGTCTGTGGGGCTTACCTGTCCACGGACTGGAGCGAGCGCCGGCGAGGAGGGAACAAGCTGAGTTTCTTTGGAACTGGGGAGTGCTTTGTGTTTAGGGTGAGTAAAATTTTGTTGTTGCTGCCCAGTCTCAAGACAGAACAAGTGTCGTGGTTATCTATCACCTTCCTTCCACTTAAAGAGGCTGGATTACATGCCTTTCTAATTTATAAAGTTTATTGAACTCTTAATGTGGAGGAAAAATTTTACTTTTAAGTTTTGTGGTGACTTTTTCTCCACTTGCAAAGGACATTTTCTTAAAGGATGATAGAATCATCAAGGTTGAAAAAGACCTTTAGGATCATGAAGTCTAATCACCAACCCAGAACTACCATCTTGTTTACTAGTAAACTATGTTCCCAAGTGCCACATCCACATGTTTTTTGAACACTTCTAAGGATGGTGTCATGGTTTGACACTGGTCAAATTCCAGGCACCCATGAAAACCACTCACTCACCCTTTCCTGCTACAGCTGGGCAGAGGAGAGAAAATTTAACAAAGGGTTCATGAGTTTCCCAGTCCTTAGACTGGGAAAAAACACTCCAGGCAAAACAGGCTCAACTTAGAGATATGGAGCAAATTTATTACTAACAAGATCAGAGCAGGAAAATGAGAAGTAAAATAAGCTCTTAAAACCACCTTTTTCACCTGAGCCCGTCCCTCCTTCCCACCAACAGTGCAGGGAGGCAAAGGCTGGGGGTTTTCTTCCACTGCTCAAGGAGAGGAGTCCATCCTCTGTGAGACTGTGGGGTCCCTCCCACAGGAGACAGTTCTCCGTGAACTACAACATAAGCCCCTCCCACAGGCAAACAGTCCTCCCAAAACTGCTGCAGCGTGGGTCACTCTTCCACAGGGTGCAGTCCTCCAAGGGCAGACTGCTCCAGCCTGGAAGCAGGGGCCCCTCTCTCCACTGGGTCTCCCACGGGCTCACAGCCTCCTCTAGGCACCCACCCACTCTGGCATGGGCACCTCCCCCACGGGCTGTGGGTGGATCTCTGCATCCCCCATGGATCCTCATGGGCTGCAGGGGCACAGCTGCTTCACCCTGGTCATCACCACGGCCTGCAGAGGAATCTGGCCTCCAGCTCTCAGCTCCTCCCCCTCCTCCGTTATTATAGAGGCATTACCACCATTTCTAATTGACCCAGCCCTGGGTCAACTTCAGAGCCATCCGGGACTGGCTCTGCCAGACACAATGGAAGCTTCCAGCAGCTTCTCACAGAAGCCACCTCTGTGGCCCCCCCCACTACCAAGAGCCAGCCCATGCAAAACTGACACAGATGGTCACTCTATACCTTCCCTGGGCAGCCTGTGCCAGTGCCTGACAACCATTTCAGTGCAGAAATTTTCACAATATCCAATCTAAACCTTCCCAGGCACAACTTGAGGCCATTTCCTCCTGTCTACCTCTTGTTAACTGGGAACAGAGCCTTACCCCTTCTGGCTTCACCCTCCTTTTATGCAGTTGTAGAGAAAGATGATCTAGACATGAGAGATGTAATAAGGTAACTTGGAAGTTATTGTGTCATTTCTTCAACTACCTAAAAAGCTAAGGAATAAAGGATAACATCTGGGCTAAAAGAAATGTTGATCCAAGCTTTACTGCTGACTCTGTGGGTGGAGACTGAGGGGCTGGAATATTCTTTTCTGAGCAGAGCTCTGTGTAGTGTGTCTGTGCTAATGTCAGCTCTGCCCTTCTCTGCCTTTTTGCAGCTGCAGCCAGAAGTGGAACGCTACGAGTGGGTGATCATAAAACACCCAGAACTAGCCTCAACTGGATCAGAAACAGAAAACCATGCCCAACCAGCTTCCAGCACCCTTTCCTCCAGCAGCATCCCCTCAGATCGCCTTTCTCCCTTCTTAGCAGCTAGGCACTTCAACTTGCCTTCCAAAACAGCCTCCATGTTCATGGCTGGCAGCAGCGAGTGCATCATTGTAGGTGAGTCAGTGTGAGAATTCGAGCACAGATCCCACCCCAGCTCTTCATATCCACCTTAGATACATGGTAAATACACCTGACCCCTTTATCTATTTCAGTATCACTGGTAGAGATAAAATTGCCCAAAACGTCATTTCCCAACCAAAATTTTCAGGTATGCAGGTAGGAATACCTGCATATGCAAGCATTTTAGAGAAGAGAAGAATAACTCATGACTTTAAATGCAGGCATTCCTTCATACTGCCTAATTCACAATGAGAAGTAGTTCTCAAAAAGGAGCTTACTTTGCATTAAGACTTTTGAAACACAGAGTAAACTATAAAACATGTTAATTCTCCAGGAACTTTATTGGATCTGTGGTGCTGCTGACTTTGGCAAAAGTGTGCTTAGTAAAGTTGTCACTTAAATGGGATTTACAAGAAACAGATCTAAAATCACAGTTGTCATTGTCCCAGAAGTCTTTACTTGACACTTGTTAGGAGAGCAACTGGCCTGTAATTTGCTCTGTAATGTCAAGTGTTGGCTGATTTCCCGCTTAGCAGCATGTGCTCGAATCATAAAATCATGGAATTGTTGACTTTGGAAAAGCCCTCTGAGACCATCAAACCCATCTACATGGTTTTGAACGCTTCCAGGGATGGTGACTCCACCACTGCCCTGGGTAGCCTGTTCCAATGACTGACCACCCTTTCACTGCAGAAATTTTTCCAATATTCAACCTCAATCTTTCCTGGTGGTTCAGACATTTTCCTCTTGTCCTATCTATCGCTTGTTCCCTGGGAGCAGAGCCCAACCCCCAGCAGGTTCCACCCTCCTTTCAGGGAGGTGTAGAGTGTGATGTGTCCCACCAGCTCTTCCTATCAGCCTTTGGTAAGGTAGTCGCTTGTATTTACTGTATACTACACTGTGGGTGGTAATAAGAGAGATACAGGCCTGGGTAGTAGATATGTGGAAGTGAATGCTGTACACAGCTCCAGCTGTAGACCAGAATTCCCACCCTTTTGATTCTTCACATGGCTTTAGTAACTGTTCTTTGATGGTTGCCCAATAAGCAATAGGAAATCTTCTTTTTTGTTCTCCTAACACGTTTCTGTCTAACTTTATTTCACTTCTCTGCATTTTCTGACTGAAAGCTCTGTGAACCTTGACACAGACCCACAGATAACCAAAATGCTTTCAACTCTTACATGTTTTATAGTGATTTAGAAGACCAAGCCAGTGCTGTTACTTACTGGTCTTGTTCTTCTCCCAGCTTTGATTTTTGACTGCTAACAGAATTATTTGGTTTTCCGTTGCTGGAGAAAACTTTGTAGTTGTAGCTTCCAATATCCTCCAGCACTGAGCTGAAATACAAATCTTAAATGCAGGTGGTTTTTGTTCTTACTGAGTTGCATTGCTTTTGTTTATTATTATTATTAAAATAAATTATCCAGTTCTGATATTGTAATTCAAAACCTATACGTCTGATCATATACTGTTGCACCTGAAGACAGCAAGCAGGCATTGTTTTGGGCTTCCAGTTGTTCCCCATGGGAAAAGCACTAAATTCTTTGTACAGCTGTTTTCCATGCCAAGAAATGCAGAGACATCCTCACCCTGTCTTTGTCTCTTCCCAGGAGGTGGTGATGGCCAGGCTCTGTATCTCGATGCAGATCTGAACCACGGGAGAACCAGCCACTGCAACACTTTCAATAACCAGCCACTGTGCTCTGAGAGCTTCCAGATCTCCATCCTGGAGGTGTGGGGCTTCAGGGACACCATGAATGGTTGATGTGACTATCATTAATCAGCTAGTTTTTCAGTTGTCCAAGGTAAATTCCGATAGAGGAGCTGAGTTAGAACATCCCTTTGGCTGGGCTCAGTGCTGTGAGACATTCCTAAGTGGTACACTTGGATGCAGGCCTAGTTGTTTACTCTTATTTTATTTATGACAGGTCAAGGTGAAGTAATGTATCTGGTTAACTGCTTGTTCCTTTACCTCTAGAGATCTGTATTCAGGGACTGTTGGTAAAAATGAAAATGTGATGAGTTCAGAGCCATGCTGGATGGATACAGGTCCAAATCATGGGATAGGTTTGAGTCTGCAGTTCCTCGGAGGCACAGCCCTGGCTGAGCTGTGCTGCAGAGCTCTGACCCACTGGCACCAATACCTGGCCTGAGCCAGTAATATCAAATGTCTCCTCACAGGCAACACTGGTGACCTCAGATTTGACCTAAAACAGCAGTTCATAAAATCATTGCCCTCCTATGAGCAAACACTGTAAAGACAAATCAGTACCATTAAGAAGTTATGAAGCTCTTCATTCACACCAGAACCATGATTGCTGATCTTTTTGTACCAAAACTTTGACGTGTTCCAGTTGCACATGTTTGAGCAATCTGCCTCTGAGAAAGGCTTCCAGGCTGGACGGTGATATCTCCAAGTCTTGATTTTGTTTACATTCCTATTCCATATCAGTATGATGACTTCAGAGTGACTCCCTGCATCAGGCAGCTGAAAGCCAGAGAGTATCTGCAGTGATCCAAAATGTTCCTTTTCTCATCTTTCCTGGGAGCTGAAATGAAGCTTTAAATCTGAAAATAACTGTGTTGATATCCCTGTGTGTTTCGGGAATTAGACCTGGTGGTAACAGGAGCTTAATCCTCTCCCCACAAGTAAAGAAAGGAAGGCAGGAGCAAATTTGAGAGGGAATGAGTTTCCCAGGAGAACTGGAGGCAACACTGTTTCTCCAGATGTCTTCCCAGTGATGAGATCCCTCCTGAGAAGGTAACAGTTTTTTCCTGTGTATTCTGGTAGGGTTTGAGTGATACAATGAGGCTTTGCTCATTCTTGAGCATTCCCACATTCTCTGCAGGCATGCCCTGAGGCATGTGATGTATGGAAGCAATTCCCCAGAGGCTTTATTCAAAAATTGCACTATCTGTTGTGGAACTTCTCCCACATGAAGCACAAATACTTGAACATCAGTGAGTAGTCCAGAGCATACAACAGGATGCTCAGAGCTTCAGTGAGTAACTCACTAGTAAGATTTATCACAACAGGAAAAATGAAGGGAAAGAGAAATTGCTGATTTTCTAAACAGTTCAATCTAAAAAATAGCTGTAGTGTGGGTTTGCTACTCAATCTTGAAGTTCATTAAAAGGAAAAATTTGAATGAATAATGTTAAAAGCTGGTCTGGACAGGGTCACATTTATATTCAGAGGTCAGAGGTGAGTTTTGGGTCATGTTGGTTTGTCCAGCTTGCCAACCATGACAGTACCTCACAGCTTGGTAAAGAGCTGCTTCTTGCAGAGTATGTGAATAAACTTGGCAAAAATAAGATTTGCTTTTTAAGTGCCATTTTGATTTTTTGTCAAAATAACTCTGAAAAATTAGCCTATGTGCAGAACAGCTTAAGATGTCTTTTGCACCATTTGTATTTGCAATTGGATTCTCTCATCCTGTGTGAGAGTCAGCATTGGGCCTCCCTGTCTCCTTCCCACACAGTGAGTTCTGCCCAGTCGTCTTTTCGCAAGTTTACTATAAGCTTGATTAAACTGCAAGAGGTAATTCAATTATGCTGATGTATTTTGATGTGGAAGAACTCAGTCACACCTGACTTTTTGCAAACACTGGCTGATGCTGCCTTCTATTTTTCTAAGCCACCCATGTCACTTTGCCCTTGCAGGTATCCTACAAGCTTCCTCAGACAAAAGAAATCACTCAAAAAATATAGGTTCTCCTTAGTGTGGTGGGATTTCCATTTGGTTTGCATCTCCTCTTTTGAGCTTGTCTGAGGAGGTATCCTTGGGAACAAAAAAACAACTCAAAACCACAATAGTATTAATTTCCAACTTGTTGTTAGAAATTCCCTGGAGCTGTGTGTTGGTAGGATTTGTGGGAGTGTAATATTCTACTCCAAATAAATAAATTTTATCTGCAAAAGCTTGGGTGCATCTGGCAGTGTGATGGGATTTCCTCACTCCCATCCCTGCCGGCTGCAACGATGTCAATACCTTGTCTTAAACTATATCTAAGAAACATTCCTCAGAAACATATTCCTTTCCCTGCTCTGTTCTTGATGCACAGTGATTTGAGTGTTTAGAATCTGAAATAACTCCTGAAACTCATCAGAGGATATCAGTGTGAGAATCCAAGGAGCAGTACTGGATACCAGGCACAGGACTGGTTTGGCTTGATAAAGCACTGCTCTGCCACAGCCACCCTGTGGGACTGCTCTGTGTGGTTTGAACTGGAATAGCCTGGATGAGCAAGAAGCTGCAATAATCCAGGGAGAGCAGTTCTGCAGTGCTGCAGCAACTTCACACAATCCTTGTGTTCAGTAAAAATGGATATTCCTTGTCATGTGCAAATCCTCATCCATCGTTCCTGTTGTGGTTGTGAGACACCTTAGAAGAACAGCATTTTGACTTGGTCATCTTTCCAGTAGCAAAGAGGCATTTTTCCTGTCTGTGTAGTTAATGGTTGTTGCTGACCAACTGTATATCAAATTTCAAACCCTTTGTTTCATGCAAAGCTCTTGAGATGGAGGCCACAGGCTGGTTTTGAAGACAATTACTACAATGCACACTTTATCAGAAAGTGAAGTTATCTCAAGTACTCCAGCCATGAAGTGCTTTAGTCAGTTGTTACTTGCAGCTCTGAACAACTGTTGAAGTAGGTTGTAATCCCCATTTGTGGCCCTGCTGGCAGCAGTCAGAGTGCCAGAGTCACTGGATGGGCTTGGGCTGGGAGCTGCATGCTGGGCATTGGTCACCACAGTTCTGCAAGAGCATCTGTGCTTTCCTGAGAAGCTGCTTTTTGCTTTGTCATATTCCTTGAAGGCGGAAAAGATTAGAAACTCCTGACATCAGAAACCTGACTTGACTGTAAATGGTAACCAAGCTGTTTGCAGGCCACAGAAACTGTATCCAGCTGCAGCCAGGCTGGACAGACTTCACTGCACCTGAGTTGTCTTTCCTGGAGCTCTTGCACTTTGGCACACTCCTTTTTCTGATGCAGCACATTAATCAACCTCCTGTTAATAGAGGCAAATTAGCAAAGGGAAGGGAAAAATTCTCATTTCCTCTCTGGTGACATATCTGAAGTCAAAATGGAGTGGGCGCCAGTACTGCTCTTTGAAGAGTTAAACCATGCCAATAGAGATGTGTGGTGACCCACAGAGGGGTGACGTGCAGATCCATCAACTGCTCTTCATGTGTGTGTATTGAAATCGTGTACTTTGTCCTTGGAAATTCATCCTCATTTTTGGTGGGGCATGATCTCCTCTGCCCATGGGGACACTGATGCCACAGCCAGGAGTTGACCCACAACTGTGGCACTGTGAGAGCTCAGCTCCTGCAAGTGACACTGAGTCAGGCTGTTGGGTACAGCCGAGGCGTGGGCACCTGGCTGTTCTGCAGCTCTGTCATGAATTTCAGACTATTCATAGTCAGGGTGAGTGTGTGTGTACTATTTGGGGTGATGTTTTCTTCAGATGAGTGGTGATGTGCTGCTGAATTGGTTTTCTACCCTATCTTGGAATCACTGCCCTACATCAATGGTATTTTTGTCACTGTGCAGAATATGGGATTATATTAAAGGTATTTGACTGTGGAGGCTGCTGGCTTTGTCCTTTGTTCTGGTCTTTTCCTTCCCATAGAGCTCATAACAAAAGGCACCCTGAAACTGAAAGAAACCCTGGAGCATGTGTTCTCTGACAGAACTCTCACTGTGGTGAGGTGGTTACACGGTTCCTGATCATTTCAGATCTCACAAGACTGTCTGAGATCAGGTGTCAAACTGACTGTGAAGTCTCTAGATAGCAAATTCTGACATGAGCCTTCTTCCCTTTGCAGGGCCAGGGAGCATGGTTTGCCCCAGGCCAGCCTAGGTTTAAAATGGAGGTTAGGGGTGTCTTCTGGCCACCAGCGCCTGTAAGTTGCAATCAGACCATGCAGTGACTGAGGATGTAAATGAAAAAAGTGGAATTTCATGAAATTTGAGCTTTAAACAAACTGCTGTCAGGCCAAAGAGATTTGGGTATTTCACTTCAAAAAACTCCCACCGCTCCGTATCCACCTCATACACAAATCTGGCCATCCTGTGCTGCTGTGCATTTCCAAGAGCAGAGCTGTGGTTTAAGGCAGTGCAGTGTGGAAAAGGGATTGCTGAGCTGGCAGAAACAATTCCCAGATGATTGATTCTCCAGCCAGCTCTGCACTGCCAGGAGGTTTGCTGCACAGGAAGCCCGTGGCCACTAGAGGTTCCTCTCAGCCTGGTCCTGTGCCTTCATCACCAGTAAATCCATCCTTGCAATTAAAAAGGGCTGTCTTTGCATGGTTTCCAAAGGCGACCTGAGCCTTAAATACCATAAATCAGAATTTTACAATTCCTTTAAAGGCTGTAAAGTTAATAATGAAGGTGGTTAGGAGCAGGAAGGTGTAAGTAAGGGATCGTGGGGAGCTGAGCACTGCAGGCAGCTGTTTTGGGACCTCGCAGCTAGCTGCTGTAAACATGGTGACTGAGACCTGAGAGGGTAATGTGCTTGATTGCATCAGGCAGCAGAAACTTGGTGTCCTGCCTAGAAAGCGTGGTGGTGGGAAGGTCCTGGATGATTTCTCAGGACTGGTAGCAGCAGCGGGAGCCTGAACTGGAAAAGGAAGGCTGTGCTATGTCGTCTTGTGCTGCTGCAGTGTGAGAAGAGCCTGATGTTTGCCAGTTNCCCTGGATTTTCTGTAGAGGCTTTTATGTAATATAAATGTCTCAGAGACACCTGCTTCTTTGAGAGATGTTTTATAACCAGCTGTGGCACAACATTGCTCTGGCAGCAAATTTAAAGGGTTTTCTGCCTTTTCAAGCCCCTCACTGGGTGTTTCCAGCTCTGCCCTGCTATTGCCCTTCCCAAGCACTGCTTTGGGTTGCAGAGCCTGTGTCTGAGCCTCTGGGAGGGTTGTGGCTCCACTCCTTGGCTGTACTCTGGTGACACAGGCTGCTGCTGACTGATTTCAGACCACACAAACGGCTCTTGGGTGGAGCTGGGTACAGACTTCAGCTAGGGAAAAGTGTTTGTTCCTGCTTTGCAAACTTGCAGCTGGCTGCTGCTGGGCAAGGGTAGATAAGGCACCAGGACTGCTGACACTGTCCTGGGCCCAGGGATGCACCTCCCATTGCTGACACAGTTTCAGTCCATGGCCTGCATGTTTAGTCACCTCCCTTTCTGTGGTTAAATGTCCTCCAGAGTTATGGCTGTGCCCTCTACATGTCATTGACTGAAGGGTTTCTGACAGGGCTCGTCCTCCTGATCCCTCAGCCTTGAGATGAAGGAGGCAGGTCTGGAATCCCATGAGGAAAAGTGCAAGCTCAGCAAGCCAGTGATCGGTACCTCGTCCTCCCAGCCTGCGTGGTGCTGGATCGTCTGTCCCATAAATGACTGGGAGTACACATTTTTGATCTGTGAGCATTTCAGAGCAGCACTGGTGTTGGCTGCACCAGCTCAGCTGGCTGCAGCCAGAACTCTCCCACTAGCAGTGTCTTGGGCACAGTCTGTTCTTCTTCCTTAAATGTCCTCCTTATGCTGAAATCCTCCTCCTTAAACTTCTCCGGGTTTATGTGAAGACCCACTTTTGCCCCCTCCCTCTGTGAAGCTCTTTGCTATACTGCAGGGGGCCAATCCCTCTCCTAGACCATTTTTTTTTTCCTTTTGCATCCTTACCTGCTCTAGGGGTCTGCGTTCACCATGCTTGGCACACTCAGCTTGACGATGCTCTGAATTCAAGCCCAAGAAAGACCACAACTCAAACGAGGTTGGCTGCTCACTGTGAATTCTGCAGAGCAACAACTTGACCAGTTTTGTTCAAGGGAGGTTTAGGGCTGAAACTCCACAAACTATTACTGCTGACTTGGGTCCAAGTGTACATCCAGGCCAGTATCTTATCCATGGACTTCCTGTATGGCAAATCACACCTGCCTGAGGATAGCCCTGCCAGCTCCAGCAGCACAAAGCCAGTGGCCATGGGGTTCCTGCTGAGCTGTGGTGCCCTGCAGTCTGTTTTCTGGCAGCCAGCTGGCACAAGGGGTACATCTGCATCAGTCCTTGGCACCCCCAGAGCTTTGCCACAAGCAGCTGTGTCTCTGTAGTGCAGCACTCTGCAGCCACCTGCTCCCCTCAGCTGGACAATGGGATAACCCTTGGGCACTGTGCAACAGTGGAACTGGGCTTCCTTGCTGCCTCCACAGCCAAAATGTTGCAGGACTTCCCCAAGGCCACACTCAAACCAAGTTATTGGGGAAAGAGGCAGCAGTCTCAGAGTTCTGAGTTTCCCCAGGTTTGGCTGCCTGTTTCACAAAACCAGGCAGCAAACTCCAGCACTGCTTCCCACAGGGAAGGGCTGTGGTGGGGCTGGAACCCTGCTGGGGAGCAGAATCCCCCCAGTTACCCATCCTTCAGACAAAGCCAGAGGAAAATGGATTTTAGCAGTTCCACAGCTCACAGAAATATTTGTGGAACTGCCTGTAAGGATCTGCTTTATGCTGATTAGGCTTTTCTTGCACTCCAGAACACCAGCCACAGCTTCTGCAGGATACTGTGCTCTTGTGGGGCAAAGTATTTCCCAGAGTCATGGCTTCCCTTGCAGCCCACCATGGGTTGTCCCCAGGGTTGACTCCAGCTTGGAACTTAGCAGTTCAGCTGAGTTCAACTTAAGGACTGCAGAGCCATAGCTCCCAGAATTCCTCAGGGTGTGGGTCTTCTCAGGGTGGCTTTCTTCCCTAATGAGCAGTAACAGACTCATGAACAGATTATTGAAATTGCAGAAGTGGAAACCACAGGAGGAGTAACTGACTCACTGAGGAAATCTTATTAGTGTGTTTGGCAGAGCCTTGGGGTGGAGGCAGGGGCAAGTTAGGGCTTTCAAAGGCAGTGTGGGAGCACCTCTCCAGACTAGCTGCCTGCCTTGTGCTCAGCCCTCTGACAGTGTTGGAGATGCCTCCTGCTCACACCAGTCTTTTGCAAAGGATTTCCAGCCTGTATTTAGGAGGAAAATGTGCTACTCCTCTGGCTGGTGGGACCAGAGGTTTGCTCCAGCCTAGTCCCTGGGTCAGAGCAACTTCCAGCTGGGTCAGATCCAGTCCCAGTTCCTGGGCTATGCTGAGAGCTGTTTGCAAAGAAGAGGGTCCAGAGCTGCCCATGTGAGGAAGAGGAAGGGCAGACTCTTGTCCCGTAAACCAGCACAAACACAATCAGGGCAGAAGCTTTTCGCCTGATTTGCTCATGACCTTTGTCGTGGTCCGTCCGTCAGGCAGCCAGAGCCTGCTTGCCAGGGCTGGATCTGTGTTTCCTTGTACACACAACAAGGGTGCACTCCAGTCAGCTCCTGCCCTGCCTTTACACTGGTTTTCTCAAGCAGGGGATGTTTTCAGGGGTTTAATATTTAATCTGCACTCGACTGAAGGGGACAGCTTGTAGAGGTTACAAGAGCCTGGGACATGGCTGCTCAAGGTCCTCGTCCTTCCCAGGCTGTGTGCCTCCAGCCTGGGAGGTTTTCAGAAGGGCAGTGATGTGAAATCTGTGTGAAAAGCCACTTGCCAGGGGTGATGGAAGGCACATGATGAACATACCCCTCCAGGTAGGAGAGCTGCACTGCAAGCACAGGCAAGAGGGAAAATGGGGAAGTTTTGAATTTCTGGGCAGTTTTCTGCAGAAACACACTACTCTGAGCAGGAGCAGCCATGTCCAGCAGTGAGCCCTTGTGGCCCCACTGCCACAGCAATGCCGGTGCCATGGTCACGCCAAGGCTGTGGGACCAGCTCTGTTCTTCCTTATGCATGGGATCAGGGTCTCCCTTCTCCCAAGGCTGCAGAAATGGGGATTATTCAACAGGTCCCACTTGATGCCTGGAGCCAGACACTGTCCCCTGTGGAGCAGCCCTCCCCTGAGCCCAAACAACCCTAACGGTCTCCAAAGGATCTTGTTCTGAGCTCATCCTCCCTGCTGCTGGTCCCTCACCATCACCAAAACAACCACGGATGGCTCTCTGTCCTGAAAGCCCTTGGGGGCCAAGAATTCCTATATTCCAATCCCAAATGTTCCCTGCTGCCCTTCCTGTGCGCTGGCTGTGATGCAGGCTGTGCCATCCCCAGGGCTGCCTGGTGAGATCCAGCACATCAAGCTGCTGCCTCCCACCCAGAAGCCCCAGCTGGGATCTCTGAGCCCGCAGCTCCCAGTGAGATGCAAAGATCTCCATCCAAGGGCTGCTGCAGCACTTGGAAGTTTTCCTACAAGCATGGAAAGGGGGGGGGCTGGACCACGAGGATGAGAAGTGCTCAGGGAGGATGAGAAGTGCTCAGGGAACAAGCAGTAGCTGGGGTGAGCCAGTGCCTCAGCAGATATTACTAATACACATGTACAGGCATTCTGAAATCACGAACTATTCCTGAGCTCAGCTTCCCCATGTGATCCTGACTGTGTCAGCTGATAGGAAGAAATCTCTGTGTGGAAGAAACGGCTGTTCCTTGGAAAGGCCTGGGACTCTGCAGGTCATCCCTTGCCTCTGGGCTCAGCCGGCCTGGAGCCAGCTGTGTGTGAGGGATGGGTGAGGACAGAGCCTTGTGTATCCTGGAGGGAAGATGGAGGAGGGACCAAACTGAGATTTGGTTGAGGTGTTTGGCTGGGTGGAGACTCCCTGTCCTGATCTTAGATAACAGGGCTGCAGTCTAATCACAGTCCCCCTGTGTTGAAGGGAGGTGTCCTCCCTTTCTCAGCATACACCAAGAATGTCCAGCCACTTTCTCACTCCAGGGAGAGGGGAGTGTTTGGAAAAGGAGAGTCCAGTGCGGGACCAGGCTGTGAGGACATTGTGTGGCTGCACTCATCCCAGCTGTCACCAGTTTCCAGCAGGGACTAAAGGTTCTGGTGTTCCCCCTTTCCCAAAAGGAATCACAAAGCTAGTTTTATGCCCACTGTAAAACCTCTTGGTTTTTTAAACCCTCAAAGCAGTGCTGGAAAACACGGTGCTTGATTGTCACTTTTATAGTACCCTGGGCTTCGTGCCATGTCTGTCCTTATCTCTGGCTTTCTGAACGATGCCTAAACTTTCTGAACTAATAAATAAAATATATAAAATCAGCTTCTTTTAATCTGTTCAACATATGCTGCCCTTTAATTTCTGTGCTGTACTTAGGGGATATGGTAGAAAGAGGAACCAATTGTTTTCATATCTCCCCCACATCTTTCCACTGAGTCTCCTCTCCCTCTTCCCCTTTTCTGAGCCAACATCCCTGTATGATCTTTTGTCATCTGCAAACACTCTTGCCCTTTTCATCTGCAGCCACTGAACTTTGCCATCTTGGCTGTGTCTTCTCCAGAACTCAGTGATTGATGCAGCCATGGCTCTGCCCCAGCAAGGATCCCAAACTGAAGCTGTCTCTGCAGTAGACGATGCCTGCAGAGCCCATGACAGCTACCTGTGGTCAGTAGTGGCCAATGGCACCTGGCCTGTACCAGCCATGGTGTGGCCACAGACCCAGGGCAGGGCCCATCCCCTGTGCTGGGCACTGCTGAGACACCTCCAGTCCTGGGGGCAGTTCTGGGCTCCTCACAACAAGAAGGACATTGAGGGGCTGGAGCGTGTCCAGGGAAGGGAACGGAGCTGGGGAAGGGGCTGGAGCACCAGGAGCACCTGAGGGAGCTGGGAAAGGGGCTCAGCCTGAGAAAAAGGGGCTCAGGGGGGACCCTGTGGCTCTGCACAACTCCCTGACAGGAGGGGACAGCCAGGGGGGAGCGGGCTCTGCTCCCAGGGAACAGGGACAGGACAAGGAGAAATGGCCTCAATTTGTGCCAAGGGAGGTTCAGATTGGATATTAGGGAAAATTTCTCCACAGAAAGGGTGGCTGGGCACTGGCAGAGGCTGTCCAGGGAGTGATGGAATCACTATTCCTGAAAGCATTCAAGAAACGAGTAGGCTTAGGGTATTTGGGGACATGGTTTAGTGGTGGCCTTGGCTGAGCTAGGGTAATGCTTGGATTCTATTATCTCAGCTATCCTTTCCAACCTAAACAATTTCATGATGGATGGGCAGCCTAAAAAGCACTAGAAAACCGAGGACTGGGCTTTGGAAACCCCGGCGGTCATTATGCAGGTCTGTTGTTTTGGTGACATTGAGGTGAGCAGGTCCACTGCACACCGTAATTTCTCCTATCAAGTATCATCTTTCTTGGGTATTTCAACCCCGAGGGCACCACATCTCCTGCCAGCAGTGGTGGTCACTGAAGACTGGGATGCACTTATAGCCCAAATGTAAATGCCCAGCAGGAACCTGCAGGTAACCAGCACTCTACTGAAAACTTGAACTGGAGCCTTTGGGGGGTCACTGAATTTCCCTGTGGTGTGTTCTCTTTGCTAGAACAGGTCTGAATAAGGCCATCTTTCAGCAGGCATGATAGAGCTTCCTTCAAAGGAGGTGTTGGATGCCACACCCATGGTCGATGATGAGCGTGGACGGAGTAAATCCCAATCACCCTCTGGCACACAGGAGAGAAGTGAAACAGCCGCACACTGGGGTCCCATATGGGTCTGACCTCCACTCTTCCTGACTGCAGCAGCCAGAGACATTCAGGGCTCAGTCCCTCTTTACAGTGTGACAAATCCCAGCCTTGGGGCTGGGCTGGTGGCAAAATCCGCGGGTTTTTCTTCTCTGTCCTGCAAAGGCAGCTCTAAAATACCATCTCCTGAGGCTTGGTGTGTCCCTGGCTGCAGGCACCAGTACTTTGATCTCCAGAGACTTTGAGGAGAAGGCAGCACTTGAAGCCAGAGATAGGGCAGACCCTAAGAGCTCAGACCAATACACCCGGTCTCAGGATATGAATTTTGGGGTTGCGTGAGCGTTTCTTCCCGCCCAAGAGGAACAGAAACTCCCACTGCCAGAGCTTTTTCTGCATTCTTGTAGTCTTGCTCCTTCACAGTTTGCTCGTTCCAGAGGAGGTGCCCATGCTTTTGGAAAACAAGCGCTGGGCCCGACAGCCGCCAGTGGGAACCGCGGGCTGCCGCCCCGGGCGGGGCTCATATGAGCAGATGTCACCTCGTCCCCATGATTAGCCAACTGTCCTCTCGCCACTGGCGGGACGTTTCACAGCTGGGGTTGGAGGAGAGGAACTGCTTACAAGGGAGACGCCAAACCCAGGAAACACAGAAAAATTACGCTTAAAGTAAAAGTCTCGTGCCTTTTTGCTCGGCAGCAGCCCCAGGGGCAGCCAGGGCTCGGCTTTCCCCAGCAAACCGAGCAAGGAAACAAAGCCTGAGAATTCCATAACAAAGGAAACACATTCCTTCTGCCTTTCAGTTTGTCTTTCCTCAAACAAAGCTATACCCGAGTGCTGGTTAAGCTGGCTCACCCACAGCATTTTACGTTGAGTGGCTCTGGGCAGCAGGGACATGGCCATTAAAGGCACCGGCTGCCACAGCCTTTTCCCGACAGTGGGGCAGGGAGGTAAGGCCGTGGGATGTCCTGCCCCACTGTGAACTAAGGGGGCTGCCAGCGGTCAGAGCACAGCTCCCGTGGTCCCCCTGGCCAGGCAGAGTGAGACTGGGGCACTGCCGGCACCCACACCCAGAAATGCATCTGCAGAAAGACTAGTGGCCCCAACCCATGCACAGAACAATTGCTGGAGACAATCTGACCCTGTTTTGGCAAATTTCAACAATATCCTTCTCTAAGTGTAATAGTCAAGCCCAACAGAGTATGTGTGCAGGAGGGGAGTGGGAGGTGGGGGTAACTGCATCCATGAGCTGCAGAGGACAAGGAGCTTCAGGGGCTCCCAGACAGCTGCCACTGAGCTGCCACTGGCACCAACATCATCTCAGCCTCATCTCTAGCTCTTGAGGGGTCCATCGGCATGGGAACTCTGGAGGAGAGGCCGGCAGGCACGGCATGGGAGCATACCAGAGGTGGTGTTCCGTCAGAGTGCAGGAGCCAAGGCGGGAGGAGCACCAGCACAGCACCTGTGTAGGAATAGCTGGGATGTGCTAGAGGCATTTGATTTGATTTGCTCATCGGTAGTGAGGACTCTGATACGAACTGAGCCAGGCAGGGAGGGAGGCAGGGAGGGGAGAAGAGGCTCCTGCCCTGGTGCATCTCGCAGCAGTGGTTTTTCATCACCTTGTGCTCAGCAGCTCTGCAGGAAGGTGCTGTTCTGACAGCCAGCCAAGGGTTCATCTCCCTCCCTACCTGCCAGAGCCATGGGCAAAGGGAGAGCTGGCAGCACAGAGAAGAAGCAGGTTGTGGGGGCAGAGCCATGGCACTGTCCCAGCTCAGTGACAAAGGACACATTGAGAGCAGCCCAGCACATGGTTCTGAAGCAGCTCCCACACAGGCAGCAGAACGTTTCTGCCCTCACCAACCCGGATTTTCTCCCCAAAACTGAGTGTAATGACCCAAAAACATCCTTCCCTTCCTTGGTGCCCTGTGGCTGCTCATTCTCAGCGTCTGCCAGCAGCTCCATCTTCAAAAAGATTGTGGCACCCTGGGCCTGGATCTGTCCTGCCGCATCCTGTCCCCAACATGCTCCTCTCCCTGTGTCCCCAGGGCAGCTCCCAGTGTTGGAAAACATACCAGTTTAAAAAATGTTTCTATAGAACTTTAGCCAGCTTTGTTCACCTTTGCCCCGGGGGAGGGGAATTGAAGCTTCTTTCCAGGACATTGTTTCTCCAGGTGAGGCCTGATGGGCTTAACATACCAACAGACTGGGAGTAGCCCAGAGATAGCCAGAAAGATAAAAGGCCATCCACGGAACACCAGCGACCATCTACCAACATCTACCCCAGAATCTCCCTCTGGCAGAGCTGGAGTCATCTCCTCCTGAAAGGACTTACAAAAGAATCGAAGAATGAAGATGCAATTAACATCGGAGGCAGGAGATTCAGATCCAATGGGAAACTGAATACTGGGGGTTACTCAACTCTGGGCCAATGAACTTCGAAACAGCGCACCTCTATGGGGTTTGGCTGTACAAAGTTTGGGGAAAATCTTGTAAAAGCATGTGTCATGGAATGATTCCATCTGCACACCCGGGTTATGTGTGGATGAGATGATTTCTATGCTACATCCTGGCCGGAATAACATCCTGGCCAGATAATAAAGTACTGCCTTGACTCTCTAACATAAAAATGTTGGAGGATTTTTGTTTTTCCTGAAGTTTTGGTGACACCAGGGCAGGAGGAGAATATCCTATGGATTTTCTCCACCAGGCAGGAGAGTTCCAGTGGCATCCCAGGCTGGCTCAGGGCTCTCTCTGTGGGGCGGTGCCTGCCATGGCTGTGGGAAGATTACAAATACTGCCTGCACCCACAAGCCCCTGGCGAGAAAAACCCATGGCTGGAAGGCTCCAGTGCCAGCCTAACCTGAGCATTGGGTTTGTACTTCTCTGGGTGTCTCTGCAGGGAGCCCTGGAGCACAGCCCACACAGCTCCTAGCCACCAAGTATCCTTCCCTCATTGCATCCTTGTCTCACCAAGCATCATGTCTCCAAAATTGCCTCTCCAGTATATGTCAGCTGTTCCAGGCCCCCATTTCCAGACCAGCTTCCCAAAAACCGGGGGTGGGGTATGGTGGGGGGTTGGTGTGCTGGCTCTCAGTGTCTACTTCCAAGAGCTCCAAGATGAGTGTAGGGACAGGCTCCGTGCTGGGAAAACCACATTGGCTCCTCCTAGAAGTACAGACTCTGTGACTGGGGACTGAAAATCCACAGCAGCACTGAAGGCACAGCCAGTGGGTTGCTGAAGGGTGCCGGGGAGAAGGGGGCATCCCACGCAGAGCCCACCCAATGCCCAAGAAATTCCTGCCTTTTCCATGGGTGAAGGTAGAACCAGACAGTGATGCCACAATGGAGAGAATCTCCCAATCCAGCAGCAGGAGCTGCACGACTTCCACCAGTAACTATGGTAACCCAGAGCAAATAAATGCTATTTTCAAACCACCTTGCAGAACCTCCTCGTGGGAAGCCCTGGCTGATCCCCACTGCCAGCTGAGTGCTGGGAGCCAGCATGGATGCTCTGTGGAAGAAGGATGAAGACCAGCCCCACAGAGTGTGGTCCTGGAGAGGGCATTTTAGGAAAAGTATGGCAGAAAAAAACCCAGCTTGTCTCCATACCATTCCCAGGAGCTGAAGAAACTGTAGGAACGTGGATGTTTTCCTAGCTGCATTAGCACAGAAGCATGGTGTGGAAAAGGGGAAGGTCAGAGGGTTTATATAGGATAGGAAAGTCCTGGACAAAGAGATGAGAAGGGAAAGGGATTAGATCAGGGTAGATGGGATAGGATAGGATAGGATAGGATAGGATAGGATAGGATAGGATAGGATAGGATAGGATAGGATAGGATAGGATCGGAGGTTGCTGATTGCATCATCAGGAAGTCCAGCACTGGGAAAATCCCAGGTAAGGGTTTTTCAGGGTGGGCATCAGCTAATTAGGACCCAAATAGAGCAGGAGAAACGCCATTTGCAAATGTCCCAAAGTCCTGACTCAGGGAGGGAGGAGGTGGGAGGGGATGGGCCTCCAAGGCCCATGACTGCCCTGTGATTTCCCTGAGATGCCACAGGAGACACTAAATGAAGAAATGCTCCACAGGGTTTGCTCCATGGCTGGCCAGGGCTTGCTGCCATGGCCGAGGGCAACACATCCACTGCCAGACCCGCATTTCTCATTCCCAATCCCAGCATCAACTCAGCTCACTCAGTCTATCAGACCTCCAGACCAAAAGCCCCATCTGGCCTTGTCCTGAGCTGAGCTGCATTTTTAACAATACCAAATTCTCTCATGGCACCCAGGGGACTAGAGCATTCTCTGCCAAAGCACCTCTGTCCTGCAACAGTGCAACTCCATGCTGCCACCTCTGTACCCAGACCTGCCCTGGAGGGGCAGGGTGCTCCCAGCTGGCTTTCCAGGCCCCTTCCACCTTGCTTCGTAACATGGGTAAAACTGCCAGCATTGCTGTGGCTTTTAGAAACAGATCCCCTGGCAAACAGCTCTGCAACTTGCCAGAAACCAGCTGGGTCAGGGCAGGTCAGCAGCCCTGGAGCCCCATACATCTGCATGGAGCAGCCAGTGTCCAGCTCCTACTCACTGGAAGCAGCTGACAGAAACTGGAGTCCTCTGGAATTGCCCTCCAGGATGTTTGGTCCATGCACAGACAAGGCCCAGGGCGGTGGGAGAGTCATCTGCCACAAGGCCACTCAGAAAATCCCCCCCAAAAGGCAGTGGCACGTATCGCCTGCAAATGCTGTAAAGCCCACCTCATCCTTCTACTCCTTTCTTGGCATGGAAACCGGCAACCCAAAATCCCTCTTAGGCTGGCTTTGGTTTGGTGTGGTGCCATGCTGTATGGTGAACCCAGCTCAGAAGGAAAAGGCAGAACTGGAGATGCCACCCTCACGTCCCCTGGCAAACGTGGGCGCATTGGTGCCAGCCTGGCAAGCGCCCGGCGCCGGGGCAAGGGGCTGAGTGCTGGTTGCTGTGGGAACAGGAATTCAGGTTGTTCTGCATCCAGGCTCTGGCTCTTTGCCTTTGATGTTGTGTTCACCTCCCAGTTTGCACTGAATTTTGTTCCCTCCTTCCATTGCCCTTTCCCTGAGGGAGAAACATCCCTGCAGCTCCACACGGCAGAAGCAGAACTGGCATGAGAGCCTTGGTGTCCACGCTGAGGGGTCGCAGGGGGACATGACATCCTGGGGAGGGCTGGGTGTGTGCAGCAACCATGGGGCCAGAACAGAGCCAGGTCTGACTGAGAGCCCCCAGCCAAGGATGCTACTGCTCCCGGGTCAGCAGGGGCCAGGAGGTGCAGCTGCAGCAGCAGTGCTGCTGGTGGTGGGAATGCCACGGTGCTTTCAAACTCACTATTGTGGAAAAGGACCTAAATTACTCTAGAGTATCTGCTGGAACTCACCAGGCATGCCACGGAGACGGGTGAGGTCACATGTGCTGTCACTGGTATCCAAATAGTCCTTCCCTTCCTCTGGCCCACGTGGGCTTTGTGCATCCTTGTGTCCACTCATTCCACCAGTCACAGCCAGACCTGGGCCACCAATGTGGCTCTATGGGCATCTCAGTAGGATGCTTGGCACACAGTCCCTCTATTGGCCTGGCCAGCCTAGGGTGGTGTGGAGAGAGTGAGGAGGACTGGGCAGTCCCTGGTGGGTGAAAGGATGTGGATACTCTTGTTTCCAGGGCCTAGACCTTCCCTCTGTGCAAACTCTTAAGAATGTTGGCACCAGGATGTGCAGTGGGAGCCAGGCTCAGTCCACCATGACTTCCATGGCTCCACCTGGGTAGGAGGAGGCTGAATAAATACATGCGGCAGGGAAAATGTAATGCTTTGAAAGGAAATTTTGTTGCCAAGAGCTTAAAAAAATATCCTTGCTGTGAATCAGCAATTTCAGGTGGAACCCAAACAATTCATTCGACCTGCTGGAGAACTGAGACCCAGAGGCACTGAGTGAGTCCCAAAGGAAGAGCATGAGAGGAGGAGCAGAAAGGAGAAGAGGGTTTGGCTAAAGGTGCTTGTCTACAATGCGGGGGCAAAGAGACTCCCAGCATCCCACAGGTCCAAAGGATGGAGGGAGGGAAGCTCGGCCCTCAGGGCCCCACTGCTCGGCCTCTCCGGAGACATGGCACCCCCAAAGCTCACCACGGCCACAACTCGTGAGCTCACAGCTACAAGGAAGCTCTTTGTTTGCCGGGATGGCCACTTGCCGGCAGATGGAGCGACGACAGGATGGGGCTGGGTGATCTGTGGGAAGCTGCCAGCCAGCGAGGGGCAGTGGGGCCGGAGCTGTGGCTGACGTGGAGCTGGCACAGGAGGAGGAGGAGACAGCAGCACCCTTTAGGGGCCCCTAAAATCCACCCTGGGCCCTAGGTGTCTGCTCCAAATATTGGTTCTGGTGTTGCTTCAGTCTGTTGGAGTCCTTGGGGCTTTGAAGCTCTTGTCCAACAAAATGACAGCACCCATCACCCATGGATAAATTCCATGGGACAGATATCTGGGCTTATCCTTGCCAGGCAGGATGCTCATACCACTCTCTGTCTGGGCTCTGCACCCTGCAGGGTCCCCTCACTGCAGCCAGGCCGGGCACAGTGTTGGGAGAGATGCCCACTCCAGGTGAGGGCTGGTGGCAGCATGGCCAGAGCCAGCCCACGTGAGCACCGGGAGGGCACAGACCTGAGTGCCAGGCTGGAACGAGGCACCACAGGCCCATCTTCCCTTACCAGCCCAAAATCTGGTAAACAAACTGCTGATGCTGCCAGTGGCCTGAGGGGTGAGAAATTCACCCAGTGACCACTTGCTCTGGACCCTAGAGTCAGGGATTGTCCCTGTGATAGTGAAAGGTTCATTTGAGCTGCTGGAAACACTGCTAGCAGTTACAGCCACCACCACAGGGCGATGACAACAATGACAACACTGAAAAAGAACATGTCCCAGGGTGGAAAAGCAGTGGTGTGGGGAGTGGTGATGGTGGTGGCAATGATGATGTTTGTGGTGCTGGTGGCAATTGTGATGGTGGCAGTGGGGATGCTGGTGTCAGGGATGGCATTAATGCTGGTATTGGCACTGATGGCAGTGGTAGTACTGCTGGTGACAGTGCTGGTGGCAGTGGTGGTGGTGACAGTGGCAGTGTGCTCCACACATGGGATGCACAGCCCCTGCACCTACCTCTGTCAGGGCTCAGGACAGGATCACCCTCTGTGGCTCTGACCCCCAACCCACTCCTCCTCTCTGTGCCTTCAGCCAGCCACTGCCATGGACCATGTGCTGGATGTCCCCATGAAGACCTGGTGACAGTCTGCCACAAAACAGCCTCCCTCTCAGAACCAGCGTGCCCTGATGCCAGTCCCCAGCACATGCCAGCCACCTCTGCCCGCTGCAGTGCCAGGGCTCTTTGTGCTCAAGCAACAGCAAGGAATTTGCCAAAGTAAATCCTGTCTTCAGCTTCCCCGTGGGCTCTAACAAGGCTGAGGTGTCCAAAAAAGTGACAATACGGGGGAAAAGGCGGGTGGCCCTTGAGTAGTGAAGAGATCTGGTGTTTTGGGACATGGAAAGCTCAGTGAGATTTGTGGCAGCAGGAACTCTTAATGAACCCCCAAATCCCGGGTAACAGAATGGCATCAGTCACCCTTCCAGGACAGGCTATAGGAGCACCCCGCTGGGGTGTTTTGGGATGGGGTTGGCTCAAGGGAGTGCCTGCAGGAGAGAGCAGGTGGCGGAGCTATGGAGGGATGATACCACGGTTCAGACCCAGCCCATCCTCCAGCCCGGGGGAAAGGATGGGCCAGAGGCTGGTTGTCAAATCCAAGGGAGCAGGATCGATGGATGGGAGTAGAACTCCAAGAGATGCTACTGATACTGGGCCCTGGGAGGATGTGGAGTGCAGGGGCTGGAAGCCCCTAGAGGGGACCCCAAGCCCAAAAGGCCCCATGGGCGCAGCTGATGCCTCGTGGGAAGCCCACAACAGGTCACCACAGCTCAGGCGACAGGGCCCTGACAGGGAACAGAGTACAGCATGCAGGCACAGCACAGGGCAGGTGGTACATGGCCCACAGATGTGCTGTGGAGGACGTGGCACTGGGGTCATGGCACATGGGACACAGGGCATGGCCCGGGGAACACGGCACACGGCACAAGGGATGGATGCATCGTGGGGGATGCGGCACCGGAACACGGCACACGGACACGGGGATACGCGGCAGAAGCCGCGTCCTGGGGCCAGGAAACGGGGACACGGCCGGGCGGTGCTGCAGGGACACGACAGAGGGACATGACACGGGGATGGGACATACGGACACGACGCGCACACAGGACAGGGGCACGGGACAGACAGACACCAACAAACCCCCCCCGCCGGGGGCAGCGCCACCGCCCCATGGGCGGGTCCGCGACGGGACACGCCCCTTATGCTAATGAAGCTGAATCACGCTCAGCGGACCGCGGCCTCCGGGCAGGACGGGCTCACCCGGGCGGCGCGGAGGGGGGAGCGCGGCCAGGGGATCAGAGCCGCCATGCCGGCACGCCCAAGCGCCGCCGCCGCGACCGGGGGCGCGCGGGGGAGCCCGAATGCCGCTGGGCCTCGCCGGCGGCCGCGCCGCAGGAACGGGACTGGGGCGCGGGGGGAACGGGCGGAGCGTGCGGGCGGGCGTCCCCCCTGCCGCGCACGTGGTGTGCGCCGG
>VXBN01007469.1:217020-288289 GCA_013397395.1 Sinosuthora webbiana | reverse complement strand
GCTTCGGCCGCCATGGTCTTCAGCGGTGAGCACCGACCGGCAACTGGAGGGGCCGGGGAGAGGGTGGGGGGGAGAGGGAGCAGGGTGTGGGGGAAGCGGCTTCTCTTTCCCCGCCGCTCCCCTGCCCCGGCGGGGCGCCATCGGCGGCGGGGGCTGGAATTCTTCGGGCCCGGGGGCGCCCCCCCTCGCTCCATCCGGGCTCTCGGGGGCGGCGGAGGGTCCGTGCCGGTGACGTCACCGCCGGCGGAGCCCCCGGGGCCATGTGACTGCGGCGGCGCCGCCCGGGCCGTCCCCCCTCACCCCCTTCCTCCGGGCAGCCGCGGGTCGGGGTCTCCCCGGTGGCCCCTCGGGGCGCCGTGGCGGGGGGTGTTGTGCCGCTGGCGCCGGCTGTCCCCGGGGCTCTGCCTGCCCTGGCCTCCGCGGCGGCGGTTCTCCGACTGGTAATCGGAGGTAGTTGGTGTTTTAACCATTCCCCGGATAGCGCAAGACCAGTTTTTAACAGGATTGAACATAAATGTGGGGTCGTTTGGCGGGCAGTCCAACGCCTTAGACACGTTGATGTCATTGCAGGCAATGGACGAGCTCCTGAGCTACCCCGTGGAACGGGGATGCCGGGGCACGGGGGAAGCCCTGCTCCACGGCCCTCCCTCTGCGTCTCCAGGCAGCGAGCTCAGTGCGGTGTAAATTGGGTCATCCTGCGGCACCGCTCTCCCCACTGATGGAGCACAGATGTAGGGACCATAAATGCTGGTTTTCACCAGAAAGACTGTTCTTTAATGCCTTGTCTCTCAGAGCCTTGTTAAACCTCCTGCAGAAGGTGACTGCTGTTCGTGCACAGCGTTTGCTGGTTCCTGATGGGTGCAGACCTGCTGTTCCCTTTGGGATGTAACATGGGGAAGGCTTCAGCTGTTTTGTTGTTTGTTTTTTTTTTTCCCCAAATGCAGGTGTCACAGTAATTGGTAATAAAACAATTAGGAAGCAATATGGCTTTCCCTTCTGAAGGCTTTAGCCCATGTCTCCACGGATGTGAACATACTGACTGGTCTTCATCTCCCACCTCATTTGGCTCCCTTCTAGTATTGAACTGGTTGTAGCTCAAGCTGTGTAAGCACTGTTGAGGTGCTTGGGATCTCATTGTGTTAATATAGCCTTTGGGATGGTGGCTGGGTCTGCAGGATGGCTTTGGGAAAGCTGCTCTTGTTTGATGAGCGTGGGAGACGAAATCATGCAAAGAGCCAAGTGGACAGTGGATTAAAACTCCTGTTTGAGAGGAAGCTGTCTAGCCATGCTGGTGTGGGCACCATGGACTGATTCCACACCAGCTGTCTTTGTGACTTGAATTTTTGATAAAACAAAAGTTTAGTTGTCTGTGTTTAGTCTTCCTTAGTTTGTACCTGGTGGTGGGATGCAGATGTTCATGCTGAGGGCAGTCGGTGGGCTGCCCCCTTGGATTTAGGCATTGTACTCTACTCAAGCTTGACAGGTAAGAATTTTCCTGAAAACTCAATGGTTGAAATGCCATAGGAGCCAGAGTTGGCACTGCTGACCTACCTGCCCCTTGGCTACTGAAGATAATGGAGGAAGAAACTAAGGCCTAGTTACTTGTTGGGCAAAAAAATAGCAGCAGTTCGCTGCATTTTGCAAAATGGTCCTAAATAGTGAGCTTTCTTTTCAAGGAAGGAGTTGCTGGTTTCCTCTTGCAGAATGGCTTTTGGAAGCAAAAGAACATGGCTTGTATGGCTTCAGACACCAGATTTGTGACGTGTGAGTGTGCTTCTGCTGAAATACCAGTGAGGGATACGGACTTGAGTCAGTGCTTTAACAGGAGCTTGGAGTGGTGTTGGCGTGTCTGAACCAGCAGAGAAGCCTTTCCTAGAAGCTGCAGCATGACTGCATGGTGTGGTGAGATTGCAAGGGGAGGGTTTGACTAGGGGGGTGCAAAGTCAGTGCATAAGCTGTGCTGGTGAAGGTTTGGTATCCGTCATGTTGCAGCCGTTTTGTGAGAGGTCCTTGATGCAGTGTCAGGTAGTCCTGGATTCAGTGAGCTCAGAGGGCTTTCCTGACCCCAATGATGTTGTAATACCAGCAGGTCTGAGCCATGCAGGTACTCTTGCCAGGGCCAGTGATGGGTTCAGGTGCTGGACAACAGGTTATAGATACTGCTGATGGGAAATTGTTTCTTAGATGTGACCGTTCAGTGAAGTGGTTTGTATTTCTAAGGCAATATGGCAGAGATGTTAACATAGGATAAACTAAAACTTGTAGTGTTGTGTAGCTTTTGTAAGAGGCATGTGGCATCATGATCATGTTCTGATGTTAGTTGTTAAAAAAAAAATCCTGATTTTGAAGTAAGGAGCTAAATCTGGACAAGCAGTGTAAAACTCTAAAATTGTCCTGAATCAGTGTTAATTACTGCAGTGATCATGTCTGACTCATGCTGTATCTAAAGATCACATTCTTGTTGAGCTTGTATTTCCAAGACATGTTTCTAGTAAACATGTTCAGGTTCCGTACTGTCCAGGTTAGTTTGATGTGAAAACAAGTGACTTGGAGCAGTCCTGTGTGATCTGTGAGCATTACTGGCTGATGGTAAATAGATAGCAGAACTTGTTCTCGTCAGCAGGAGACAAGAGCAGGCTGCTGTGACCTTGGCCATCTTTGAGCCTGTCGGGGTATTTGCAGATTAGAACTTGTTCTCATTGCTGCAGTTCCTTATTTCCCATGTATGAAATGTGGTGGCTCAGGGTCAGGTGCTGTTGAATGATTAAATTATTGTAGCTTTTTCATGTGATTTGAGCACACCAGGATGGACAAGTGTGGTGTTGGGAAGAGCTGTCTGGTTCTGGTGCTCTGTTCAAAGCTGTCACAAGTGTGTCCACTGTGCCCTCCATGGTGAGAGTTGTCCTTAGGCCTGAACTCCAGATGGGCATTCAGTGCCTTCAATACCTGCTGTGCTGCCAAGCAGCTGGAAGATTCCTCATGAAGACAACTTTAGCCAGCAGTGTTTAAATTAGTCCTGTGTCTTCTAATTTTTGCTGCAGAACCAATTAAATAGTACTTTCCTTTTAAACGAGGACTTTGGATATTATAGCAGTTGGTTGGCTTTTAAGGGACCTCCATGATGAAATAGCTGGCTCAAAACATGTAGCTTGGTGCAGCTGACAGCCCTGCACAGTCTGATTCTGGAAGGCATCATGACTATAAACAACTTGCACCCTCAAAGGCAAATAGCATCTGTGCTTCCCAAAATACTGTCTAAGAGGTGGGGAGGTGGAACAGGAGAGCTTCTTGCAGGTAAAAATGAAATGGCAGAGTGCAGCTCAAGGTAATTTTTGCTCCAAACGAGGGTGCTTGTGATGTGGGCAGGCGTGTGAGCTACCAGACTGTCTGCAGTAGAGATTAGCTTAAGCCTTCGTCCTTAACAGCAGGTAAAGCAGTGGATGGCTAAGACCAAAGTGCTCGAACAGAAGTGAGGTAGGCGATATTTCTACAGCTTGAGAATGAGGGAAGGCATCTCAACAAGGGCATCATTTCCTCTCAGTAAATGCCAGTCTTGGGAACATCTGAAAATGAGTTGGATCATCACTATAAACCATTGACTCTGTAGAATGTGGCTTAAGCAGTTTTGTTGCCGTTTGTACTGTGGCTTCCTGATGGATCCCTGTGTCACCCTGGAGTTGCTACACAGCCTGCAGGTGCTTCCCATCTGGTGGAAACACTGGGAGTAGCAGTGGATATGGATGACAGCTGCCTCAGGATGTCTTGGTCAGCTTCCTTTTTTCCGTCCTACACCTGGCCTCTTCCATCTCCAGAGCCTGACTGGTTGCACACAGACATTGCAAGGTGAACAACATCCCAGCCTGACCAGGCTGTTGGGTACTCCTTGAAGCAATGGTTTACAGCAGTGTGTGCTTCTCCAGTAAGGCATAACTGGCTGCACTTGCTTCCTTTGGACTGTGAGTCCTGTGAGCACACAGCTTTGGGTCAGGCTGCTCTGGCCACAGGAGGGTCTGCTGGGTGCAGGCAGGGGACCTGGGCTGTCCCATCCACAGCAATGGGGCAGCAGAGCTGTGGGTGCTGCTGGGTGCTCCCCTGAGACCTGCTGGTTGGGAGGGGGTCTTGCTAAGTGGTGTAACACACTGACAGCCAGTCAGTACCTGGAATACACTGGTCACCTGATTTGTAAGACCGGTCACCTTTAAGGTGTTGGGAGGGAGCCTCTGTGATGATAAAGATACATAACAAGTGGCTGGATGGACCCTGCTGCTTGCAGGACAAGCCTGTGCTCCATGGTATAAGTGCTTTACCATACTTACAAAATCAAAGAGCTCTGTGTGCTGTGTCAGACAATCCAGAGTGCCAGCTGAAGCAGCTCTTGGACAGTGGAGTGGCAGATCCTTTTTTTGCCTTGGCCTGCTGCTATTACAGCAATGTCTCAAGGAGCTGGTGGTTTTCTAAGTTCTCAGATGTACTGACCCAAGAGTAAAAGGCCTGCCAGTTGTGGAGAATTTCTGATAATGCTGTAGGCTGGCAGTGCCAGGCCTGGTGGAAATATCCACACCCTTCCATTACATTATGGAAGAGCAAAAAGCTGTCCCTAATCCTGAAACAGGTGACTCACTAAAGGGTTCAGTCTACAGCTTCCTGTAGGGCAGCTTCCCTGTTTACCCATCAGGTTTTCATTGGGGAACAGGTTTCAGCCAGTGTGATGGGAATTTGCATAGGCTCCAGTACAGTTCCCCTAACAGCTTCTCTGTTCTGTGCAGATGCTCCTGGGCAGAGCAACAGAGTTTTTCCAAGAGTATCCATTACTGTAACCTGAGGTAGAGCTGTTAAATGTGGTGGGGTGGGAGGGGGCAGGGCCAACCTGTGGGAAGCAGTCTGTTTCTTTGGAAGTGCCCAGGTTTCTGGCATGGCAAAGCAAGGGCTGTACTTGACCTGGATGTCCCTTCTAACATTTCTCCAGCCTTTTAAGAACAACCTGCTGGAGGATGAATAGATATTGGTGAATTGGTGTCTGTCTGCTCCCAGGGAAGCCTGCCTACTGCAGAGGGCAGCCCATTTGATAATGATCAGTTTTAAAAGGCTCCAGATGTAAGTCCTTGTCCCAAATGGTCTTTCACGCTTGCTGTGGTGGTCACCAGTGGTATCCTAATTGGAAATCTGACTTTTATTACTAGCTCACTTCTAATGTAGGGGAATTCTGCATGTTAGTGCTCTGGAAATCTCTCATGTGCTGTGTGGAAATCTGCTTCAACGTGGTGGGACATGGGAGGAGTCCCTGGCTCTGAATGGACTAAATGCTACTGGAGTGTATGTGGCTGGTTCTGAGTCTGTTCCTGGGCTGAGCTTGTCTGAATGTGTCAGCTGGTGAAACTGGATCTCCTTGGAAGGTTCCTCACAGCCTCTTTCTGTATCAAGGGGGTGACTTGCATCTGACTTAACTGCAAGGTTACTCTTCTTGGTGTGTGACCTGACTGAGCACAGTCACCTGCTGGAGCTGGAAAAGGTTGGTCTGATGCTGGGACTGCCCTTGGTCTGAAGAGCAGGACGCTGGGAGAGCCCTATGGAAAGCTGTGGCAGTGGCAGGACTGTGACCAGTCTTCAGTCTTGGACAGTACAGCTTATCTGGCAAGTGAGTGTCTGGCTTACACTTGATCCTGGAGCTGCACAGCCTCACTCCCTCTGCTATCACTTTTAAAGGGACAGCTATGGTGAGGTGCCAGGCAGCATATCCTCAGCCCTGAGGGAGGGCATTTTGTCCCCAGGACCAGTACATAAATCAATTCTGGGCTGTGAGTTCAAGGAGTAAATCAAGTATTTCACAAGGAAGTTAACCTTTGAAACAGGCTTACTGGGAGTAGGTGGTCTTGAGTGATGTGCATTGAAACTTCTCTCTATTATAACAACATTGAACTTCCAAATGGCACAGTTCCTGGTCAGAGACCAACATGAATTCCTTCTCTGGTGAACTAGATAGGTGGAGTGCTTCTCCACCTGCCAGGTAAATGTTTGACAGGTCTACCTCTTTAAAGGTAGTGTGTGGAGCTTGCATGGTCTGTATGTTAGAGGTGAGGGAGCTGGATGAGCTGACACAAAACCCAGTCTTGGTGTGTAGCAGAGATGTACAGCTCTTGCCCCATTTCCAGTGTATGCCACAGAGATCTCCTCAAACACTGTTCACTAAGATTTTGGAAAACATGTCCTTCCAATCAATTAGGGATATTTAAATGTAGCATATGAAGCATATGTGCTTCAGTTGTTCAGAGCTGCTGCAAGGTAGAGGTGAAGGTATGCAGGAACATTGTCCAGGGTGTCCATAGGCCAAAACTGAGTGGCTGTGCTGTGGTGGGAAGCAGTTGTCTGCCACCATAACTGTAATACTGGGATAATGTCAAAGATGCAAGCATAACTTACCAGGCTAGTAAAGTGCTGTAAAGCTGCCTTGTAATGTGCTGGAGATGCCTCTTTGTTGAGGTGGTGGTAAAGGCTTCCTTGGGAGCAGATGTGCCAAGCTCTGTGTGGCCACCAGTGGGAGTTCAGTGGAGCTTCAGTGACATCTTGGACTGTCATGTGAAGACTGGTGAACATAAGCTTTCTTTTGAACTGTGTCTAAAACAAGTTTAAGGCATAAGATCTCACCTCTTCTGGGCTTTTAAACTGGGAGCTGACAAACTTGTGCTGCACTACCCTTCCACAGAAGCTTGAGCAAGCTGACTTTCTGTAATGGGTTACAAAATCACCTCTAACACCACTGCCTTAATTGCAATGCCCTCGAGTAGCTTCATGCTTGGAGGAAGTGCTGACTGATACTTTAAATAGTGAACTTCCCTTATGAGCCTCTGCATTTTTTGAGAGGTTTGTAAAAGACTGCAGACAGGAGAAGTGGTTTCTGCTAAATTCTATACCTAGGGTAGATAGTGGAACCAGGATTCGGGTTTAGTTCCATCCATTACAAGATGCTAAGATGCTTCATCCAACAAAAATGGTTCCTAGTTCAAGTCAGTGATTTCTTTCTAGACTTCCTAAGGGCTAGACCCTAAACAGAGCCATCACTGAAATGGCTGATTAAGTCCATGTGCTACTTTCCAGGTTCATCTTATATTTGCAGATAGAACCTGCTCATGGCTCAAGCTTTCTAAGTTGAGTACTAGTTCTGAATTGCCCAAAATAGCCCTTTACATCACTTGGTGCCAGTTGAGGTTCAAGAACTTTGCTAGCACAGAACAAATTGGTAGTTAATGAGACTTTCCTTTCAGGGTTTTGTAACTAAAACTGAACTTCCTTCTTGGAATGAACCTTGTGTTAGTGCAGCAGTGCTGCTTGTATGAATGGCCTGGAGTTTTAGTGCCAAGCCAGGAGGATGGCTCCAAAGATGGGCTTTATGGGAGTGCTGGGTGAGAAGCAGGAAAGCATATATCCAAACTCCTTCAAATACCTCCCAACAGCTCTTTGGGACAAGGTGTATAATCTCACCCTTAGATAGCGGTGTAAGGCTGTCGCCCTGATTTTCAGCCTTCTGATTTGTTTTACATTCTTGTATTGGAGTTTTCATGCATTGAAACATAAACGTTTAAGTAGATTGTTTTTGCATTCCTCTCTGTGATGGACTGCTGGTTTGACCACTGGGGTCAGAGGGGTGTTCCTCTCGTCCCCCAATCCTTGACCAAATCCCAAAAACTATATAAGTTGAGTTTCCCAAAATAAACTTCTTTTCTTGCTCTCAAGCTGACAGGTGAGTGTCCTGCCTGTGACATAAGGCACTTACAGGTCTTTGTGGAACAAGCAGGTCTCCCTTGGAGAAACCTTAGTTCTCTGTGGGTGGAGCAAACTCAACTATTAAATCTCAGAACAGTACAAAGACTTTAAATGCCCATGGTTTAAATGCACTCCAGCAGCCTTTTAGAACAGATGCAAGAACATTTTCTTGCCAAATATGACTGAACTCTGAAGCCAGCCTTGATGGTGTCAGAAAAGGAGATTGCCTGCCCTTCCATATGCCCAAATCTGCTGCTTCAAGAACTTACTCCTGGCTGGCAGTTGACATGCTTGTCATCTCTGGGTGATGGTGAATGCAGTAGGAAGCTGGGGAGTTCCCAAAATACTCCCCAGTAAGACTGGAAGGAAAGGTGTCTTTTCAAGTACTGCAGAATCAAAGAGTGAGGTATTTGAGGAAGCTTCTGTGAGACTAACACAATGTTTTCAAGGCAGAAGTTACTTTGGGGTAGTGTTTTGTACTCTTCCAGCAGGTCTCAGGTACAGGTGATAAGCCCATCATTCTGTGCAGGTCTCTGCTCAAGTGTTGACAGAGATGATGAGTAAACCTTAGGTGTAAGGTGGTTGTGGTCCTCTATAACCTACAACCCAAATTCCTCTTTGTGGTTCCAGTGGTTGGATTGATAAGTGTTTGGACCCGAATCCTTCCCACATGAGGCCACCCTCTCCATGTGCCAGAACTCTTCTCCAAGGAATGAATGTGGAGCAGTAATATTTGAGTTGGTTTCTATCTCATTGTGTCTGATGAAGCTGCAGTGGCACATTTAACTCCAGAGCCAAAGCATAGGGAAATGGGTTTTGTGGGAGAACAGGCCCCATGAAAGAGATCTGTGCATCTGAACTCAGTTCAGATGGCCCAGCTCACAGCTGTGTTCTGCTGGGGTATCCAGATGTGCTTTGTTGAGCCTTGCAGTGTGGACTCTGGGAGGGCACAGACACTGGAGTTCCCCTTGGGACTTTGGGTTTTGGCCCCTAAGCAGGGGCATGGATAGCTGCTGGGGGTGAGCCCTGCAGTGAAGCTGGCCTGGGGAGATGTTCTGCTATCAGTAGTGTTTGAACAGCATCTTTTACTCATCTTTGGAATAGGACTCTGGGTAGGTCACTTCCTCATCCCTTAGGGTAGTATTCCGGGCTGTCAAGTGACTGTGTTAGTTTTGCACAATCCTTCCTTGTGCTGACTTAGCTGTTCTAACTGCAGCCTAGTGAAGGAAATGGTTTTGGGGATGTGTCTAATGCATTTTTTTCTCTTCCAGCTTTGGGAGCTGCATATGGAACAGCAAAGAGTGGCACAGGTATTGCAGCCATGTCTGTCATGAGGCCTGAGCTGATCATGAAGTCCATCATCCCTGTGGTCATGGCGGGTATTATAGCAATCTACGGCCTCGTAGTGGCAGTGCTCATTGCCAATGCCCTCTCACCTGAGATCACGCTATTCAAGTAAGTTGCTGTATCTGGCGGTTCTGTTTCAGACTGTCCTGTCACAGTTTGATTGTCTGTGTGTGGGTGGTTTTGGCTCAAGGCCCCTGGAAGGGCTGGCAGTGCCAAATGCTGCTGGGTTAGCCTTAGGAGCAGGGCTGGATTCCAGCTGTCCTGCTGGATGTCTCAGCCCCAGTGGAACTGCCTGCTGATTTGGCTGTACTGCGGCTGTCACAGATCAATTGGGCATCCCACTGCTCAGGTGGTGGGGCTCTGACTTGAAAGAAACTCTGTACAGGCAGCACTGGGAAAGGAGACAAAGCTTGTGTCATGATGCCAGACTCTAGACCTGGATGCTCAGGTGTTTCCAATACTGTCTAAATGCCTGGGAGATACAAGTGAATAGTTAATATTGCTTTTGTCTTTTGTGCTGGTAAATCAATCCTTGAGCTATACATCAGGTCTCTATAGCAGCTACAGTCTGAAACTTAATCTGCTCTTGGCTTCTGAGAACAGCTGGAACTGGTGTGATTGAGCCCTCTTGGAATTAAACAGTGCTGCTGAAGTGTGACAGGTACCTCTGTTGCTGTACAGGCTGTACCTATGAGCAGTGTGCTTGGCCTAACAAGACATGGTCTAAAACAGCAGACACCAAATGGTCCTGTGCAATTGGGCAGACACTGTTGGCTCTGCTCCTCAGAGCTGCTCTCCTTCATGGAAAAACAGACCATTCCTGCCCAGCTGCTGCAGTGCAAGACACCTGGATGTGCTGTGGTTATATATAAGGTTGCTCAAGGTTGGAGATGATCAGCTACTAACAGACTGCACAGCACTGTGGGACAGGCATTGCTGCAAGTGCTAGTAAGTGCTGCTCTGACAGCACTGAGCCTGCTGTGGTGGCCAGAGGAACCTGGTAACTCAGTTTGGTGTGTGAGCCACATATGAACATCAGGTGAAGATCCTTCATTGCTGCCTGTTTAAGTATCAGAGTTGGGAGTGTCAGTTAAGCATCTGCTTTGAGACACATTGGGCTTGTTGAAAGAGTTAGGGGCTTAAGATTGGGTGTCCTGTTCCTTGCCACTGAAACTCTTCCATCTCTGTCCCACAGGAGTTTCCTTCAGCTGGGTGCTGGCTTGAGCGTGGGTCTCAGCGGTCTGGCTGCTGGCTTTGCCATTGGCATTGTGGGCGATGCAGGTGTCCGGGGCACAGCACAGCAGCCCAGGTTATTTGTGGGGATGATCCTCATTTTGATCTTCGCTGAAGTCTTGGGTCTCTATGGCCTCATTGTTGCCCTTATCCTCTCCACGAAGTAAATGTTGCGGTATGATGTAAAGAGATGTAACAAATCTACATTTAACAAAAAAAAAAGCTCCAGAATGAAAATGGTTTCTCCAATGTGTACAGTTGTCCCAATTTGGTAGTTAATCTCTTGTAAATGCGCAATATATGTTAGTGACTCGTCTGTCCTGTGTGTACTTCAATATTAACTTGGATGGGCTGCTCCAAGCCTGCTGCATGGCTTGGGGTGGCCTGTGTGCAATTTTCCACCCATTGCTGTTAGTATTTTATGTATAAATATGAACTAGAAATGTAATTTTTTCTCTTCACTGGATGTTTATTTATAAAAGACTTGACATGTTCATACATCTATGGAGCAAGGATTTTCAATTTCCCATGCTATATATTAATCTTATATATAGGTAGATTACACTGTGGGGTCAATTGTAAGTGCAGAGAATTCCTTGGATGTAATTTTGATTCTAAAGATTGCTGTAGTGTCCTGGTATTGGAGTATGAGAATTTTGTGTTTTATTACAGCAATTGTCCGAAACACTCCTGTGTTTCAATAGTAACTGCGTATGCTTCGGCATCAGTCGTGCACCCAGTGTTGGGTTACAAACTTCTACCATGTTTCCAAATAAAACTTCCTCACTACATTGCTGTAATGTGTCCCTGGCTCTGATTTCCAGCTGTTGATGCTCCCTTGGGAAGAGGGTGAGGTCCCTTGAGGAGGGCAGGTTCCTGAAGTGACTGGGCAGCATGCTGGAGTGATGCTGCCAGTTCTGCCACAACTTTCCCTTTCTCCTGGGCCATGCCAGTGTGATTCCCAGCTGCTGCCATGGGCCATATTTGTGGTGAGCAGGGATGCAGGGCTGTGCTCACCTTGATCACATCTGGCTCAGTGTGATGCTCTGTAACCAGGGATCAGGGAGTTTGCAGCCTGCACCAAGGGCCAAGGAGAAAGGGTGCAGGCTGCAGCCTGTGACCAAGAGAGGAGCTACCTTGTCAGGAAACAAGCAGCCTGTCCTTGGGCTGGCCCTGCAGAAGCTGAGCTGCTTGGAAGCTGTACTGTGAACAGTAATTGCCTCTGAAGTACCTCAACAATAGTCTCATCAACAAAATGGCTTCAGTCAAGAACTTGTATTTTTATCTTTTAAATCACAGGACCATTTGAGCTGGGAGATTCTGCTGCTGCAGATACTGAGTGCTGGAGCAGCCTCCTCTGGCCTGAGGATTTGACAACTGCCAAGCTTATATGGGAAATGTGTTGGACCATTTCAGTGGTAAAGCTTGGTCCCAGTTAACACGGGGAAGTCTGTATCTTGGCGAGCAGAGCCAAATGTTCAAGCCAAAATGTTACTACTCAGACACCTGGTGCTAGCAGTGCCTTTGGCATCAAACCAAGCTGATATATGTGGAGGGATGTGTCACCTGGTTGGGATTGAAAATGCGTATGTGTGTTTCACCTAGGTACCTGTTCAGTGAGTGGTGCAAGTACCATGAAGAGCTGTGGCCAGAACATAAGGAGTTCACTGAAGCTGTTTGGAGCTTCTAACCTGACAAGGATGTTGCCTAGCCCAGGCCTTGTGCCACTGCATGCACCTTCTGGGGTCTTCAGGAGACTGTAGCTATGAGCCTATCATCCTGTCAGGGTCAACAATAATTATTAGCAAAGGAATGGGATGACTTTTTTGCTGCTTGCTAAAACCCTGATCTCTCTGCAGTCACCTCTCAGTGAGCTGGATCTGGGTCGGGCTGGTTTTGCTTGGGAAGGGCTTTGCATCCCAGCAGTGTGAGCAGAGATGGTGGTGGGGCTGTACAGAACCATAAGCTGACTGAAGGAAACTCATGTATGCCTGCTGAAGCAATGGTGGGGGGAAGGAGAAATTCCTGATCTGAATGGTTTTGGTCATTCTTTTCATCAGCAAAAATAGTAGACTAAACCTCTGAATTAGGCTTTCCCCAGGGGTCATAAAGGTTTATGGAATCTGTAGATTAATTGTGTCTCACACTGACTGCAGAGGGGCCTTCCTGGTGCAGTCTGACAGCTTGCAGCTGGGGGGTGAATCCCAAACCCAGGCTCTGGAGAGGATGCTGCATCCAGCTTGCAGTTCTGGTGAGAGGAATTGAATTTGGTAAGTTAAATTATGTGGGAGGGTAGGAGAGGTCCTGGCTGGTGCTGCAAATATGCCTAACATCCAGTTTTACCTTCTATAAGGGGACCCTATTCCAGTCTTTCTACCAATTGATAAGAATGTGAGCAAAATTTCATTTAAGAGAGCAGCTAAATGCTCTCACCTCCTAGAGCAATTAGCGGTTGAAAGGGCCCCTGTTCCAGTCAACCCTAAGGTCCCTTGTAGGTTGGTGACATCGTGCAGAGACAGTTAATAGATACTCGCAGAACCAATGCAGGGAAGATCCTTTCAATGGCATTTTGCTTCATGCCTTGGAACATGAAGCCTTTGTCATTAATACATAAACCCATGCAAAAAGAACAGAGCTGGGGTGAGCATGGATTGGGGGATGAGCACTTTGTGCCACGTACCTGCAAAGACACCCAGAGTCAAATTAGCGGTCTGCACATGCTGCCTCAGCCCTCGGTGATGTTCTGAATCCTCTGTGATGGCTCCCGGCTGAAAAATCACGTTTCACTGTTACTATTGCATCAGCATATTTCAGAAATGATTTGGGGCAGGAAGAATATGAGGGACCTTTGGGGTTTTTGAAATCCTTTACTGCCAGGGGCATGGCAGCTCAGAGGGCAGTCCCAGCTGGCAGGGATTGACTCGTTGGTTTGGAAGAGGGAAGGGAGGGAGTGGCTGTGCTGGCACAGCCATGGTGCTTTGGTTTGGTGCTCCGTGCGTGGCTGGGAGCGCTGCAGTGAGTCAGCCCTGCGGAGAGAAGAGGAGCGGGGCCACTGCAGCAGCAGCAGCACAGGGACAGGACCATCTGCAGTCAGTGCAGGCTCGGGGAGGTTCAGGACCTGCTGTCAGAGCTGCCAGCACAGACAATGCCTCCACAGAGCCTGATGACCTTGTTCTTTGTTAACCCATTCACACCGGGTTTTTTTGTTTGTGTTTTTTCTTTTTTCCCCCAAAGGCTGCAGTTTTTTTTTCACTGCTGTTGGAGAAGCATTTTTAAGTATCAGGATTTTATCTGTGATTACTCAGAGATTTGCTTTCCTTGGGAGATCTGGCTTACAGAGAAGCATGGTAACCTGGAAAAGTAAATAAGCTTTGGGGAAATAAAAATCTTGTTACGAGAAATTGATCCCAGAAACCAAATCACTGTTTTCAAATACAGAGTAACAGCAGAGCTAATGACTACAGCTCTCAGTAAACCTTGTTTCTTTCCCAGACTGGCCAGGGGGATACTGATTGTACGGCATTCTCCTGTTTCCAGCCAGCTCTACTGTCCAAACCATCACTGTGCTCAGGTGACAGTTACTTGTCTCTGATGCACAGGACTTGGAACCTCTGGCATTAGTTTTATAGATATTAACCATCTTTTTCTCTTGACATGATTAAATTAAACCCAGCACAAGTCTTCACAATGCCACTTGCCCTGGAGTGGGAATTTTCTGTTTCAGGGTCAAAGGATTGTGTCCCAAAATGCTTCTCTGTTTTTGTTCCTGCTAAAGCTAATTAGGGCCGTTATTTTTTCTGCAAGACACACTTCAGTGAGTTCCTGAGAGCCACAGCTTTGCACTCATATCTGTGGTTTTCAGCCAAGCTGGTTCTTGTATCACAACACAAAAGCACACAGGGAAAAATCCTGCCCTTACCTTACAGCGTTTAGGGACCGAGGTTTTGGGGGCCCACACTGTACCCACAAGGTACCTACAGACCCCTGACAGCTCTCTCTGGCCTGAGAGAGCACAAACTGGGCAGGATGCAGCTCCTGGAGAACTGGTGGCTTGTCTTTGCCATTTTCCTTTTGCTGAGGGACAAGCTGCCCTCACCACAGGATCAGGTCTCCCTCTTCAGGATTCATCAAGGGGATACCAGAGACTGTGTAAGTTCTGGAGCCTTTTCTTGCACTTTGAACTGTGTTGTCAATGCTGTTACACCTGTGCTTTCTTCCTTTGCCTTTGGCAGAGGGGAAAAGGGTGACTTAAGCGGCAGAGAGTGAATTCAGCCATTCTCTCCTAATGGCTGTCTGCAGGAGGTAGGCTGAGGACAAATCTTGGGAAATCATGTATATTCCCAAGACTGGCAGTTTGTTCTAAGCAGCCTCCATGGCTCCTGTGTGCCTTGGGACAATTTCTTACACATCTTTGTGAATGCCTGTCAAAATCAGAAGACAAGGCTATATTTCAACAGCAGCAGTGCTGGCCCCAGCCTTTGCTCCTGCAGCTGCTCCATGTGCTCCCCAGCTCCTCCCAAGTGCGCAGGTATAACTGCTCTTGCTGCCAGGCAGTGAACCTAATTTGGGAATTGAGCCAGGTTAAAAATAACTCCACCTGAAGGAAAAAAAACCCCACGTTTGCTAAAGAAAAGGCAAGCAAAGCTACAGCCTTTGATTCCCTCTGCCTTTTACTGGGCAGTGGAGAAGAAAGAATATGGAATTATTATTAGAGGAGTGTGCAATATTGGTGATGCAAGATGGGGTTAATTTAATGCTGAGAAATAAAAGGAGAACATCCAAAGGAGTAAGGCTTTAGCAGTACATGCCATAAGCTGAACTGGATGACATTACCTGCAGCCTCGAGGAGCAGATTCCCACCGCTTGGCACACACTGTTCAGTTTTCCCAGCAGTGCAGACAGGAGGTCTCAGCACTCTGATCCAGGCTTGGGACTGGCAGCCTGAGGAAGCCTTGGATCTGGCTGGCTGGAGGGTTCTCACGTGAAGTTCTGCCACAAGGGGGGATATTTATAGTGGGTGTTCCTGTCTGTGCAGCCAGTATTTGCCTTTACCTCAGCATCTCTTCCACTGCCAGCTAAAATTACTCTCACAGCCCTGTCAGCTTGTATGTTCCTGGGGGAGGGACCTGTTTTGGCCACAGGCAGTCGGGGTGCCATACATGCCTTCTGACATCCAAATTCGATTTAGCAGCTTGGATGGGTCCTTCACAGACAGATAAGCAGGGCTGAGAGCTGTTTTTAGGATTCATCTTCTCTCTTAACTTGAGGGTTTCCTCAGCTCCACCTGTATGATGCTAAAAATCATTCCCAGCAATACAGTGCTGGGTGTCCCCAAAGTGCATAATTTCATGAGGAAAACCTTACAGTTCATCCAGGTCAGCCACTCCTGCCATGGGCAGGGACACCTTCCACTAGCCCACGTTGCTCCAAGCCCCATCCAACCTGGCCTTGGACACTCCCAGGGATGGGGCAGCCACGGCTTCTCTGGGGAAGAAGAAGTCTTTGTTTTCTTTTTCTTCACCAGAGAAGTCCAACAGAGTTCCCAATTCCTGCCCCTCCGGGACAATGTCCACAGTTCCTCCCCAGGTCTCCTAGAGTCCCTTTATGCCCTGGAAAGGGCTCTAAGGTTTCCATCTCTTCTCTTCTACAGGTGAATGCCCCCAGCTCTGCCAGCCTGGCTCCAGGGCAGAGGGGCTCCAGCTCTTGGAGCGTGGCTGTGGCCTGAAACCATTCTTAGCCTCAAATTCCCAAAACAGTGCTGCACATAGTTTTCCCAGCCTCAACCAGCATCATTCCCACCTCTGCCTTTCAGGCCCCTTTCCTAGCATCCTGCTGGCAATAGGAGCAGCTTGTAGTGTGGACGAGCACTGACATCGTGGAATGATAAGCATGGTTCAAAACCTAATTAAAATCCAATTCCAGGCCAGACTGGGATATTACATTCATACACAATTATATTCCCCATCACTTTTCTTTCCTGGGAGAGATTCATCAGCAGTGCCAGAGCCCACATCAGCTGGGTGGAATCATGTCTCATCAGCTTCCCTCGGGTACACAGGGGGCCAGTGGGCCGAGGGTGTCACGATGGGGGTCTTGGGATGGAGGTGTCAGGATGGGGATCTCAGGATGGGGTTTCTGTTTCTGCATGGGTTCTCAGCATGGTGTCTCACAGTGGGGTCTCAGGATGGGGTTCAGGATGGGATCTCACGATACGGGTTCCCGCCGCCGACCTTCTCAAGATGGCGGCGTCCTTCCCGTGATGGCGGCTCTCGAGGCCGGTCAGGTGCCGCGGGGCGGGAGGGGAATCCCGGCACGTGCCGGGCGCGCTCACGTGACCAGGAGCAGGCGGTGCTGCGGGGCGGGACCGCGCCCAGGCCGCGCCCCCGGGTCCCGGTGCCCCCGGAGTGGGGACAGCGCCGCGGGGCCGGCGCTCATCGGGCACCGCGGCGGGGCCCGGCCCCGTGGGGCTTGCTCCTCACAGCGTCGGCTCAGAGCGCCAGGCAGGGGAGGGAGCTCACCCTCCGCCTGCCCCCGGGGCGGTGCTGCTGTGCCTCCGCCCCTCACCGGCTGCCCAGTCCCGCGGCAGCCGCTCGCGCCGTAGCCGCGGCCGGGCCTTGCTTCGCCACGCCCGGTCTCCGCCCCCTGCGCCGGCCACCGGGGGATTTGCGGTTCCCGCCAGCTGCTGCTGCCTCGCGATGCCCTCCAACAAATCCGTCTCGGACGCGCCCATCGTCCAGTTCACCAACTGCCGCATCCTGAGGGACCACCGGCTCCAGAGGTGAGGCGGGGGCTATGGGCCGTACCGGAGTGGTCAGGGGTACTGGGGCTGTTGGGGGTGCCGTGATGTCCGGCGGTACCAGCGCTGTCCGGGGATATCGTGGTGTCCGTGGGTGCCAAGGCTGCGGGGGTACCAGGGGTGTGGGGGCTCCCGGACGGGCTCCCTACCTGACCTGACACCTGCAGTGCCGAGGGACGGTCGCCAGTTCCCCCTGTGCACCGGCTGTTGGCCCTCACCCCGCCGAGCTCCCACCATCCCATGTCCCCTCTGCCAGGTTGTGGAGGGAGATAGGGCGGGTGTGGTGTACGGTCCCTGTGGTTTTGTCTCTTCTGCCAGCCCCCTGGTGCTTTGGCCATCATCACGACCACCTTTGAGGGGCAGCCCATGAAAATCCCATTCCCGTGAGTTTTGTAGAGCCAGAGCCAGGCAGAGAAGGCTGCTTTACTGCGTCCCAGCTAGAAGAGTGTCCCAGCTGTGCTCTGGCAGACATCACAGAGCCTGTGGCAGGAGCTGCCAGTGGGATCCACTCTGCCCAGGGTCACTGTCACTGGGGCATGGCCACCTGCTCCGTGTGCTACAGATGGCACCAGAGTTTGGTGTGTGTGACTGTCCCTCCAGGGAGGACCTGTGGGTGCGAGAGGGGAAGATCCTCAACCCAGAGAAACTCTTCTTTGACGAGAAGGGCTCTGCTGATGTCCAGCTGGACTGCAAGGACAGCATCATCGCCCCAGGTTTCATCGATGTCCAGATCAATGGTACAGTGAAGCTACATGCGCTCATGGACTGGGGGCATCCCGGGTTTGTCCATTCCTAATCCCTAGCCACACTGCGGGTGTCCTGCCCATGACACGTTTCAGCTGCTCAGGGGAGGTGTGAGTCACCCAACCAATGACAAATAGCAGTTTTGCCTGTGGTTGCTGCTGTCGTGTAAGTGATCCCCTTTGGCCAGGTGAGGGTTCCCTCTGAACTCATTTTTATCTATATTTTATCCTGCCCCTGCACTGGCAGGATGCCAGCCCTACCCTTTCCAGGTTGTGGGAGGAGAGGGCAAGACTTCTCAAGGGAACGATACCTGCAATAGCTCTCTTCAGAAGGAAAGAGGGGCTTGTTCTATGGTAGCTAAAGTTGGAACTCAGATCCCTTTTCAGCTGGGAATTGTCACATTTTGCCCTGCATCAAAATAAAAAGGTTGTGCTTGCGAAACACTGGGATGCTGTGGGGAAGAGCACTTGGGGGTGGCGATGGTGAGATTTATACTTGTGGAACTTTGGAGTGTAGGACAGAAGTGCTGGTGGAGCCCTCTGTGTCAGTGCCCTACAAATGGAACATCTCCCTCCAGTCACACAAAGTCTGTCTTCAGTGTTTCTGGGTGGAACACACCCTCTGAGGAAGCTACAATTTCACCCGTTTTGTTTGTGGCGCAGGAGGCTTCGGGGTGGATTTCTCCCTGGCTACGGATGATTTCAAATCAGGTATTGACCTGGTCAGTCAGAAGATCCTATCCCATGGAGTGACGTCTTTCTGTCCCACCCTGGTGACTTCTCCTCCATCTGTGTACCACCAGGTAAGGGGTCTTCTCCTTTACCATCCACAGGGGGATCAGGGACTGAGCTTGGTATCATGAGGTGGGTGGGCCAAGACTGCGATAGCTGCCAGGGCAGAAAAGCCATAGGCATGAGGAGCTGGACTCCACCCTGGGTTTCTTGCCCTCAGCCTTTAGAATGCTGAGACAGCCATGTCTCCTAAGCAAGCTCTGCCCACCAAGGCTTGGAGACAGCTTTTCTTTGTGGGCTGTGATGGTCCCACGTGGTCCAGCTACAAATCTCCCTGCAGACCTGATGTTTGGGTCTGATTTGGCAGGCTGGGGGCTGTGTCTGGGTTGACATGCCTGACAAACTCCTTTCTCCAGGTTCTCCCTCAGATCACTGTAAGAAATGGTGGAGCCCATGGAGCAGGAATCTTGGGTAAGTGGATTCATCCCTCTGTGGTGCTACACTAGGTGGGCAATTATCTTGTTCACGGTTGAGGTGAAAGAAGTTACAGAGCACAAATAGGAGCTGGAACTCTCGGTGGGAGGGATGCACAGACCCACCTTTGTCCCTCAGGATGTGCCTGGCCTTTGCTGTGGTTTCTGTCATCATACACACGCTGCTCCCCCTTTGGGGCCCCTGGAGCAAAGGCAGTGGGGTGGCTTGGCTTGGCCAGTGGCCAGCAGTGCATCCTCACTGTGCTGAGCTCACAGTTGCCTGAGCCATGTGTTTTGCTGCAGAAAAATGGCAAGAGTGTGACTAGAGCAGAGTAGACACAACAGGTTTCTTGGTCCTTGGCAGGGGGAGGAAGGGTCACTGTTCTTTGTTCCTGTTTGGACAGGTGCCCACCTGGAAGGGCCGTTCATCAGCAAGGAGAAGAAGGGTGCCCACCCAGAGCACTGCCTCCGCACTTTTGAGGCAGGTGCCTTCCAGGACCTGCTTGCCACCTATGGCTCCCTGAACTGTGTCCAGATAGTGACCCTGGCCCCTGAAATGAGGCGGAGCAGTGAGGTGATCCGGGAGCTCACCAAGCGGGGCATCTGCGTCTCCCTGGGTAAGGGCTGGGGCACCCAGGGCTCAGGGGGGCTCTGGCTGCCCCTCCCTTGGGGCTGTGGCATCTCTAATGGTGTCTCAGTGCAACTGGACGGGATGGGATTCTCTTTTGCCTGGCCTGTATGGAGATGACAGACCTGTCACAAATGGGGTCCTCGCTTGATGCTGTCAATCTGTCATGGCAAGGGCCAAAGTTTGTATTGACCGAGGAGCCCCTGCAGCAAACACAAGGTGCTCTTCTAACACAGGGAAGAATAGCAATCTCAGCTGGAGGTTTGATGATGTGGAAGGGTTCAAACTCTGAAGTTCCACTGCTTTCGGCCTTATGTGACAGGTGAAATGGTTTTCCAAAGGTTACTGTTGGTTTGATAACTGTTTTTCAACCGGAAGTGCTGTAGGAACCTCACCCTCCTGGCTGGCCTCTGACTTAAAACTGGCTGTGTTTTTCTTTTCCTTTGTTTCACAAACTCTTCTTTGTCTCAGATCCTTAAAGAAGTGTTTGTTTGTTTGTTTTAAGGGGGGGAGTTATTCAGTGTGAAATTAAACCTCAAGTGAGAAGGGCATTCATACAGCAGACAGTCTCTTACCCCACAGCCACAGAAACTCGAGAAAGGCAAGGTTAGCCCACAGAGCTGCTGTCCTGTTGGGGAGACAGAAGTTTTTTTCTGGATAGTTTAATTCCCATATGCTTTCCTGGCAAAATCCCCACTGTTGTGAGGGTATCCTCTGATACCTCTCTACAAAACATTTAAGTATCTGAGGCCAGCAGAAAGGCGTGTCATTGGACCAGCCTAAAGACAACATGCTGTGAGCAAGGCAGCATTTGTGACAGCTGTGATGTGAACACTGAAGGGGTTCAGGTGAAACACCCAACCCCAGAGTCCCCTCAGGTCATGGCCAGACACATCTGTGTCAAGAATGCACTTGAGACCTCAGGCCAGGGTGGGCATTAGAGCATAGTCCAGTGATGGAGTGTCTTTGCTCCTGTAGGGAAATCAGTGGAGAGATGAGCAGAGGAATCAGGCATTGATCTGTGTTCCCAGGTCACTCAGTGGCTAATCTGTCCCAGGCTGAGGAGGCTGTGCAGCATGGAGCAACCTTCATCACTCACCTCTTCAATGCCATGCTGCCGGTGAGTTCCCAGAGGCATCTGCCCTGCTCCAGGGCTGCTTTGGGCTTTCTCTCCTGCTCCCCATGGGTCTGTGTTCTCCCCAGCTGGTTTTGTACCATGCTTTGCAATGAGGTTTTGGCACTGAACCTCTGGCTTCACATTCCTACTGCTGGATCTGAAGGATTCAAGGCTGTAGCAGACTCTTGAAGTTCATCACTGAGAAGGACTAGGAATGTTGGTGGATGAGAGCTGGACATGCCCTTGCTGTGTGCACCCAGACCCCCTCCTGTGTGTGTGCAGCAGGGAAGGGGGGGACTCTGTTCCACTCAGGTAAGACTCCACCTGCAGAGCTGCCTCCGGCCCTGGGGCCTACACCAGAAGGACATGGAGCTGCTGGAGTGAGTATAGAGGCCACAGAGATGCAGAAGCCCTCTCTGCTCTGGAGGCAGGCTAGCAGAGCTGGGAGTATTCACCTGGAGAAGAGAAGGCCAGAGAGACGTCAGAGAGAGAGGTCCAGAGAGACCTCAGAGCCCCTTCCTGTGCCTAAATGGGCTCCAGGAGAGCTAGGGAAAGGCTTTGGACAAGGACCTGAAGAGGCAGGACAAGGAAGAATGCCTTCCCACTGCCAGAGGGCAGGGTTAGATGGAATATTGGAAAGATACTATTGGCTGTGAGGGTACTGAGACCCTGGCACAGGTTGCCTAGAGAAGCTGTGGCTGTCCTGTCCCTGGAAGCATTCAAGGTCAGTTTGGATGGGGCTTGGAGCACCCTGGGATAGTGGAAGGTGTCATGCCCATGGCAGGGGTTGGAACAAGATAAGCTTTATGGTCCCTTCCAACTCAAACTATCCTGTGATTCTGCGATTCAAGGCAATGCCCAGGTTTTCCTGGTAAAGCTGCCAGGCACTGTGTGATAGAGATGGCAGCTGCATCCCCTGAAGGGAAGTCTCAGCCAGTGCATCCTGGTGATCATCCAGAGCTTGTCCCCTCTCTCCCCTTGAGCAGTTCCACCACCGTGACCCTGGCATTGTGGGGCTGCTGACAAGTGACAAGATTCCTGCTGGGCGGAGGGTCTTCTATGGCATGATTTCTGATGGCATTCACACCAACCCCGCTGCCCTGCGCATCGCCCACCGAGCCCACCCCAAAGGTGAGCCATGGCAGTCCTCACAGTGTCACCAGCCACTCCGAGCACTGCACCATCTCCCAGAAGACATTCGTGCTGCCCTTGCTGTCTGGAAGGTCACAGCCACATGTGCTGATCCCACAGTCCTCTTGCTTTGGTGGGCTGTGGCTGGAGACACGTGACCCTCTGGGAGGGTCAGCAGGGCACAGTGCTTGGAGCTGCAGCAAAATCAGCTAGTGTTGACAGGGCCCCTTTCCTTGTGTTCTGCAGGGCTGGTGCTAGTGACAGATGCAATTGCTGGCATGGGGCTGGCACCGGGTCGGCACACGCTGGGTCAGCAGGTGGTGGAGATCGATGGGCTAAACACCTACATTGCAGGTAAGTGCTGTCCCTCTTGCTGAAGAGCTGGGGACAATGCTGCCACTGGCACCATTCAGCTGAGGAGCTGAGCACACCTTGCTGTCCCTGGCGGTGTGTGGCAGCGTTTGTGCCACCCTCTTGGGTTTTGATGCCTGGTGGATCTGCAGTGACTTGGCCGTGGGCATAATGAAACTCCTGGTAAAGAGGAGAAGTGTGCCACTCTCGTGGAGGAATCTGTCCAGTTGTAGCTGTCTGCAACACCTTTGAAAGCCTCGTTGCCCAGTGTCAAGGGTGCCAGAGGTTCAGGGCATCAGTAAGGACAGAGAAATCTTAGAGATATTTATTGTCCCTCTCCTTTATTATAACACTACTGCCTCTTGCTAGCTAAATTCCCTAAGTTTCAAATTCCCAAGTAGATGAAGACTGGGAAGGTATTTCAGAGAAGGAGCATTCCTTTCTCCACTACCTTCCTCTGGCAGCAGATGCCTGCATTGTAAGCTAGTTTCACCCAGTCATCTGGTCTGATAGAGGAGCTGGGGGTAACACCCATGTTACCCTTCCTGTGCTTCAGCAGGAAGTAGCTGCAGGTGCTTCAGCTTGCTCCTGTCACCCAGGACTTCTGCACTTCTGGTCCCATTATGCTTCCCTAGTGCCCTGCTTCTTGCTGTGAGCTACAGGAGCTGCTCAGTGCCATGCTGTTTCTCTCCCAGGCACAAAGACCCTGAGTGGCAGCGTGGCAACCATGGACACATGTGTGCGACACTTCCAAGAAGCCACAGGTAAGAGCCTTGTCCACAAGCTGGTGCTCCCTATGTTGACACAGGAGGAGGTCTTGCTTTCGCCAGATATGTACATTCCACCAGGAACATTCCCTCTCACCTGAGACATGGCAAGGGCTGAGATCAGTGCCCTCAGATGAGCCCCTTTTTGAGGGAAAGTTTCATTTCAACCCATAGAACTAATGAGAGGCAAACTCTCCTGCTTCTTCCTCACAAAAATGAATGGTTTTCCCTTCTCCATACCCTAGGTATTCAGTTTTTCTATGCCTGCTCTCTCCTGTAGGAATATTTCTCTTCCCAGCTCCAGCTGGCTGTGGTGAGGGTGTTCCAGCTTGGGTCTGTCAGCTGCCTGGTTGACAGTTGCCTTGTCCAGGGGGATTTGGGCTGCTCTGGCAATGGGGCTCTGGCTGCCCTAACGTCTCCCCAATTCTCTGTCTAAGGATGCTCGGCAGAGACCGCGTTGGAGGCGGCGTCTCTGCATCCCGCTCAGCTCCTGGGGATTGAACATAAAAAGGGGACACTGAATTATGACTCTGATGCAGGTACGGGTATGGGCACAGCACATACTGGTGTGGAGACAATGGTGTCAGGGCTCACAAGTGCTGGAGCAACGCTGGGGCTGCTGTAAGCACACGCTCATCCCCTGTTTCAGCGGGAGCTGCAGGGAGACTTGCTCTACCTGGGATAAGCTCTGGGCTTTTGCTCCAGTGGTTTTTCCCTTGGATGTGCCTCCCACATCTCACCCGAGCAGAAAGCAGAGCTGCCAGTGCCAGGATGGCACTGCAGTGCCATCCTGGGGTGGGGAGAAGCCCTTCCCCACTGAGCTCAGCTCTCCCCAGCCAGCTCCAGCAGCTCCATTCTGACAGCTGCTTTCTTTCTCTTTTGTCCAACACAGATTTCCTAATGCTGAATGATAGCCTGTATGTGCAAGCCACGTACATCGCCGGCGAGGAAGTCTGGCGACAGGATGTGTCGGGCATGTGACACTGGGCTGTCCCGGTGCCCTCCAAGGCTCTCTGGCACTGTGGTTAGCAGCTCTGGCAACCACCCCACTTCTCTCTTTTGGTTTTTCTTTTTCCCAATTCCTTCCTGCAACTCCCTCAAAGGAGTCTTATACCAAAGAGCTGCATTTTCCAGCTTCCAGTTACAGCCATGCCTGCCACAAATTTGTTGGTGCTCAGTTGGTGGCATGGGGAAAGAAGGCAGCTCTGTGCTGGCAAGGAATACCAGTCCTGGAGTGACCTACAGGACTGCACAGCTGTCCTGCCCCCAGACAGGTGCTCCTGTCACCATCTGACAGCAGTGAGGAACTGTCCCAGCCTTTGCATGGTTTATACAGCACACACTAATATGCTCTGCACCTGAGGCAGACTCAAGCCATTCCTCTTCCTCTGCCTGCTGTTTGCTTCACTCCCAGGCAGCCATGACTTGTTAGACATCAGCTTCCACCAGCTCAGCTCGCAGCTCTTCCTGTGACAAGATTTCTGTTGTGTCAGCAGAAGCTGAGGATCACATTTGGATCTCCCGACAGCCCTTCTGTCGTGTGTCCTCAGAGCAAGGCTGCCACAGCTCACTGACTCGGTGCCCTTGTGGGGCTGAATCCTCAGGGCTGAGATCAAACACAGCAATACCAAGGCATTGCTGGTCCTTTGTGCCTTTTCCCTGCATGGGCATTGAGTCCACAGAGCTGGAGACAAGAACAGCATCCTGCCACATGAAACAATGCTCCTTTAACTCCTTGCTTTTTCTGGATGGGTTGTGCAGGTTCTGTGCCAGCCATACCAAGAAGAGCCTTTGCATCACCTCATGGGTTTGTACATTCCTCAGGCCATGGATGGGGAGCTTCTGCTTTAGGGGATGCATCCAGGCTGGTGGTGGCAGGCTCACGGGCCCTCAGTCCAGCTCAGGCACTGAGGGAGAGGAAAACTGCAGTGGGATTCTGGTCTTTCAAGACAGATATGATAACTCATTACTTTGCGCTCCTTATCTTCTCCAATAATTGACTGTCAGATTTTTTCCTGACTCTTGGACACTTGTATGTGAGGACTGATGCTGATTTCAACCCTACTCAACCACTCAGAATAAGCCTCAAGATAAAGTCTGAAGACAACCTTGGATAAGGCTCAAACTACTGAGGTGATTTTTGTAATGAGGGGAGGGCTCAGACAATGGCAAAGTCTCAGCTAGGGTGGAGATTGTAAGGATTTTAAGACAGAAGTCTAGCTGGGATTGGCAGACGTGTACCGATTTTTCCAGTACCATTTTATAATCTTTAGCAGCAACATTTGGAAGTGCTTTCCTATCACTTTAGAGCCCTTCTGTCAGCCTTGGAGAATTTCTAACATCAGCTGCCAACGTCAAGAGGAATTATAACCTCCATGGTTTGAAGCATTTGAGAGACACCGAACCCTGTGCTGTGATGCACTGTGCTGCTGCAGTATTGACCTCACGGGGATCTTCTGGCTGTTGTTGGAAGCAATCCAAGGGGGGAAAATGCCTATGAAACAAGGTGTCTAACTTTTTATTTACAAAATTAAAAAATCAAAGGAAATCTAAAATGGAAATGGGATTTGACAGTACCTGTAGGTGTGTATTAACTTTTTTGCCTGCCCATGGTGGTGCGTGCCGGCATGGCCTGTGTCAGGCTGGCATGTGAGAGGCCAGGGCTGGTGTAGGCGCTGCTGCGGGGATTTGGCCCAAGGAAGGCGGCATCGCCGGATACTCGCGGCCCGACCCGGCCGTGGGCACACGTGTCCGGTAGGTTCCTGTGGGGCTCCGGCGAGCAGAAGGGAGGCGCAGGGGTCACAAATGCGCGGCCAAGGTGGGCGCTGGGGACTCCGCCCGTGGGGCCCGGGCGCCTTCGGGCGGAACGGCAGCGCGGGGCGCGGAGAGCGGGGCGCACCGGCCCGGCCACCCTGAGCCCGCGGCCGGCGGCAGGGGGAGGCCCCGCGGAGGGCCCGGGGGTACTCGGAGAGGGCTCCGGGGAGACCCAGAGCGGGCCCCGAGCTCCAGCTGGGGGCGCCAGCCCTGGCCGGGCGGGGCCGGTGCCGGGGCCCACACGAGCCCGTAACCGGAGGTGGGCGGTGCGGCGCGGCTGCTTCCTCCGGCGGCGGCGCGGGGAGCCCGGCACGGAACGGGTAAGGCTCTGCCGCTCGGTCCGCGCCGGGCCCAGCTCCCGCGGGTGCTCCTTGAAGGCCTTCCCAGCTCTGGTGCCTTTCCCAATCCTTGCTCATCTCCTTATCCTAATTCTTTTCGTTCCCAGTGTTTTGGTGTGCCTTGTCCCCAGGCGGGCTGCAAACCTTTACTTCCACCTTCTTAGCAGGAGGTAGCCAGCGTAGAAGTACAGCACATGGGGCCTCAAGGACTTGTGTGTAGCCTAAAGATAAATTCTGTCTGTTGCCAGAGCTGTGCTAAAGGGAAATTTCCTGCTGTCGAGGCATTATGCGATTGCCTAAGCTTCAGGGAAAATGAGAAATCTAACATTAGGAGCCTTTAAAAAGGGACAGGCGGAGAAGGAGATGAAACAAAAAAAAGTCTGTGGGAAGTCCTGGCTTGCCGGGAGTGGTGGGGTTTCCTGCTATTCAGAGCTGTAATTTTTGTAATGCAGAGGCCTCATTTGGTGCTCTTCACACAGGACTCATGTCCCTGCGCTGTGTTGATTTATGGTATAAATGAACTGTTACACAGCACACCTCCAGTGTGAAGCCAGGTCTGATCTCCTGTGAGAGGGGAGAAGGCCTCAGAAAACTCAGTTTTGGAATCAGTTTTGGAGGCGAGAGTTTTGTACTTCTAAACATTTTGCCTTCCCCACGCGATGTCTAAGGCTCCCCAAGGTGCATTCCAGGAGGAGCTGGAGTGGTGCATTCTGCAACTGGAGGCAGATCTCCATCTCACTCCACACCCCAAACTAGGTATGTTCCCCTTTCCCAGCCCACACCCCCCATATTCTGGGCTTGGGTGTGATTTAGCAGATCTGGGTGTTTTTCTCTCTATTCTCTCCTTTATGTTCCCTGTTGTTGTGTTATTTGGGATTTGTTTTAAACACAGAACAACATAAAGCTTTGGGCTTTAAGGACTGTTAAGGAAGCAGTTTTATCTTTCATTCATTTAGTATTTGTTCTCCCTGTTTTCTGTATTCTTTGTCATGTTCTCCCATATTATGGCTTGTTTGGTTCTGCTACAGCTCTGCCTTTGTTTTCCATCTTAAGGAAATACTGTGCCAGTGTGTCTGCCCTTTAAACACCAGTAGGTTTATTTTTGTGAAGCTTGTTCCACGGAAAAATTACATGTAAGATAAAAATTCTATAAGGTCTATCAGTCCAGTTTGTAGAGCTGCAGACACTCGTTCTGCTGCCTGTCAGTACCTAACCTTGGGAGAGGGCTGTGAACCCTGTGTAAGAGACTCAGGTGTGTGTTTGCTGGTGCACCTGAGGATGGAGCTGTGACTGATAGGTGCCCACACCCTGTGCTTGAGCATCAGGCTCCAAGAAGAATTAAGGCTGAGAGGGTTGTGATTGTTCAGTCTGGAGAAGGCTCAGGGGAGACCTCAGAGCCCCTTCCAGTGCCTAAAGGGGTACCATGAGAGCTGGAGAGGTCTTGGGGCAAGAGCATGGAGTGATGGGATAAGGGGGAGTGGCTTTCCATTGACAGGGATTATGCTTAGATCAGATACTAGGAAGGAATCCTTCCCTGGGAGGGTGGGCAGGCCCTGGCACAGGGTGCACCACAGAGAAGCTGTGGCTGCCCCTGGATCTCTGGCAGTGTTCAAGGCCAGGTTGGATGGGGCTTGGAGCAGCCTGGGACAGTGGAAGTTGTCCCTGCCCATGGCAGGGGTGGATGAGCTTTAAAGTTTCTGCCCAAGCTATTCTGTGATCGCACCATTTTGTTGCACATGTCCTGTGCTGGTCCCCAGTGCCCAGCAGCAGGGAAGGCAGCTCCTGGAGGGGATGCAGGAGCTGAGCACAGGAGCCAGGCAGCAGAAGCAGTGCCCTGGCCAGAAAAGGGCCCTTTTGCACAGTATGTGAGCCAGGAGAGCTGAGCAGTGCTGCTGATGGTACCCAGGCTTTGCCTGGAGTCCCAGTCCCTGGAGAAGTCTGGTGAGGAAGCAGATCCAAGCTCTAGCCAGGAATTCAGGATCTGGATCAATGAGTTATTTGGCTGTAGCACTGTATGCATGAGGTACTCAGCTTAGACTAACTCCCAGGTGAGGGAGGGGAGCAGCTCCCTGGAGTTTTCTCTACCTCTTGTTGTGTAACTGGCCTGGATTGCAGCTAGCCAAACCCCTTGAAATAAGGGTACGTGTGCTCAGGACCCTGACCCAGATGCTGTGAAGGTAGATCCCACTTCTGTCCCACCACAGTCGGGAGTGCATCAGGCCCAGCACCACTGGCTGAGGTAGGAGGGGATTGTCCCACTCTGCTCTGCCCTGCCCTGCCCTGGGGAGTGCTGGGGGCACTTTGGGGCACCACAATATCAGAAGGATCTAAAACTGTTAGTGAGTGTCCAAGCACAGGGACACGAGGATGGGGAAGGGTCTCAAGGGGAAGCCACAGGAGGAGCAGCTGAGGGCACTTGGTTTGTTCAGCTGGGGAGGAGGAGATGGAGCACAGAGCTCACCGGGGCTGCAGCTTCATCCTGAGGGGCAGTGGAGGGACATCTCTGATCTCTGCTCTCTGTGACCAGGGACAGGACCTGAGGGAATGACTGGAGCTATCTTAGGGGGTGATTATTAGGCTGGATGTTAGGGAAAGGTTCTTTCCCCCAGAGGGTGGTCAGGCACTGCAGCTGGGAGACATGGGATGTTCCTATTCCACAGTACTACTCTCAAGTTGTTCTGTGGTGTAAAATAAGTGAAACAAACTCTACAAGACTATATTTAGGGATTCCAAATGGAAGTCTTGTGGACCCCTGTCACAAAACAACTCTCTTTTTAGACAATTTGTTCTAACACAAGAGCTTTGGATTCCTGTTGGAGTCGGGCTGTTTTGTAAGAGAGTCAAGCAAGAGTCCTGCTTTTCAGGGTACACTCTACTCAGATTTTTTCCAGTTTTTCAGAGAAGAAACACTGAGCTAGGTTCTGGGATTTGTCTTCACCTTAAGAGAAAGATTGCTAAGCCCTCTGTAGCTTCTGTGCCATTAGCAGTGCACTTACTGCAGTGTAAGAGTCTGACTGTACGAAATAAGCAGTTAAGATTTTTTTCCCCTCTGTAGGAACATCTCACAGTATTTGAGCTTCCAGAAGCACTTGGAGTTCACTTTGAATTGAATGCTAGTTATGGACTAGTCAGAGGGGGTATGAACACAGAGCACATTCAGAGAAGAGTCCATCATCAGCATCTCACAGTGTGGATTTTAAGGGCCACCATAAACTGTTTCTTGTCTCTCTTGGTGTTTTCTGAGTGCAGCAGAAGAGACCCAACACTGTTTCAAGGTCCTGTGCTCCCCTGAGACTCCTCTTGCAGAGAAGCAACAAGTGATGAGCAATGTGGTTGGGGATTGTCATCCCAAGATGGATGAGGATCAGAAGAGCATGGTGAAAGGTGAGCTTGAGCTGTCCCTTGGGGGATGGTAAGATTTGGTTCTTGCTGTAGATTTCTTAGGTTGCAGCATTAATTGAGTCACCTCTCTGGGCAGTGCCTTAGAGTGAAAGCTGCAGTGGCATCTCCATGGTAGGAAACTGGTGTGTTGAGAACACCAGTACTGAAACAATATTGTCTTTTCTAGGCATGAACCCTGATGTTGTAGAAGCACAGCCAAGCATGGGACAGGCTGCAGATGGTGTGAAACAGTCTCACCCAATCCCTGAGGCAAATCCAGAGTTGTTCACATCATCTGGCAGCAACTTCCGATTTGATTTTACACTTTCCAAGACGGGCCCAGAAGCTGACCCTGGTGACGGTGGCGCTGAGCAGGTACAAAATAATGTCAGAGCCACCACGCAGGAGAACTGGAATGGAGCCTTGAGGTTTGCTGCTTCTGGACAAGAACCCAAGTTTGCTTTCAACTTTGCCATCCCAGATGAAGACTGTCCTCATCTTCAGTTACTTCCAGCGAGCCAACATACAGACCACAGAGCAGATCCTTCACTGCCTGCTGAATTAGCAGTTCTGCCACAGGCTGCAGCCTTGCAGAAGGTGACTGAAGTGACAGGGAATGCACCCAAAGAGGATAGAAGCCATGTCACATCAGAGATCCCCCAAACAGAGACAGCCCCTGGAGATGTGGCAGTGACAAAGGAATCAACAGGAGGTGGAGCTGCCCAGAAGAAGAAAAAGAAGAAACAAAAACCACCTGTCAGTAAAAACAAAACAGAAGAAATTGAGACCAGCATGAAGGCAAAGGCAGAAGCTAACAGCTGTCAAAATACAGATACTTCCTATCAGGATGAGAAGACCTCTCAGGTAGTTAAATACTGGTGGGATCCCATAATTTATAAACCCATGAGCTAATGAGACACTTTATCTCTTTGCACAGATGAACAATTAGCATACTGCCTTGAAATGGAAGCTGAAAGACCATGCTTGCTGCTTACATGTTCCAGCAGCTGTTTTCTTTCTTTGCTACACAGCTGAGGAACCTGGCCAGTGCAAAGGAAGTTAACGGTCCTTTAGATTTGTGCTGAAAGATTTCATGTTTAGGCTTGTGACAGCTAGTTCTGGGGAGCTGGATGCCATGTTTTCTTAAGAAAATAAAAATAGGAGATGGAGGTAACTGAGATAACTGTCTTCAGTTGGTGCCAAGCTGGTGCGTGTGGGTGCTGAGCCAGGCCCTGTAGCTCTGATGTGCATGTTGCAGGATGAATTGCTTTTGTAGTGCAAGGAGCAAAGCCAAGGCACAGAACTGCCACCTGGTGTAGCCAAGGGCCTGTGGTAAAGCTCAAGGGTCCTTCCGAGAAGGTTCCTCTGTAGGGCATGGCCCAGAAATCAACTGAAGTTGGAAGTTATGTGTAAACACAACATTAAGGCACACCCTGATGTTTTCTGTTCTGCTAAGGTCCAGGTCTTCATTTTATTTTACTTTCCAGCACTACTGTAGGTGTTATTAACAAACAGTGCCACCTGATCAATAGTGTAATACAAGATTGCACAAAACCTTCCTTTTCTTAATATTTTACAAGGAAATTGCACTGGGTGTTCACCTACCTATGGAACATTGCATCCAAAGGTCTGCTTCATTTGCAGTCCTACCAATAAACACTGCTGAGCACCAGAGACATAGGAAGAGTTGAAGGTCAGATAAAGCCCTTACAGTTCTTTGGAAGGACACTGTTGTAGGTCAAAGGAGACAGTGTGAGGGCATTTGTATTTACATGTACGTAACTGTTAAGAATTGCTTCAGTCCCAGGGTGCAGCCTTGTTTCCCTGTCCCACTGCTGAGTTAGCCAGCTGGCTTTGCTCAGTGAGGCTTGGCTTCCTCCATCTCCATGTACTTCATCTTCCTCCTCCTCATGCATTTCTGGTTGAGCAAGCACAGAGGAGCTGAGAAGAAAGATTCAGCTTCTGATTTTGTCCATTGTTTGCTTTCTTTGATTTGGTGCAGGTTTGGGGATAGGGTATTTTTTTTTATTGTTAACGTTTATTTTTCTCTTCTGTAAGTTTATTTGAAAGCTGAGCAACTTTCCAGAAAACAGCACCTTCTGAATGGCAGCCACATATTAAATCCATCTACTAGAGACAGTGAGTTGCAACTAAACATGTGCACAGTGCTTTTAGTTTATCTGATGAAAAACACTAGAGGGAAAATGTCATAAAGTCTATAAAGTGATCACCAGAACGTGATATTTGGAATAGTCCTGACTTTATGGAGTTCCATTTCATCCTGTGTAGCAACTGCTGCTGTAATTTTTGGGTGACTTATTTCCTCTTGCTCACTGTGCCTCATGTTGATAACAGCCAGATGAGCAGCTGTGGAAAGAGCTGGACTGGTGTGTGAACCAGCTGGAACTCGGCCTGAAGACACAGAAACCCACTCCAAAGCAGGGTAAGCACTGAAGTAAGGAAGAGCTTTCTCCTGGGGGGAGCATTGGCAGGAATGCAGGGGCAGAGCCAGCAGGGAGCCTTAACCTGTGTGTTGTTTCTCCTTTGCTGCAGCTGAGGAGGCTCTCAGGGCAATCAGGACACTGCGCAGCGACAAGGCTCCACTGGTGAAGAAGCGTCAGCTCATGAGAGCCATGTTTGGAGACTACAGGAAGAAGATGCAGGAGGAGCTGTGCAGAGAGTTGAAGCTTATGGAAACAGGTAGGAGAACTTTGCATGGTGAGGAGGAGAAGACAGGGGTTCAATCCTGCCCTATGCTTTGCAGACTTGGGCCTCACTGTATGAGATGACGGAACATCTCTTATTTTTTCTCCCCTCTTTAAGCTGCAAAATCTGCCAGGATCGTGGAGTTGAAGGGAAGCAAGAATGGCCAGTTCGTCCGGAAGTGCTTGGGAGCTTGCAGGAAAAGCCAAGGTTCAGCAGAATCCCCTTCAGAGTCACACCAGACACTTAACACAGGCTTATTCAATTTCCCAACTCCCCAAGAATTCCGCTTTAATTTCTTCTAGAAAAGTCACTTTGACTAAAACTGTGCCAGATCTACTGTAAACTGAAGAATGGTGGAAGGATGCTGTGCAGTAGGAAATGTAATGCATGAATCTCTGGATCCTCTTCCAGGGTGCCTTATCTAGAAGTTTAAACCAGATCTGCCTACTGTGCATATGACCCCAAAACTCAGCCTACCTAAGTACTCCTCTATGCTCACACTGGAGAGAGGCACTTTTGCACCTTGGGCCAGCAGTATGGAAGGATCTGCTTTCTCTCCTGAAGAATTGACATTAACTGTAGAATCTGTCTTTTATACCATGAGTTTTTCCCTTTCTCCCGTTGCTTTTAAATAGAGCAGAGCCTTTCTAGCAGCTGAGGTGGCAATACATACAGCAGGGAATCGTTTGGAATCAAGATCTAGCAGTGGATAGCTGGGTGCTTCCACTCCCTGAGTCTGTGTGAATGCAGCTTCTGGCATCCAGCAAACACCAGCAGTGTGTCATCCCTGACATGGAGCAGCACGAGCTCAGGGTCTTTGGGGGAAAGTGAGTGAGAACCATTTTTGCACATTCATCTCTTTCACTGACAGGTACAGGCCTAGAATAAAACTGCACATCATGATTTAATCTAGCCTAGGGATGTAAAGACAGTTGTTTCCAGGAAAACAACTTTTGTTTTGTTTTGTTGCTGCAGCCATGTTCTGGACAGCTAGGAAGGATGTACAGTCAGCTCTTAAATAAAGTTTACTTTATAACTAGCTCAGTTACAACCACCAGTGCCTCAGAGGGAAAATTAACTGCATGCCAGCCTTGGGTGGTGGTAAAATCAACTGTCGTAGCCTGAAGACTCTCTTCCATTTGATTTGTATTAAATTTTGGCTTTTTGAATGTGTGTCTCCAGTCAATACTGCTTGAGCCACTGAACCCATCTGTTTAAGTTCATGCAAAAAATCGTCCCACCAAGCCTAAAAAATGCTGAAGGAAGAGAAGTGATGTGAAAGGCTACAGGGTATCAGGTATCTCTAGGGAGCAGTTCTTTCCTCCCTTTTATAGTCCAGTCAGCGTGTGTGAAAAGAGAAATGGGGGTGCAGGCAGAATTCAGGGAGTGCTGAGAGATGGTGAAGAACATTGGCTGTGGAAGACTAAAAACCTGATCTTGGCTCTAAAAAATTCATTTTATTACTAAGCTCTGATGCAGGCAGTTGCATCAGTGAGACTTTTTTTTTTCTTCTTCTGAATTTTAAATATTTTAAAAGAATATTTTAAAGAATTCCTGTCTGGGCATAGGAGAAACTGAACCTGGGTAATATATATGATGAGGAGAAACATGGAGAAATTAATTAGTCTTTTGGAAGTCAATATGTGAAAACTGGAAATCAAGGTCAACACATTTTATTTGCCAAGGAGCACAGCTGTTACTTTGAATGTGTAGAACAACCTTAGACGGTTTTGTTGTTGTTGTATTTTTTTTTTTTTTATTTCCAGGATTTTACATTAAACATACAAAAGCTGTGTCCTTGTCACACTTTTTGTGTTTTCATGCCATTTACTAAGATCCAAGAGCATCCTCTGCATGACCTTGGAGCTACAGCTGTTTGCTTCCCTGGCTGATTATGCAGGAGATGTCTGGGAAACAGTTATTTTTTTCCTTGTCATGTCTCAGGTAAAGCTAGATCTGCTAAAATATTATAAAATCTTTGCTGCAGAAGTATTCTGGAAAGCATTCTTAGATAATTACCTCATGTTCATGCTGTTCATTAGGCATTCACAAGTAGACTAAAGATACCAGCGAGGTGGACGTTTAGTGTAACCTGATCCAGCAGTTATCTTCAAAGGGGTTAGAGAAAAATCCATTCTAATATGAGAACAACTCCTATGATTTTCCAGAGGTCTGAATAAAGCTGACCTCCAAAGCCAGATCCTTTTTCTGTGCTTCATTACTGGAGGACTTATATTTGTGTGTGTGGGAAGGCAGATGTTGATCAGTGTGATACCTCGTGTCCCTGAGTCGGGTCGGTTCCATGAGTCAGCCATGGGATCTTGGACAAAGCATTTTGACTTTTTCTGTTTAGTCCCTGTTTTTATAGTCAAGATGATGCCTCCTGAGTTTTTGACAGATGTGCCCAAGTTATTTCATTAGTGATTGTATCTTGAAGAGGTATCTGAAACTACACCAGTCTGTACTTCATTTTTAAGCTTTGCTGTATTGTATTTGTTTGAAAGGAAACAAGCTATGGTGTTAGAAGTTAGGAAATGCCATGGCTGCTCCATCCATCCTTTCTCCTTCAGAGGGGCCACAGTGCAGTCTTAATGATGTTTTTTAAACGCTGTCTTTTCCCCTTTTAGCATTTCTTTCTTTAGGATTTCAGTGCTGGTTAGGGTTTCAGTGATGTCTTTTATTACAGCAGTGTCAGGTTTGGATCAGGGCTTTGCTCTCCTAGTGACTGTAATACCTGTGGCTGGAGATTTGATCTATGCCCCAAGGCATTAATGATGTACAGCAGTGAGGGAGAAGGGAGATACTCTGATTTAGCTGGACATCTCTGATCCACTGTTCTTGCTTTATGGAATTGTATTTCAGTTTTGATAAAAAGTTGAGCTCAGTTCTGCCCTGCCTGTTTCTGAAAGCAATGACTTGCTTTCATTCTGCATCCTCTCCTCAGCTTTATGCCTGGCATTTGAATTCAGTGCCACCAGGGTGACTGGACTGGGAGTATTGTATCTCTTTGCTGACTGCCCACCGAAATGTAGAGCAGCAGTGCCAGGCTCAGGCTTGTAGACAGCAAACTGCTCACAGGAGTATCCAGCACAGCTGTGAGCTCAGGAATGAATTAAAAGACAAGGCAAAAGGGGATGGGAAGTACCACAGTGCTTCTAGAGCAAAACTTGCTTCACAGCATCAGTCTTGGAAAACTAAAAGCTGAGGATCAGCTTCTAAAGATAATAAGGGGTTACAGGGACAGTGCTCTTCTGTAGCAAAGCAGGGGAAATGTCTCACTTTGGGAACAAAGTGAATTTAGGGTTATTTCTGTGGCAGGGTGAGGCCAAGAATGTTTGCACACAGAGGCAGCAGAAATCTGGGTGTGATCTCTGCTCATTTTAGGCTTGGCACTCTCCTCCGTAAACAGATTCCCTGAGCAAAGGTTAGAAAATTCAATCCCATTCCAGACAGACCGAGCCTTCAGATGGAGACTCTGCCTTCAGGGGATGGCCTGCCTGCCCTCTCACAGGCCCATGTCCCTGCTGGCATTTTGGCTGTTACCCTGGACACTGGGCACTAATCAGACATTTGTCCAACCCCTTCTCCTGAGCTTGGTCAGTAGAAATGCATTTATTGGTCCTTGGGCTGCCCATCTCTGAGTAATCAGGGGGCAGAGTCACTGAGGAACAGCCCACAAAGAATCTCCAAGGGACCCTTACAGGGTACAGCTGGAATTACTTCCAGAGTCCCAACAGCCACTTCTTGGGGACTTCTCTCCCAAGAAAGAAGCCAACAAATTGGTCCTACTGATCCTTGTGTTTCAGGTAACTGATATTACCTTGTCTCACTTCGATTTTTTAAATGCTGAGACTGGGAACTTAGCATCTAATCACTCCTAAAGGAGAACACATTATCTTCATTTGAGGAGGGAAATCCTAACTTTTCTTTGAATTAGAAAGAGGAAGAATTTACCTCTTAAGGAAAGACATCAACTGGAACATTCTAACAGTAAGGTTAAAGAGTAAGGATCATTTGACCTGCAGCTCCATAAAAAATAAAGAAGAGAGATGCTGCTATTTTAAGACCATACAGAGCTGTGACAGATTATCTTGTATCTTTCTGCTGCCTAAAATTTTGCTGCTCCTTACTGTTTCTGCTGCTTTCATCTTGAGAACTGTGGAAGGTTTGTAAGACACGCTGCTTTAGAAAATCCAGTTGTGACATCCCCAGTGGTTTGATTTCTAGCACCAGTCCTCCTGTGCATGCTGGCAGCTGGGGAGTTCTGACCACTGGCAACATTTGGTCCGTTTGACTTCCCTGTGACTACATCAACAGGCACGACCAGCTCCTTATCTCTCACCTTCAAAATGGAGTAAGTCTGGGTTGTGTATCTCTGACTGATCTTGATTATCATTGTGCTTGTTCTAATGAAACAAAACCCACATATGGAAGAGGCCAGGAAGGAGAGGGAAAGCAAACTGTTCCTGCCATCCTCTTCTTTTTCCCCCAGTAATGCTGGCAAACAACTGGAGTATACCCAGGAAGAGCTGGATAAGTACCTGGAGAAACTAAATCATGTCTTCTTTGACACAGAAGCCAGAAAAAGGGGTGGCCACCATGATCAGAAGTCCCCCCATCACAGAAGTGCTGATGTTGTGTCAGAAACTACGGAACACTCAGGAAAGGAGGTAGGAAACCCTCAGCATCTGTCAGGCTACACAAAAGTTCAGGCAGGAGATGTAGAATGACTGTCAGACTCAACCCAAGGTAGAGCTCCTGGCTAAGGTGGTGAATCCTGGCTGATACCGTGAATCCTGATGACATGCATAGTCAATGAACTTGGAGGGGGAAGAGGTGGGAGGAAGTCTTGTTACTTTGAAAATAATGCATTCCTATTTTTGCACTGTTTATTTCAACATTACGCAGTCTTCCAGAGAGAACTCCATGACTCGTATGGTGTATATGTTACACCTGAAAGGTGTAAATGGTGGCATTGGCATCTATGCATGTGTGTGTAGCTATTATGTAAATTACTGCTTCCCATAGAGACAGGCATCATTTCTTACTTCAAGAAATTATTGTGCAGCTCTTCAGCTGTTACAAATCTTCCACTTTCCCCTCGTACAGCAGTGTTTTGCCAGTTTTCCCAGCTAAGGGTCTGGCCCAGTAGGGTACAGGAGCTCTGCAGATGTTTATCTGGGGGCCACTGCATGGTATTGAGCCATGGGAAATACTTCTGGAATTTTTCTTCTGTGCACAATGATCATGCACAGTGTACTCCGTAAACATGAAAGGCACTATTGGGAACCTGCAAAATTCTCTTTGCCTTGACCAAGGCCCTTTTTAAGGGGCTGAAACAGTGTGGGTCTTTATATTCGTATCATTAGCCTCACTGAAATACTTTAGATTTTGCCCTTGAGATAACAGTTTTTATGGCAGCTCCACGAGGCTGTGTCACTTTATGCCAGCAGCTGTTTCTCCCACTTTCTCCCCATCCAGCAGCTGTTTTATTCTTCATTCCTGAGACATGGATCCCTTAGTGTCAGTGTCCCACTGTGTCATGGAGCACATCCTGGGTGCAGGTGGGAACTCCAGCATGAAGCCCTCAGTGCAGAGGAGACCTTGCTGTCAATAATGGTACCCTGCCCAAGAATCAAGGGACAGATGTGAACAGCTATTGCAGTGAGCCAGGACATTGTAACTTCCTAAGTCTTCCAGTTCTGCCTGAGCTATCTGAGGGAATTAGTAGGGCCAGTTGAAGGCAGAGGGACAGCTATACAAAATGTGTGTTTGTTTTTCAGAGCACATAGGCAGGAAGGGCAATTCAAGTTTACTTAGTAATTCAAATTTATTTATTTAGCAGCCAATTTAATTTACTGAAGAAAATGCTATTTTATTACATCTGCTACAGATCAAAAAATAGCAATGTTTTTTCATTATGGAAATGGATAATGTTGCAAAATAACAGTGTTAGCTTATTTTTCTGCTATGGTTATAGATGTTGCCAGAATACAGACTAGGAAGAAAAGGTGTTGTGATCACTTTTCACACAGTTTAACCTAGTGCTAGCTAGCTTAGAAAAAGAAAGTACACTGTTTTCATACACAAATCACAGTACAGTTCACAATGGAAGGGACCACATTGGCTCATCTGGTCCCACCTCCCTGCTCAAGCAGGGTCATCCCAGAGCACATGACACAGGATTGTGTCCAGATGGTTCTGGAATATCTCCAATGAGGGAGACCTCACTCCCTCTCTGGGTAACCTGTTCCAGTGCACAGGAAAGATCTTCCTCATATTCAGGTGAAACTTCCTGTGCATCAGTTTCTGCCTTTGCCTCTTGTGCCATTGCTGAGCCCCCACAGCAGAGCCTGGTCCCTGCTCAGAGCCCTCACTGCAGACAGGGACAGGCAGGGATGAGGGCCCCTCTCAGCTGTGTCTCCTCTTGATGCTGAACAGCCCCAGCTCCCTCAGCCTTTCCTCAGCAGGGAGATGCTGAAATGGGGAACTTCAGCTTTGCTTGGAATAGTGTTAGTGCCAAAACTGTTGGGAGGGTAGGTGTTGATGCTCAGGCAAAGGCCAAGAGTTCAGATAGTTTTGTGAGCTGTGTTTGATTGTTGTTAGTTGGGTGAACGGCATGAGGGAGATACAGCCAAGTCAGAATGTGTAGTCTGGGTATGTCAGAACGTGTCAGTATGTCCAAAGGCTTTTGGATCTCTCCCAGGTCAAGGACATTGATGCTTTTGTTCAAGGAAGGGAGAGCATTCTCTTCCTTCTTCTGAGAATTTGATTTCTGTTTGAGAGTGATGGGTTGTTGCGATGGGCCAGGTTAAGAACTCTGGAACATGAAATCATTGTCCAGCAGAGGCAGGATGGGTTGCAGCAAAAGCCAGCCTTCTCATCCAGCCACACCAGGATCTCTGCTTCCTTTTCCTGCCCAGTTCTGCAGCAGGTTGCAGCTCTGCTGGCACTGCTGTACAGGAAGGAGCAATGCAGTGATGGATGGAGAGAGAAAACACCACCATGCTGGGGCAAGGATATTCAGGGGCAATATCTGTGAAAATGCAGAGTACTGTAACTAGTATTGGCAAGAGGCAGTACTAGTTGCAGATTTCTTAGGGAACATTGGAATTACTCAGTGCATGTTGGTCATAATTGATCAGCTATCAATTTAGACACCTTCAATTATCCTATTTTCCACTGGATGAAGTTCTTCTGTCTTAAAAATACGTTTAGAAGGAGTGAGAGATTTTTTTGTCATTCATTGCACTCATCTAAGCTTTTGCCTAGTAGGGTGGAATCCATATTTTCTTAAGAATTCCTATTTGTTGCTATACTTTATGTTCTAAAAATCCTTTCTACATTTCCCACCATTTCCCACTTCCTCCCTGTTCTTACGGAAACTGGGCAGTCCACTCCTTAGAGTGGAGCAAATGAATGGATTCAGAAATGCAGGAGGGGTAAGATGGGTGTCTGTCACATGGAGCAAGTGTGATAGAGCAGCAAGGAGATTATTTGGGAAATAAATGTGCTCAGAGGGTTTCCTGCTTCATTAAATATAATCAGAGATATTTTTCAGGTTGCTTCAGAAACAACAAGAATGAATGGTGGCAGATGGCAGAGAGGCGTGGGCCTCCCACACACTGGGAAAATAGATTGCCAGCCAGTCTGCAGGACATGCTATGGGTGGCAGAGCACATGTGCCTGCTGCAACAGGGCAAAAGGTGGAAGCCCTTTACGGCTACGGATTGAGAAAACCCACAGTGCCAGCTTTGAGCCTTACAGGAGCAGGAGGTCTGTGCAATGCCCCAGCTGAGGGGAGGAAGGAGTCATTTCCAAAAGGTCTGTGTTCTGTCACAGCAAGAATTGGAAGAAGCCTGCCTGGGGTGTCTGTCATCAGGGGCTGTGAGATACCCACTGGGTAAGTTGATGGTGGCTTGCCCAACTCTGATGGGCCTGTAATTGTGTATGCAGAGTTTGACATGGGTCAGCCTCTGCTGAAAGTGCTTCATCGTCAGCAATCTCTAGTGCTGTCCTTCACCCAAATATAGAATCACAGAATAGTTAGGGTTGAAAGGGACCTTAAAGCCCATCTTGTTCCAAACCCCTGCCGTGGGCAGGCACACCTTCCACTGAACCAGGTTGCTCTCAACCCCATCCAACATGGCCTTGAACACTTTCAGGAATCTTTTCAGGGGCAGAAACTTTTCAAGGGCAGCCACAGCTTCTGTGAGTTGTACCCATGGAAATCCTCATGGTGATGTGTCAGTATCAGCACAGATTTATGTGAGTACAGCAGAGTTGGCAGAGTTGTGAGGAAAAAAAAGATTATTTACCTGCACAAGGTTGATTTCTGTTATGTAGTACTGGGGCTTCTCACTTCTCCAGGTCTGACAAGAGTAGCAAACTTTCTGCAGTGCATTCCTGGTGGATTTTCTGTGGTTTTCTTTATGCTGCAAGAGCCTCTATACCTTCAGTCCATCACCTGGTTCAGTCTGCTTCTTCAGCCCATCATAGACCCTGAAAACTACCTAGATGACTAAGACAGTCATGTGATTAAATCTCTGTGGATCTTATGGTGCAGTGAGACACCTTAAACGACATTGCCCGAGGTAATACTGTTAGCATGTGTCTCTAAGCCTCTCAAGCCCTGCCATAGAACTGCTCTGGGAGGTCTGTGTTGCAGCTGTTGTGTTGCAAAGCAGAGAGGTTTGTAGAGAGAGAATATCTGTCATTACACCTGTGCAGCTTCTCTGCCTGAAAGGTATCATTTGCTCTCTGCAAAGATCATCTGTCTGCCACATGAGTATTTCAGAGTGCCTCTGACCTGTGTATAGAATGGAATATCTTGAGCTGGAAGGGACCCACAGGGATCATCCAGTCCAGCTCCTGGCCCCGCACAGACACCCCAACAATCCCACCCTGTGGGATTGTCTGAGAGCATTGTCCAAACGCTTCTGGAGCTCTGGTGACCTTGGGGCTGGAACCATTCCCTGAGGAGCCTGGGCAGTGCTCAGCACCCTCTGAGGGAAGAACCTTTTCTTGATATCCAACCTAACCCTCCCCTGACACAGCTCCATCCCGTGTTGTCTCTTGTAAAGCCTCTGAGGGGAATGAGGTGGCAAGGATGACGTCAGCTAGCTGAGCCCCCCACCTAGGTCAATGCACAGTCACCTAAAGCATTTTTGCCCAGGGCTACATGAGATTTTTAGTATCTCTATCTGGATACTGGATGTCCTCTAACATATTGAACATTTGTGCAGGAAAAACAAAACAGTTGCTTTTGAAGTCTGCTTCTGTTCAGGTCCTCCATCTGTATATTACCTAGATGTTTCCCACTCTCTTTAACTCTAGCACACACTAACCTCAGAGAAGTAATTAAGGCAGATAACAGGATGTCTATCTGGAAAACAAAGTTTCATATTTGTACCCTGACTTTTAATCAGACATATTCTAAGCAGAATGAGCTTCTAAATGTCTCTTTTAACATCAAGAGACATTCCTGCCCTCTTTTTCTTGCTGGTGAGAAAACCTAGAGCCTTCCAGCAAAATGATCAGAGGCTCAATAGGTTTGGAGCCTATCATCAGTAACAAGCATTTATTCACAGAATTTCCTTTTCCTCAAATCTCTTTCCTAACTCAGCAGCTGGTGACACTTAAGTAACAGCTATATTTGTAGTCTAGAAGATTAGGATTTCTTTTACTTGCAAGATTTAGCTTCCAGTTGGCTGAACAGTTAATTGTCTCAGAATCTTCATGTGATCCAGAAGCTCTGTAAGGACCCAGCTTGTCCCTGCAGTCTGCAATGTGAGCCAGCACTCAGTGATGTGTGCATGGATCCACCTCATGCATTCAGAGAGAAGGACTGGTACAGGTTGGAGAGGAGCACCTGATCGTTCGTGCTTTGTTAGGCAGCAGGTGGGAGGTTTTTGTGGACTTGCTTTCAGGAGTTGATAAAAGAATATTCAGAGAATAAGTAAGTCAATATTGTCATCCTATACAGATTTATATTTTTAGGCTTGTTGAATTGATTTCCCATTTCAGAGTGAATGTAAGATTCAGGTTAAGGGAGATAAAAGGAAGGGTATAAAATCACAAATTAGTAGAAATATTAAAACAGCAAAGGATGCGTATTTACAACCCTCTGCGGACTTTTGCTCTCAAAAGGCTCCAAGAGCTATACCCCTGGATTTTATTTGTTCAAGGACATTGTGCAAATAAGTTTCAACCTCCCAGTTATTAATAAGCTGACTGTATTGCATATGTTGCCCATTTGGTATCACTGTGGGGCTGTGTGTTGGTGTTTTTAATCATGTGGCAAGTGCTCATAGAGCTGGGTGAGTCAAAGTGAAGGAAGAGAAAGAGAACATATCTACTCAAAAAGATGGTTGGTTCTTTGGGGAAAAGAGTGGAAAGTGTTGATGTTGTTTTAGGGGAAATAATAAACAAGTGTTCATTGGAAGAGTCTTGCCAGCTCTTGTTTCCTTTCCTGGTTCTTTGAATCCGGAAGTGTTGGTGCACATCCCCTGCAACTGAGCTAGTGCTGAGCCATCACCTAAAGTTTTGCCCCCTGCTTATGGTGCCACCAGTCATGGCACCTGTTTATTCTTTCCCAGCTGGGGTTAGGAAGGTCATAGCATCTATGTCATATCTGCCATGTCAAATCTGGGAATCATTTCAGTGCTCCTGTCTTTGACTCTGGTTGTTAAACAGGACTTTGTTTGTTGTGTGCTTTAGAGATTTCCAAAAGGCTAGTCAAGTTAAGAGCAGCAGGAGAAAATGACCATAAACAAACGACCCCCTACTATAAGCAAAATCAACCTGGTTTCATCCTCACAGCTGGTCATGCCCACTAGTGTGCCCTGCTAGTTCTCATGTCAGCAGTTTGTCCTCCAAGCTCTGCTCCACATTGACAAGCATCCCAGCCCTTGACAAATAGGGATCTGTTTAACTGTGAGGAATTTTTGATTACTGTGTTCTCTGTACTCTGCTCCAAGTATTACGAGATCTGGAGCTGTATCCTTGCCAATCTCTTATGGTGAGCAGAAGTGGCCTCAAGCATATTCACACCTCCTAACTGCAGACATTTAATGTAGGTGCCCTGGAAGAGAGGTGTGGTTTGAAGCAGTGAAGGTAGGAGCAAAATTAAATGCCTACAATGATCTCAGTTAATTAACCATCCACCAACTCACTTCCATTAGCTGGCTTCTAGCCTGCACCTCCCCAACAAGCCATGGCATTGCCAGTTGAAGAGTTGTGAGTGCAGATGTGCAGCTCAGGGGTGACAGTCCTCAACAGTGAACAGCCTGCAAGTGCTTCTAAGAGATGAGCCTAAACCTTTAATTTGTGTAATGCAAGATATACATGGGAGGAGAATTCCTGTGTTCAAACTTAGACACTTAGATATCCAGACCCTGAGCTGCCCCTGTGCTGCCCCTTGGGAGGATGTTGAAGAGCTCAAGGAGGTGTCCCCTTAGTCTCCTCCACACTCAACACACCAAGTGCCCTCAGCTGCTCCTCATACACCCTCTTCAGTCCCTTCCCCATCCTCATGGCCTCCTTTGGATGCTCTCCAATGGCTTAATGTCTTTTTTATATTGCACACAGGTGCAGTTGAGGTGAGGCCACCCCAATGCAGAGCAGAGCATGACAATCCCCTCCCTGGCCCACCAGCAGTGCTGGGCCTGGTGCCCCCCAGGACAGTTCTGTCTTGGCTCAGCTGCTGGTGGAGCATTCAGGTGCAGTGTGTTGATCTCTTGGAGTAAGTCTGAGGAAGGATGGAGCAAATCACCCTTACACTTGGTTGCTCCAAGCCCCATCCACCCTGGCCTTGGACACTTCCAGGGATCCAGGGGCAGCCACAGCTTCTCTGAGCAACCTGTGCCAGGGCCTCACCACCCTCACAACCAAGAATTTCTTCCTAATACCCAATCTCTATTCACCATTTTTCAGCTTAAAGCCATTTCCCCTTGTCCTGTCACTCCAGGCCCTTGTCCAAAATCCCTCTTCAGCTCTCTTGGAGCCCCTTTAAGGCATTGGAAGAGACTGAAATCTCCCAGGAGCCTTCTTTTCCCCAGGCTGAACACCCCAAGCTCTCCCAGCCTGTCTCCAGAGCAGAGGGACTCCAGCCCTTGGAGCATCTCCCTGGCTCCCTTCCTCTCTGCTCCTGTTCAGCTTCTGGTCTCAAGCTGTGGGTATCTCCACTGAATGGTGTTCCCAGGAAACCCACAGTTCTTTTTTGGAAAAATCTTGGAAAACCTGTCTGTTGTTTGAAACCTGTCTCTGTCCAGGCAATGCCCTCATGCTGCTGCTGCTGCCTGCCCTCTCTGAGGGGCCATTCATGGAGCACCTGGCTCTGAGCATGACTTATATCCTGCTCCCAAAGGCAGGCTGCTGCAGGGTATGGACTGCCTGACATGGCCAGTGTTGAGTCAGGCCCCTGCAGGAATGCAGGATGTGCCAGTATAACCAGTTCAGATACCCCAGCTGAAAGCAGGAGCCCTTGACAGTCTTTTAAGCAGAGAGGTCAAGTTAATGTCATAGCACACCTTTGCCAGAAGGAAGGTACCCGAAAGTGCAGTCTGGGAGCTAACTGGATATGATTTTCCCATCTGTTCTGTATTTTTCCATTCGTTAGTTCCCTCTCACCAGTTGGGCCTGGTGAGAGGAACATCAGGGTTTGGATGCTGGAGGGTGAGAGTGAAGCCCAGATGAGGCAGCCTTTTCCTGGGGTGGCTCACATAGTCTGTTTGGTTCATTTAAAGCCCTTAGATGGGTGATGAAGTTCAAATACCCCTCTGGAGGGAAGGCAGTGCTTAACAAAGAGCCCACATAGCAGATCTTCAGCAAGTGTTGCCTTCAGGGAGGTCTGCATGCAGAACAGGAGTTTTGCAGCTCAAGGGTCAGGTCCTGTAGAGCTGCTCAGACTGACCATTCCAGTAAGAAACACAAATCCTTGCACCAGCTCACATGAGAAGCTCCTGGTGAGCTCCAGGAGCTTCTCTGAGTTCAAAAGGGGTCATTTCACAGGCATACGAGGAGTGATCCCTAAGGGTACCTGCTCACAGGAAAGCCTTGTCTGTGACCCAAAATGCTATCACCTGCTTGCAGCACCAGTGCCAGGGCATAGAATCACAGAACACAGAAAGGTTTGGGTTGGAAAGGACCTTAAAGCTCATCTCGTTCCATGACCCAGTAGGGTCCTGCCACGTGGGACGTGGTTGCTCCAAGCCGCATCCAGTCGGAACACTTCCAGAGATGAGGCAACTACAGCTTCTCTGGGCAACCTGTGCTGGGGCCTCACCACCCTCACAGGGAGGAATTTGCTCCTAATACCCAAACTAAATCTTTCCTGGCTTAGTTTAAAAACATTCCCTTTGTCCTATCACTATCTGCCCATGTAAAAAGTTGCCCTGCCTCCCTTTTATATCCCCCCTTTAGGCACTGGAAGGGGCTCTAAGGTCCTCCTGGACCTTTCTCTTCCCCAGGCTGAAGAACCCCAGCTCTCCCTCTGGCTCCAGAACAGAGGGGTTCCAGCCCTTGAAGTGTCTCCATGGTCTCTTCTGGACCTGTTTAAAATGGGGCATATCCTTCTTGTGCTGAGGACCCCAGAGCTGAAGGCAGCTCTGCAGGTGGGATCTCACGAGGGCAGAGGAAGAGAATCCCCTCCTCTAACCTGCAGTCTGAACTCAGCCCATTCTGTATAATCAAAACAAACCAACCAACCAAAAACAACATTAACATGCAACCTTAGCATGAGAGCTCCAAAGTCACTCATGTCCAGTTCCTGGTGAGTAGCTCAGGAGTGTAGCTCCGTGGACAGACTGCAGGATGCTGTGCTGTCAATGCTACCTGCAGTTGCTGAGAAGGACCAAAGCAAACTTCAGCCCTTGGACCTGCACACTGACTCCCACTGCTTGGATCTTGCTTCAGCTCAGCTCTCCTCCCTCACTCATCCTCATTGACCAGGTTAGGTACAGGCGGGATGAATAAAGGACATGTGAGACAATGTGGATTAGTGCACTGCATTCACATTTTTCCTACCAAAGACATGAGATTTTCTGAGCTGGATCCTCTGGTGGGCAGGGAAAGAACAGCAAGCACACCCAAACTGATGGAAGAAAGGGCTCAGCAAGAAGCTGCCAACAGCAGAGTGCACAACAGGTAGTGCCAGCAAGGATTTCACACAGCATTGTACTACAAGTGATAGTTGTGAAGGATGTCAAGCCTGACAGTGATGGGAACACTCTGCTCTGGAGAAAAAGCAACCCTTAGGTTCAGGCTTATTGTCATCCCCCCTAAGGGAGAAGTCCTGGCAGACAGCCCTGGTGGTTAAGATGAGAAAATATGCTACCCCCAAGAGGCTTTGCAACAGTTATGTAAATCTTCTGTACCCCGTTGGCCCTTCCCCTTTGCTCCTCCCCTCATCCCACTGTTGATTGGTTCTTTCCTTAATCCCTCAGTTGATTGGTTCTCCCCTGAATCCCTCAGCCAATTGGCTCAGGTGTTCAACCCCACCCCCTGCCTTCCCCATATAAACCCTGTTCCCCTCACTCTGGGGTTCTTTTGCCTCTGGATCCCATCTAGGTTTTTTGCCCCCGGAATAAAGGCTGCCAAGGAACTCCAAGTGAAAGGCTCTGCCCCGTTATTCCGTGTCACCTCACAACTGAGCTGAAATCACTCAAGCAGCAGTGGACGTGTCTGTGCATCCTTTTCATGACGCTTCCTGGGGAAGGTCACGGCAGTCCTACCATCCTGCCCACTGCGACAAGTTTTCATCTGAATTAAATCAAGTCAGAGTTTTTTTATTTCCCCCCATGACCACAGAAAGGGTTCTTTATTATGATTTTTGAAAAGTTCTTAGTTTCTCTAAATTTATCTTTTTTCTTAATATTTAAAATTTGATGCTGCTTCATGGATGCTGTGTTGTGATTTACTTTGTTATCCCAAGTAACAAAGCATCAAATACTCCAGGACCTGTGGGATCAGTGTAGTCAGTCTTCCCGTTGATAAACTCTGAACCCCTGAGGAAATTTGTAGGATCATTTTACCCATTTCCTTTCCAAATTCATCTTTTTTCCAGATACACTGTGGCTGCTGAGTTGAATTGATTAGAAAATGACATCTGCATTTTGAGGTATTTGCATTCATCATTCAGCTGGAATTAGGAAAGCCTCATCAGGCATTACAGGTCCAAGTGAGCGGGTTCCTGGATCTGTTCTTTCAGTGCAGGAGGGTGAGATCCAGCTCTTGAAGACTTGGACATGTCTGCAGGTAGCTCTGATGCAGCTGCAGGAAGACAGTGTGTGTTTAGCTGGCTCTGAGTGCCAACAGTTTTGTGCTGTTAGAGTTCACTCCTTTCTTATACAGAAATCTCTAATTCTAATATTTGCTTATTTAAAACATATCACTCATAATAACTTTGTTTACAGGTTTGGGGCCAGAATTGTTCTTCTCTGTGTGCATGTCAGTCACATTAGTGGTGTTTATCAGAAGAATGAACTTGCTCTTTTTGCCAAACTCTGGAGCAAACTGTGCCAATTTGTACAATTATCTTTTAAGGGAAGTTATTTGTTTTAAGGAAAAAAACCACCCTGAGGAGAATAACTTAGTTCTTGAGGTGGTTTCACAGTAGCATAACTGAATCCTTCGGCTGGGTTGGATACCACGCTTCTGGGTGGGGTCTCTGAAAACAGCCATGATGGTGCTGAGAGCAGGAGGGACAGTTCAGTCCCCATGGTGTTGGTGTTAATCAGAGCTACAACCAGGAAAGCCCCACTGCTTCATAGAATCATAGATTCACAGAACATGAAATCCTTCAGGTTGGAAAAGATATTTAAAATCATCAAATCAACCATAAACTCACCACTGCCTGCTCTAACCTATGTCCTCAAGTACCACATCCACAGGTCTTCTAAACCCTGCAGAGATGGGGACTTCCCCACTGCCCTGGGCAGCCTGTGCCAGTGCTTTACAACCCTCTCTGTGAAGAAGGTTTCCCAATATCCAACCTAAATGTCCCCGGGCACAACTTGAGGCCATTTGCCCTTGTCCTGTCCATGTTCCCTGGGAGCAGAGCCCGAAATCCCCCCTGGCTGCCCCCTCCTGTCCGGGAGTTGTTCAGAGCCAGAAGGTCCCCCCTGAGCCCCCTTTACTCCAGGCTGAGCACCTCCAGCTCCCTCAGCCACTCATCATCAAACTTGTGCTTCAGAGCCTTCTCCAGCTCTGTTCCTTTCTCTGAACATGTTTGAGCACCTCAGTGACTTTCTTTTCTTCTTCTTCTCTCAGACTCACGGGGCAGGTCAAGGGGCACTTGATGGATTATTCCTTTCTTTTTTGTTTCTGAACAGAAAAATCCACTGTTGGAAGCACTGAGAATATTGTGGAAGAGATTGATGAGTTGAGCCAAACAGGACGGTGGCTGCCAAAATCTCCTTCTCCTATGCAGACATTTGCTTCTGCCACTTCAGCCAAGAGTGATGGGGACTGCTCCTGACTTTGCCATCTCATGCATGAATATCTGCATACCCAACCAAGTATTCAGGGTCCTTCTTCATACCCAGATTCCAGCTCTAAGCACTTGCATTATCCATCAGGCAAGGGGGCATTTGCCTGTGGCCCACTTGTTTTTGAAGGAAGCAAACCTACAGCAAACCAAAGGGCTGACTTTGGGCATTGGTTTCATGAGGCTTAATGCCCAGGGATGTTCTCCTGAACACTGTGTCTGCAGAGCCCTGAAATGGGGTCAGTAGGATGGTCCCAGTTGCCTGGCAGATAACCCTGGAGACACATGGCTTTGTGGCTGGCACACTTGGCACACAGCACCTGTCATGTGTCTGAGGGTGGCTGCTTATGGGGCCACATGCAAAAAGAGAAGGGGTGGCAGTCCTCATCCTGACCAAAATCACCAGGGACTCCTGAGGCAGCAGATACCCTTAGTCTTGCCTTCCCTTTCCTTCTGTCACTCTTCTCCAGGCCAGTCCACTCTATGGGTGCTGGATCCCTTCCCTAAACTTTTCATGCTCAGCCTGATTTACAAATATGTCATTGACTTCAAAATCAAATTTAAGATTCTCCCCTTACAAACTGCCCTTCCTCCATGTGAAAGCAGGGGGCCCAGAAACTGAGTTCCAAAACTGCCCTCCACAGAACATTACTGGCAATTACTCCTGATGGAAGCTTTTGGAAGCTTTCGAAAACCTTTATTGCTTCTGCCCACAAACATAACAGGCATTTTTGACAAAAAAAACCCTCAAATAATTAAATAATTAAATCTGAGCTTTGTTTTACCACAAATCTGTTGCCAAAATTGATTTGACCAGCTCTACAGCCACATAGTACTGTGTGTGCTGAAGGGAAGGAAACCTTCCTTAGTTTTCTCTATAATATCACACCCAGGTAAAGCTGCTTTATCTTCCTCATCCTGCAAATTTAAGTTTGGAAACTTAAATATATATATATATATATATATATATATATTTATATACCACAGCTTATTTATATACTTCCTTCTGATGCTACATGTACACATATTTAACATAATCAGTGTGTACAGCACTTCACAAGGGGCTTGCTGACACCTGCACAGAGCTTACAGGGCTTACATTTCTCTCTGTTCTGCTTTCAGAGCAAGCAGTTCAGCAGACAGCAGACACAGACCTAGGTGAGAGAAGACACCAGTGCCAGTCTACTTCCAAGAGAAGTAACTGCAAGTGTTACGGGTAAAGATCATTCTCTATGGGCTTTTGCCTTGGCTGTTGCTCTTGTTGCCTCCCCTTCCTGTCTTTCCCTCCACTTCTGGACTCTGCTAAGCTCAGCCACATCCTTAATGTGTTGGAGTGAGAAAACAACTGCTGGCAGGTCTTCCTGGTGTTGGTGGCTCCCCATGGGAGGTGTGCTCTGGGGCAGGAGAGGGCTGGGGATGGGGGAAGCTGTGGAGATAGGGATGTGAAGGAACACAAGGGGTTCTGGGATATTTTCCCTGTTAGTGTGGGGCAGGAGCTGTGACCCTGTGGGAGGAGAAGAGCTGAGGAAAGGGTGGTGTCATTTTCTCTCTGTGTGAAGGGGGTGTCTCATGAGTGATTGGCACAGTGGCTCCTGTCATTCACCTGATGTCTGTGTGTCTGAGGGATGGGACAGTGGCTTGTCTGGGAATCTCCATAGAAATGGAGGGCCCTTTCCCAGTGTGTGTGAGCCCTGGGTGGTAGCAGAGCCCTTGGTGAAGCCTGGAGTCCATCCAGCATCCCTTGGCCTGCAGGCACTGCAGCTTGTTCTTGGTTATCTGAGCTGTCTTCAGACAGTGTGCTATGGGCTACACCTGAGGGGAGAGGGAAAAGGGTTTTTTTCTGTTGCTGAGCCACTTCACAGTAGGCTCAGGGACCCAGAGTGAGCCAGGTTGACGGACCAGAGCTGAACAGCCTGTCACAGAGAGTTCACCCAGCTCCAAGTGTACTGTGATCTAAGTGACAGGAACGGAAGAAATGGCACTTATGGAAACCCAGTGTGGGTTTCTACTGCCAAGCAAGGAGGAGAAAAAGGAGAAGAGTAAGGGGGATATAGGGTTTAGAGAAAAAGAAAGAATGCTTTTTATGTTCTACAGCCATTAAAAAGCATCTTCTTGGGATTTCATTTCTTTTTTGTTTCAGTGGTGAATGCTTATACAGTCTGAGAATGGTCCTGTAATGCACAGCTTGGGGGAGATTGTTTCACACCTGGCAGCAGTGCTCTGTGCCCAGCATCATGCACAGTCCATAGAGGAATATATGTGTACATATAGATCTGTGTGTGTGTTTATCTAGAGAATCCTCTCCCACCTTCTCCAGCACAGATTTAACACTTCTGCTGATTTCAAGGAAGTAAGCACAGTTGAAGAAGCACACTTATAGTTAAGTATCCCCTATATATCACAAATATATGTATGTACATTCACTGCATACAGTACATTAGGATACTGTCTATGTGTATATTATTATATACTGTTATTTCCATGTACTGACCTGGTTTAATCTTGCTTTGGCTCTGCCAGGGAGGTCACACCAATGCTCTGTCATGGCAATTTAGACTTGACCCAGTCTCCAAGCATGAGGTTATATTGGCAGCTGAAATAACCTCCCTCAGGCATCCAAAATATCCAAAACATATAATTGGAGTCGTCTCCTTGGCAGCTGAAGTTCAGAGGAAAATAGGGAGCAGGGAGGAGGGATGCTCCTACCATTTGGACATGGGACCCTGGTGAATCATGTCAGCCCCTGTCCACCACATCAGGAAGAAGGTGGGACCTGCTTCCCCAGAATGCTGCTGCTGCCAAAGCCATGTCCTGAGTCTCAACAGGGAGCCAGGGCCTAGCTCTGCCACTCCATTCTTACCCGGTGTCCAGGGCCAGGCAGATGCTCAGGCACCTTCCTGTCTGCCTTGAGCCCAGAGTAAAGTAGGGAAGTAGATTTAGAGTCTATCTCCCAGAAGCTGCTGAGCAGGGAGGAAGGTGTCCTTTTCCATCAGGGCTACATGCAGCAGAAAGCAAGAACTCCTCAGGCTTCCTGGTGCCAAGGGTTCTGTGCATGTGTCAGCCCCCTTTGGAGTCTGTTCAAGTACTCACTGGACAGGCTCAGCCTTTCATAGCAGGGATGTCCCTCAGGAGTGGGCACTGAGCCCTGCATGCTGGAAAGGCCATTGACAACTGTTGTGCTGTGGCTGCTGCTTGTTCACAGCATGTACACAGCTCACTGTCTGTGAGTGTCTGCTCACTGCTGCAAGGTTCAGCTTGGGGGACTGAAGGCTTTTGGACTTTGCATCAGTGACAAGATGAGTATTTGGGCTAGAGCCATAAGTGTGCAAAGAGTTCTGTGACTAGTTTGTCCCAAAGCTGTTCTGTGCTCCCCAGGCCCTGGCGGGGCTGAACTGCTGCATCCTCAGCCCATGAGCACCATGATGAGACCACTGGTGACAGTGTACTTCTCTCCAAGGATGACACCACTGTAGTTTCTCCTTTCTTCAGTTTGCAGCTGTTATCCCCCACTGATTGACTGGTTAGGTTTTCATTCTTTTCTTGCAGGCCTGAAGGAGCTGTTCAGCCTGAGACTGACACTGGAAAGAGCTGTGGCTGGTAAGTGTCCCCCCAGCACACACTGCCTGTTTTATATCACTGCATCGGCTGAAGGGGTGAGGTGGCCGCAGCCTGTGACACCTGTCTGCTGACAGTTCTGTCCATCCATCATGTCCATGGATCAAGGAACTGCAGAGCACAAGGGCTGTCCTGATGTCCTGTATGACAGCATACAGCTGGACTGTATGCTTCAGAAGAGAAGGGCGGGGTTGGCTACAGAGAGCAGATGCCAGCCAATCCCTGGCTAAACATAAGCAGGCAGCTGTTGGTCATGAACTGGGTGGTAATCAATCATAGCCAATCAGGTTTGAACGTGGAGTCTTTTGAACAGCCTTTATAAGAGGTGTGCACACCATTAAAGCTCTCTCTGCTGCATGAAACCCCGGTGTTGTGTCATCTCTCCGTGTCCCCCGATTGCGACATATGGTGACATCACTCTGATGTGAAGATGATAACTAAGCCACGAGAAAACAAAGGAGACAGAGCATGAGAGAGGGACAGTCAAGGAGCTGGTACAGCCAGAGCTGCAAAAGAAGCAGCCAGCGCTGTGTGATAGAAATACAGCCTAGAGAGCTGTGTGAAAGAAAATCCAGAGAGCTATCAGCCAGAGAGCTGTTACAGCCAGAGCTACAAAGAAAACATCCAGAACTGTGTGAGGAAAAAAGCAGCCTACAGAGCTGTGTGAAGAAATGCAGCCAGAGAGCTGCTGGACAGCTGAGGAGCTGTAATTGTCTAGAGGAGGACATAAAAGGAGTGAGCTACTGCTGGGAACAATGGTTGGTACATTTTTTGCAAACAAAATTGCCCTAAGTGTTTTAACTACTTGGAAGTTATTAAAAGGCACTTCAAAATTGACAAAAGCCAAGAGAAACGCAGAAGCGGCTGCTAAGATGTCTGTGCTGGTCACCCAAAATGGTGGAGAGCACATGGCATGAGCGTGCCAAAAACCCCAAGATGGCAAACACCACATGACAAGAATCACTCAGCCAAGACGGCAGTCACCACGTGGCACGAGAACTGCCCGCTCAAGATGATGGACCCTGCGTGTCACGGATGCAGCCCGCCAACACATCCCAAGGTGGCGGAGCCCGCACGCTGTGGATGCAGCCGCCAAAACATCTCAAAATGGTGGAGCGTGGGAGGCAGCCCCCAGGGGAGGGGATGCCATGCCGGGCACGCTGAGGCAGCGGCTGGAATTGCCCCCGCCGTGGCACCCGGGACTCCCTCCAGTGTGCCCACCAGAGCCCAGAAGCGTGCCAGAGCCCAGAAGCATCGTGGCACCAGAAGCTGGAGGAGAAGCCAGCAGCCTTGCAGCCGGAGCCCTCCCAGCGCTGCATGTTCCCGTGCAATGCATAGAGCCACTGGTGTCCAGGGCTGCAGAATGCCGCATACCACTGCACCTGCAGCTGGGACTCGAGAAGCCTGGGGAACATGGTGGCAGCCGGTGCTGCTGTCAGCACCCACGAGGCTGGGGGACCCAGCCAGCAGCAAGTGACCCCGGAGACCAGTGGACACCAAGTTACTTCACATAGCAACCACTGTGGCAGCCATGTCAACCCCTTCTGCACCATCAGTGAAGGACTGTAAGTCTGCCGGGGCTCCTGGAGGAGAACCTGGTCCCCCAATCCGTTTAATCCTGGAGGGGACCCTGACAGTACCACAAAAGAGCTTGCACCGCCCTGCACAATGCGACATCAGCTGGAGCCGTGTCGTGGCGAGTGGCTGGAGCTGGGAAAGCCCTTTCTGATAGCATGCTCCCTCTCTGTTTGCCCTCTGCTAGAGGAGAGTGGTGGCAGCAGAGGCAGCAGAAGGGGGGGCCACAGGGGCCACTACAGTGAGCACGTGGCACCAAGCACATGGCAGCAACCACATGGCCGCACCGTGCCACAGACCACATGGCACAGCTGAGAGACAGCAGCGAGCAGCAGATCACCTTTGCAGTGGGTCTGGTGAGACATCCACAGCTCTCTCCGTGTGGGCAGTGAGGAAGCAACACAGGGAGTCCGGCAGCACCAGCCGGGGCAGTGCTGGCAGGGGCAGCAGCACGTCCCTGCTCCCCACACATGGCAGGCTTTACTCGGTAAGGTGCGGCCACCACCCTGTGCACTGGCAGAGCCCTGTGAGCCGCCCCAGCACAGCCCCCAGCCCACACCACTGCTGTGACTCCTGCTGCAGCCAGGGCTCCCATCTGCTGCGGACCCTCGTGAGCTGGTACTGTGCTGGAAAAGGACCTGGCTAGATGGATAACCCCTTCCTCAGGGAAACTGCAGTATTTGCACTGCCTTGTGTGGAAACAGCTGTAGGCTAAGCATGCCATTTCTGCAGCTGGTCTGTGAAACTTTTCTGGTTTTATTATTCAGATGGTGATTACTGCATGATTTGGGGGGTCACTACTGTTGTTGTGCCTGTGTTACCACTATCCCAGACCCTCACTATTATCATTGCCTTTTTTACCGTACCACCTTGTGACCCCTACATTACTCTGATTGCTCTTTGTGAATAGATGCTCCTGTAATAATTCTAAATTGTAAGCTATCCTTTCAAGCGGAAATTAACTGATATGTTTTTTCAAAGTACCCTTTTCCTATATAAGGAAACTGAAAGTACAGCTCACACCTTGCAATTTCCCTGATGCAAAAAGGTTACCACTGGAATGAAAGACCTAACCCTCTCATGCTAAAGTAACATGACTTAAAGCTTGATACCTCTTGAAACCAATAAGGGAATTAATGTTAATATAATTTTAATGTCCCAAGCCTAAATTTATGTGCCTTCTATAAAAGAAAATTGTCAGATTTAAGTATTGTCAAGTAATCTTTTGCTTTTGTTAAAAACTAAGTTTATGTTTTCACTGTTGAATGACTGTTCATTAGAGAAATTCAAAGTTAATTGTGTGATTATAGAGTATTTCTAGAATCAGCATTAATACAGAGACTTTTAATGAAGGGATTTGGTTGTAAGATAATGATTGTGTTACTTTTATGCATTCCTTTAGTTACATTAATAAAAGTTTGCTTATAAATATATTAGGGAAACCCTCCCAACCAAGACCTTAGCTCTGGCCAGGCCATGACCCTGGCTGGCAAGGAAGAATGCCATCCAACCCAGCTTTTCCTGTCTTAAAAATGAAACTAAGTTATTTTGACTTGCTAATTTGATCTTGCAAAAGCTGGACACATACACACACACCTCCCCCCGCCCCCTTTTTTGAAATAAAATTGGAAGACTGTTGGAAGACTTATCTGGAAAAGTCTTTCCAAGTCATTGCTAGGAAAAGGGGTTCCCCAGATATAGCAGACCCTGGAGATGGTAAGCATTTAAGCAGTTATAAGTAATTTCATTTAGTAGTGCTTATTGTTGAATGTATTGTTTTACTGTTCATAATTAGTCCATATTATGCTAAACACCCTTCTGAACTTAGTAGGTTATGTTCATGTTATTGTTGTTAAAGCTGAAAACAGAAGTGAGTACTGATAACATATTCAGCTACCACAGCAGAGTTTATTTGCCTTGATGTAAATACATCTAAATAGTACTATACAATGGAAGGGAAATCAAAGACTGGAAAATTATCAGCCTAGTTGCTCAGTGCTGTGCTCTTTCTGCATTTTCTGTTTCAGTGTTTAAAGGCAGAGATGCAAATGTAAAAAATCAAATTCAGAACACCCACAAATATGTATTTGATTGACTAGTGCTCGCTAGGTCAAGGCCTGCATGAGCATTGAAACCCTTTAAATAACTCTGTCTGAGCCATCATTCACTGATGTTTATAATAATTTTGTTCATATTCAGTGATCCTTTAAAAAATTATTGTCCCCTAGCCTGACAGCCAGCATTTATCTTAAGTACAAGCTTAAGGCTTCCTAAAGAATTGTTCAAGATACCATAATCCACTGAATCTTTATCAGGAAAACTGATTAACAAAATTTTACTCAGATTAATACTGAGATTTTGTATTAATCTCAGCAGCACAATCTATATATAAAATTGTAGACTGCTATCACCAACCATAACCCTATCACCAACTCACCACAACCAGACATGCTGACACAGGTAAAATGTGCCTTTGAAAAACAGTGAGGGGGGATGTGTGTGGTGAGACCCCACAGAGTAGAGTGGCCAAAGCCCTCTACATTTTAAAACCATCTAACAATATTGCAAAACTCCGAAAACCCCGTCATCTTAAATAATTTTTTGTCATTACAGCCCTCTAGCGACATCCAGTTACCTAAACCTAAGATATTGGTATGGGACTTTGTCACTTGGGGGCGTGGGTATGCACATATTTCCACAGATGCTGGTATTCAATGGGTAACAACCCTCCACACCCGCAGGATGGAAATCTGAGACCTTTGGAATGACAACACACCTCTGACTTCACCTGGACCTCAAGAGCTGGACAATTTAAAGACACTACTAGCAAAAGGATATGCTACCTCTGATAGGTTAAATGTAACTGATAGTTTTTAAGTTGGTTTGTTTGTAACATTCAAGTTGTAAGTTTTAAGTTTTAAGTAATTAGCCTGCAGAACGCCACCCAGTAAAATTGTGCTTTTAATAGCTCCTGGACATGATCGTAAAAATTTTGGTGGGACACACCAAGAGCTGGAGATCATTCTCCTTGTACTGTGTTTGTTCTCTACAAGGGACCACACAGAGGGATAATAAACACAGCTTTTATATTTTAAAACAGAAAGGTGGAGCTATGACAGTTAGACTGTATGCTTCAGAAGAGAAGGGGGGTTTGGCTACAGAGAACAGATGCCAGCCAATCCCTGGCTAAACATAAGCAGGCAGCTGTTGGTCATGAACTGGGTGGTAATCAATCATAGCCAATCAGGTTTGAACGTGGAGTCTTTTGAACAGCCTTTATAAGAGGTGTGCACACCATTAAAGCTCTCTCTCCTGCATGAAACCCCGATGTTGTCATCTCTCTGTCTCCCCCGATTGTGACAGTCCTGAACCTCTGGCCGTGTTTTGCCTTGCATCATATCTCCTGATGGGTTGGAGTCACAACATATGTGTCTTCTTGCCCAGCTTGTTCCTGCCTGGAGCTGCCAGAGGACAGGCTGAACCCACCTTCCTGCATTGCCCACCTCGCAGGGTTCCTGTTACATGAGGTCATTGGTTGGAGACAGACACACAGACAGACACCCTCACCCAGGGTTATCAACAAACAGCCCTGAGTTTATTATGGTCACCCCTTTTATAGGGGGTCTGAATTTCCCAGGCTTGGATCGCAGGTTGGCGGGGTCTTGACACCGCCCAGCTCCTTAGCCAGTGATATGTCTGCATTCCAGATTGAACATGATTGGCTGAGGTCCCTGTTTGAGTTCAAATCTATGCTATCATTGCTCACCCAGGGACTTGCTCTAAAATTAACTAGGCTTAGCCGAGTCGGATTTTCTGTTATGGCCAGATTTATTTGTCCAGCTACAGGCCAGCTGAGCTGTGACAGGTTCCCATCTCAGCCCTAGGTTTGGGTGGTTCCATGGGTATGATCTGTTCATCAGCTTCAGACTCTCTTGGTGCTGTCAAGCACAGTCTCTGTGAGAGCTGCAGAGCTGGCACAGGATTTGTTTGGCCCAGGGCTTTCTTGGAGAGACTCAGAACCAGCATTCCAGAAGTGCTCTGTGTCATCATTGTCCTCTGCCTTCAAGTGACATTGGCACTGAGTAGATATTTTCCTTCCTACCAGGAAGGCCTGCCAGAGTTTGCTCCTGCTCCTCCTCCTCCCAGAGTCACTGCCTACACCCCACTCTTGCGGTCTTCAGACAGGACTCATTCCTTTTTCCTTGGGTTTCCTTCCCTTTTCCTTTCTGTTTCCTGATAGCTCCATCTTCCACAGTGTGTGGCAGCAGCTTGCAGCAGTAGTGCCCTATATCCCTCCTAGAGGAGGCCTGGAGTGAACCAAGGGTTTTGGTGGGGTAGGGAGGGAATGGGATTGAGGTATCTTTATCCACCTGGGTGAGGGGACCACTTGATGTAGCAGTTCTGTTGCAGCAAGGCAAAAATCTTTGCTTGTGCCAAGGCCAGGCCAGGTACATTTGCTGTTTCTTGGGGATAAATATCTCAGGTTTTTAGGACAACTGCAGACTCCATCCAACCAGGCACTCACTGACTGGAGCTAGATGGCTCCATGTGCTGGGTTGAAGTATATTCTATCACCATCTTCATGAACTGTTGAAACCAGGTGAGGCAGTGCTCCCTGCCTCCCCCACTCTGGATTATCTTCTGTTAATGGGCCCATCAGCACCTTGCCACATGACTCACAGATAACTCCCTCCTGGGCTATCTCCTGTTAATGGGCCCATCAGGCCTTATCACATGACTCACCACCCCATTGTGAGATGATCCGCCCAGAAGGAGGAACCAAGCATTCCAGCCTGGATATAAGCTGAGACTCTGAACACCAGAGTGGGGGCTTTACCCACTGGATTCCCAGAGGACTCGAGCTACCAGACCTTTCTATGGGATCACAGCTTCAGGAAGACCACCTCATCTGGACTGCTTCCATCACCTTGATCAGGTTGTATTCTGACTCTGTCAGTGGTCTTTTGTATTATTGCATCTATTTTTATTTTACCTTTTTTTTCCTTTCTTCCTATTAAATTGTATCTCTGACTTGGAGCCTCTCATTTGTTTTACTTTCAAAACCACTACACTCCACAACAAGCCCTTCCCTGCTCATCTCAGCAACCACTGCGTTCCACCCAGCCCATGGCCCTGGCAGCACCCTCTGGCACTAAGAGAAGAGATGATGCCCAAAAAGAGGAGGCAGCATCTGAGGAAACACCAAAGCTCTGACCTGGCCAGCCTCTTTGGCCCATTTGGTGCAGTGGTTGCCTGTCCCAGGCAATCCAAAGCTATCCCACAGCCTGGGACTGATTTAGCTGGGGCTGCCTGGCTTGGCCTTTCTGCCTAAGAGGACAAAGGGTTTGTGTGAACACTGGTGGAATCAGGGGCTGGCCATGGTATCACTCTCAGGGTCCATCCCAAATCTGTCACCTTGGCTCCATTCACATCTGTGAACAGAGAGCAAAGCCAGACTGTCTTAGGGCTGAGCTTTGCCACACGACCTTCTTTAGAGCTTTTATACCTGTTCAGTGGCTCTCCAAAGACCCCTCCTACATGGCAGCAATTGGAAGTCAGAGTAGTTGGCTGCAACACTGGGAGGCAGTGGCAGAGGCTGAGCAGGGGAGAAGAGCCAGTGCAGATGGTAGAAGTGTTCTGGGCTGCCGATCCACTCCATTGCCCTGCTGAACCCCAAGGGCCACATCTACTTGTTTTTTTAATCTGTCCAGGGATGGGGACTCTGACACTACCCTGGGCAGCCTGTGCCAGTGCTTTACAATCCCTTCTGTGCAGAAATTTTCCCAATATCCAATCTAAACCTCCCCTGATGCAACTTGAGGCTGTTTCCTCTTGTCCTGTCCCTTGTTCCCTTGGAGCGGAGTCTGACCTCCTGCTGGCTGCAGCCTCCTGTCAGGGAGTTGTGGAAAGTTGAGAAGGTCCCCAGTGTGCCTCCTTTTCTCCAGGCTGAGCCCCAGAGCTCCCTCAGCTATCCCTATATTCCTATTCCTATCAGACTTGTGCTCCAGACACTTCCCCATTCTCTTCTCTGGACACGCTCCAGCCATTCAAGGTCTTTCACACCATGAGGCATTCATCTATTTGATGTCATTAGCCTTTCTGCCTCTGTGTCATGACCTGGCAGAGGTGGGATCAGAGCCTTCCTGAAAGCTGATACAGAGATGCACCTCTGAAGAGGACGAATGTGGAGGCTTTAGTCTCTGTGTTGGCCCCTGAAGGTCCTTGGTTTTCTGGGCTGAGGTGTGAGTTCTGTAGGAGTCCTACCCTCAGCACAGGTGGGTGGGAGATAAGAACTCCCCACTGCTGGGCTGAGATGCTCAGCAAGTTAAAAGTCCCTGCTGCTGGGCAGGCAGAGAGGTGCACAAAGGGGATCCACTGTCTTTTCCATGGTACAGGTGCCAGGAAGAGCCTGTGGGAAGCACAGCAACAATAAGTGTTGTCTGCTGAGAGAAGAAAACAACTCCCAGCAGAGTTCTCAATTCATGGCTGGGGAAGGAAAAAGGTTGAAGTGGATAAATAATAAGGATTTCCTCAGTATTTCATCTAGAATAGATGCAGGTGAGCAGCAAAAGATGTTGAAAATAGCCTTCAGGCCAACAATATCAGCTCACTCTCAAGAGCTCTTGGAGCAGGAGGGGTGGGTTCATCAGGAAGGAAATATATGGACCACACTTCCACCCGGGGCATCAGATCCTGCTGGAGGAACAGTATCCACCAGAACTGGTCTGAACAGCTTGGGAGCATTACCTGTGTTCCATGGGACATGATCAGTCCCATGTTTTCATTCATTGCCTTCTCTCATCCCAGCGCCAGTGGCAGTCATCCCATGGCGGGTGCTGTTGCTCCGGGCAGGATACCGTGCTGGCTCGCAGCACCCGGCAGTCCCTCGCAGAAGGGGCAAGGGGACAAGGGACGGCTGCAGCTCGTCCACCTCCGCCCCTGCGGGCTCGTCGGGCCCTGACAGCTGATCCCAGGGGTGGGAGCATTTCCTGGCGGGTGCTGTAAAACCCCACCTGGGAACTCACACCTCAGCCCCCTCACTGGTGTATCCCCCTGCCCCAGCCGTACGAGCCCGGGCTTTTCCAGCCTGCAGGGGACAGGTCAGCGCCCGTCCAGGTGCTGCATGCAGGAGAGCGCCTTCGGGCGTGGGAGGGCAGCGCGTGTGGGACTCGCCGTGCGGAGCAGTCGTGGAGGCAGCGCTCACTAACAGAGGTTAGCCATAGGATGAAATCGTGCCGTAACTGCAGGGCGGGAGCTCAGAGGTGGCTCTGCCGTCACAGCAGAGCGGAGTCTGTCCCCCCAGTGCTGTCCCCGCCACCCGTGCCTGCGCAGACATTTGCTGGGGCACAGGCCGGGCGCACACCGGCACCACGGCAGCGATGGCTGAGGGGCTTTAGTGCAGGCCCGTACTGCAAGGCTGAGCGCCATTGCCAGGGTGGCACGAACGTGTGTCCTCTGCATCTGCGTGTGCAGTGGAGTTGGCTTATTCCTTGTACAAAGTGACTGGAGCAAACCCAATGAACACTGAGCTCTGAGCCCTCACTGAGCTGAGCTCCCCACCCCCATCCTGTGCCATGTGCCACTGGCAGCTCTGCCATGGCCACCCCACCAGCAGGATGGGGCACCCACGGTCACAGCTGACCATGCAGGTGCAACATGGCCACAGGGAGCCCTCCACGCCTCTCGGTGATGCTGAGTAGGGGGGAGCACCCATGGCCGAGCACCCACCCCAGGCAGGCTCACGGTGGTTGCTGTCACTGCAGGCATTGTCACACCTTGTGCTGGGTCTGAGCTCATCCCTGCCGTGTCCTGAGCCCAGCAGTGACATCCCACATGCCCAGTCTGAGCTAGGGGTAAGAGTGTGGGGAGGGCCCAGTGCACCATGCTGGACACAGACTTGGCCAAATACCCCCAAGGGGCTTTGCTGGCGATGGTTCTGCTGCAGCTGGTCACACACACGTCCCTCCAGTGCCCCCCAGCCCCAGCAGCACCAACAGGTGCTCCTGCTTCTCTCCTGTGCACTCAGAATCAGCCATCTCTGATCTCCCCACAATAAGACCCTCCACCCCAGCACCTGAACAAAGCAGCTTCCTCTGCTGAGGAGATATTTCTGTCATGAGAAAAATCTAACCTCATACAACATTTTCCTGGATTTCCTGTTTTTAACAGCCTGACTGGCAGAGCTTGTTCAGAACACAGGCAGGATATACATTCCAGCAGTGAGATATGTTGTCCTAATGAAGAGGTTAAAGGTTTGGCAGGGCTGTACATGCTCGACCCTCTAAGTCCTGCTTGCCCTGGAGGTTGGGGAGCACAGCCATGGCTGTGCCCAGCCCACCCAGCAGACACGGATCCCACAAAGCAGTGAGACCTGCAGCTTTCTTCCTGGTTGGAGCATGACCCAGAGCTGCCCTGCACTGCAGACCCACCTTCCAGTCATACTGGACACAAGAGGAATTTTGGCATCAGCCCACATGCCTGAGCACAGTGGCCATGGACAGGAGGTGCTGCCCATCACCTCTGCTCTTCTCTCTGGGGGCCCAGCTCTCCCCCACCAGTCCCTGCTTATTACGTGAGCAACAGCCCCACTCAGTGGCAGCTCCACAGAGGCTCCCTTCATCTGCTGGAAGGATGTTTGATCTCCCCCCAGAGCACACCTGGCTCTGCTCCTCCACAGGCTGCTGGGCCATGGTGTGGGTGGAGAAGGCACAGATGAGAGGAAGCAGCTTTCTGTGGATCCAGGGGCTCCCTACCAGGATGTGAGTCTGTTGGCACAGAGGATGAAGCAAGTAGAGCACACAGGGATCAGAGCAGGTCTGGGACCCACCACAGGCATGACAGGGAGTCACCGAGTCCTGACTACACTGTGTGGATCCAGCAAGGGATGAGTCAAAGCCCTTCTGCGTAAAGGTGTTTCCTCCCCCCTTTGTAATTCCAAAGCCTCACTACTGCAGAAGTACAATGGCTCAAAGATGTGATAGTTCAACTAAATAAATGCTCTAGAGGGACTGCTGTCTTCACTACCCTGTCATGGAGAAGACCCACAGAGCACTCAGAGCCAGCACTCAGCTCCACGTGCTCAGGGAGTTTTGCTGAAGTTCTGGGTGGGAACTGCCCCAGTCTCAGGTTTGGTTCTCACCCGAGATTCAGGTGGTTGAGTCTTTTGTCCTCTGAAGGCCCTGAGCCAGATGTGAGAATGAAACAAAGTCTTCAAGGTCTTGTTTTTCAAGTCTCAGGGTGCTGAACACAGCAGACTTCTAGGTTTGCCCCATTGCATCTTGATAAACCTCTGAAGAAACGTGGAGGGGAAAATATGGGGCTTTAAGGCTGTTAAATGTCACTGGCATGTTTCTGTGTTTCCTAACAGAATTCTTCTTTCTTCCCGTACCCTCTCTCCAGCTTTTAAAGGACCTGAGCTGGGAAATCTCTTGTTTAAGCCATACCCTTCAGGTTTGTGTGGGATTGATTTTTGTTTGGCAAACCTAAACTTCATGAACAAGGCTGCCAGTGCCTCTGCCAGTGCCTCTGCCAGTGAACACCCAGGTCAGAGGCTGCATGTTCTTGTCCTGCACAGCCTGTGGTAGCTTCCTGCTGTGCCCTGTTAGTGGCTGTGAGAACAGGCTCTCTCTCTAGACTTGAACTGTAACAAAAATCCCAGCATTCACCATGGGAGATACCTGACATATTGTGGATTCACGGTACTTGTGTATTTCTGTTTTTCCAAGAGTGCTGCTCAAAATCTCATAAAACCCACCCAGGGGCTAGGAAACTGAGCACACCCTCCTGATCAATGAAGTCAATGCTGACAGCCCAGGAGTGGACACTGCTGAATTTGTGGAGCTCTATCACACCAGTGGGCAAACAGCCCACCTGGATGGCTACTGCCTGGTGGTACAATGGCAACGGGAACCGAGCATATGAGGTGCTGAACTTCCAGGGCAAAGCCACCAACAGCCAAGGGTTCTTTCTCATTGGCTCCTCCTCCCTGAACCCTGCCCTGGTTATCCCTAAGAACACCATCCAGAAGGGCCCTGATGCCATTGCTCTCTACTATGCAAAAGGGAACTACATAAAGGGCGTGAGCAGCTGGAGACCAGTCTGCTGGATGCCTTTGTGTACACGAGCAGTGAGGAACCGGACCCGGAGCTGCTGCAGACCCTGACCCCTGGCAGACTTGCCTTCCTGGAAAAGCAGTGAGAGGGTCTTGCTGGGCAGGGCTGGGAGGGCAGTTGGACACTAGAGTTGTTCCTGCCAAATGGGCTCACCGCAGCCTTGTGCCCCAAACCCCGATAGGACTGGGAGACAAGTGCCACCTCCAGATCAGGGTCTCCTCATTGCAATATTGAGTCCCAGCCTTGCCTAAGGCCACAGATATTCCCCTCTCCACATGGGTCCTGGTGTAGCCACAGAATGAAGTACTTGAGGAATTTCCTGATCAGTTGATTGCTGGTTGTAACATTAATATTTTTTTGTTTATGAAAGTGTACTGGTCAATTTAATACATTCTCCAGTGCTGCTTTCAATTAGAAAAGGTTTTTCTTAGCTTCAGGATGGAATTTAGGTCAAAATGAGGGTGAGGAAGGGACCTCAGCAATGCTTGCCTGACCCAGGAGGAAATCCCTGTTTCATCCAGACCAAGGACTTGAAGCAGGATTACTGCTCATTCTGGTTTCAATTCACTTTCTTTTTTATTTTTGTGTTCCTTTTTGTCTTTGTGGGTTAAGGGAAATGCTAGAATCCTTAGACATTTCTGAGATGTGAGAACAGTCTCCTCATTTTAGCATTTTAGGCATGAAAGGAGAAGGCTGCAACCACAGTTTCACTCTCTGGTGGAGGTGTGTGTGACTGGTAGGTGATGAGCACTCAGGTCTCCAGCTGGCTGGTCATGTTTTGTGTCATCTACCTGACTGTCTCTTGCAGACATTGGCCAGCAGATGTGTCTGTGAGCCAGTGCAACTGCTGCTCTGTGACCTGGGACTCCACTTCCTTCATCTTCAGCAAGCCCAGCCCTGGAACATTCAATGACTGCCCCAACAAACATTTCAGCTGGGCTCTCTCCTTCTGCCTCCATGCAGCAGGTGGGCATTGGTTGCTTCTGCAGGACCTCCTGAGGGCCAGAGCACATGCACAAATCCAGGGTGACCACCCATAGTCTTGCTGGGTTGTGTGAACTAACCCCGAATGAAACAAAACCAGGACACCTGACAGTTGCCTGCAAAAATTTCATGGCAGCCCATGCCAAGCAGAGTTTCTCCAGTCTTCCTTCCCACCTCCAACTGACTGGGTGAAGAGAAGCTCTTGGGGTCCTCCGGATGATAAGCAGGAGTGGAGATGGACCCATCCCAGATGAGCTGTATCCCATGACCAAGGTGGCACTGGCCGGGTAACAGTGGGCTCTTTGTTTCCTAAATTGACAGGAGTGGCTCCTGAAGCAGGACATTCTGCTGACTCTGGTCCAGGCTCTCGATCCATCCAGCAGTGTTGGAGTCTCTGCTGCCTACTTCAGAGGTGAGCTGGGCAGGAGCAGAGCAGTCGAGGGACCTCCCATGGGTAATGCTCTCCTGCTCCTGATCTTCAGCCCAGTGTTCTCTCTCACATTGTGTCCTCTGCCTTGGATCCAGCTAATTTGATCTTAGTGCTGATGACAGAGATGTCCAGGGTGAGGCAGAGTGTGGTGCTCTTCTTCCACACTCTGCAGAGCATTTCATCCCCAGCTCCCTCAGGACACAGACCACCAGCTGCTCTGGCCTTGGGCATTGGCAGCCACAGAGGTGGCAGCAGGACTGATATCTCCACTGGGCATTTGTTGTCTACTTGACCTTCTGATCCATATAATCTATGGATCCTGCCCATGGCAGGAGGATTAGAACTATATGGTCTTTAAGGTCCCTTCCAACCCAAACCATTCCATGGTTCAGTGATTCTAAGTCACAAAGTCATCTTCATGGCCTCTGCTGGACTTGCTCCAGCAGGTTCACATCCTTTCTGTGCTGGTGATCCCAGAGCTGGACACAGGCTTGGTCCCAGGGTGCCTTTTGGTGCAGACAGAACTGCCAGTGCTGTGTTGATGGGATTAGCTGCCTTGAGTCAGTCTGACCATGAGGACAGTTGTGGTAGAGATGAGCTGGGGAGCCCTGGGTCTGTCCCAGGAGGAAGTGGGTCTTTGGTGACTTGGGGAAACTGAGGCAGTTCTCTGCTTGCCTCTGCAGAGCCAAAAGCAGCGTGCCAGCACCTGGGGCTTGTGTTCACCATTCTGCTGACTGCCAGGTCAGAGGAGCAGCTGAGCAGCATTCTGCTGGCCTTCATTACCTTCCTGGAGACACCCAGAGTTGTGAACTTTGATGGAATGAACATCACAGCAGAATGGTCCTGCCTCAGGGATATGAATGTGCTTAATTTGCCTTCAGGTACTGGTGACCATTTCTGCAGGATGGGGGATACTGCATGTTTGAGGGTGGACATGTGGATGTGGCTCTCCTAGAAGAGGGAAATATCGTTCCCTCCCTTTCCCCCACCTGCCAACAATCTCTTTCAATTCCATTGCATCCTGCTGCTAGAGCCCATGTTGTTCATTTTCTGGACTAACAGCAAGCCTTGTTGTTACAGCTGGTGTTAACCAGTGTGTTGCCTGGACTCCTAAGGACTATAAAGGACATGGATAATAAAAGTGTGAGCCAACATCCTCAGTCCTCTGCTAAATCTTATCTCATCTTAGCAAAATACTGTGCAACATTGTGTTGTTTCCTTGGAGCTCAGTGCTTAGGCCCATATTTGGGACATTTTTGCTTTCCAGGTGTCCCATTAGAGATATCAGAAGGGACTCCAGGGCCTTCTGTGCAACTGGCCAACCTACTCATCAATGAGGTGAATGCAGACAACCCCGGGGAGGAGAGGACGCAGAGTACATTGAACTCTTCTATACTGGACAGACACGCTTTGACATCCAGGGATACTGGCTGGTCCTCTAAAACAGGAAAAGCTGCTGGACCTACCAGGTGCTGGATCTGTCTGGACACCACACAGATAATCTGGGTTACTTCTTGGTGGGGAGCAGCAGCATGAGCCCAGCACCCATGATCAGACTGCTCCCCAACACCATTCAGAATGGGGCAGATGCTGTGGGTCTCTACCACAGCAGCACCCCGCTGTACGCAGAGGACATGGCTGTGATGGTGCAGGGGGTGCTGGATGCCATGGTGTACTCATCTTGAACGCCAGAGAAGGTGGAGCAGCTGCTCAGGGTGATGTGGCCAGGACAGAGCATCCTGTATGAGAACGACTCTTACAGCATCCAGGATGAGTCTCTGAGCCACTGCCACAGCCTGAGCACAAAACTCCAGAGCAGCTTCCAGGTGGGAAGATGTCTATTCTCCCTCCAGTCACCAGGAGGGCAGATTTCTGTTCTCCCTCCAGAGTCCGTGGGAGGACAGCGGTCATGTTTTAGTATGTCCTTTATTTGGGGGAACGGTGTTTTCTGGTGTGCCACATCCACCTCCTGCCATCTGCTGATGCTACCACCAGCCCACCCGCACCTCTCTGCCCTGTTCACATGCCTGTTAGTCAGGTAACAGCTCCCTTTTGGGCACCATCCCCTAGTCCCGGGTTACTCTAAGCCAGATGTAGAGCCATCTTCTCTTTGGTGTCATCAGGGTGTGTGGCATAGCATATCAGGTCCCTAAAACCCAGCTTGCTGTAGGGCTGATGTGTGAAGGATGTGCCTTGAGCACTGCTGTGATTGATTTGCATTAATTTGTCTGAGCTGCTTCTTTTTATTTCAAAATACATAGTTTCAGACAGTGCCCTGAAGGAGTACAGCAGAGTGTGCCTGCATGTTCTACACAAGCTGGGTAAGGGAGGGCTTTGCTGGTCTGCTGCTGATGCCAGACGGATGTCCAAAACTACGGCAATAAAACTGTTCCAGATGGAGAAGAATGTAACTGTGTGTCCTTTTCGGAGTGCAGTTACAACCTTTCTAAATCCCAGTCAGCCTCTCCGTGGAGAAACTGTTTGAGAAATATTCAGGCAGCAATCAAGCTCACACAACCACACACGTTACCAGGCTAGCTCAGCAAGAGAGGCAGAAGGCTCTCAGCCCCAGATAAATTTCCAGCAAGCCTTTATTCCAGTGTGCCAAAGGTGAATCCGGAGCCTAAAAGAGAGAGACCATGTGCCGTTCCTTGGTTATATAGGGTCTCATGTTCATTGGTGGTCCCAGGGGCAGGGCAGAAGGCAAGTGACCATAGGCAAGAGAGGAACTGGACACCAGGCCCCATAGCCAATGGGGAAACAGGGAAAGGGGATGGGAGGAGTGATGGACTTGCAAAACCCAAAGAGAAGATTGCTAAATTCCTTTAATGGCACAAGGTACCTCACAGAAGAGGAGTGAGATGCATTGGTAGTGGGGGTGGACCCCAAGGAAGTGATGCCATGGACTGTAGACACAAGTGTGGAAGTGCTTCCAACAGTAGAGAAAGAGAAGTGTTCCTAGTCCTGCGGGTGAGACAAAGGTGAGGGGGATGTGTGGTGATGGGACCCTACGGCCAGAACAACCCTTGAGATGATGATAAGAGTAAGGAGCAGTTGGTTTGAGACAGAATCACCATGTCCTGTACTGCTCCCAACACAAGAAAGACATAGAGCTGTTGGAACAAGTCCAGATGAGATCTTCAAAGCGATCCTCTGAGGTCTGGAGCCCCTCTCCTATGAAGACAGGCTCAGAGAGTTGAGGTTGTTCAGCCTGGAGAAGAGAAAGTTCTGGTGAGACCTTAGAGTTCCTTCCAGTGTCTAAAAGGGCTCCAGGAAAGCTGGAGAAGGACTTTGGACAGAACTCTGGAGGGACAGGACAAGGTGGGGGTGGCTTTAAAATAAAGGAGGCCAGATTTAGGTTGGGTATTAGGACAAAATTCTTCCTTGTGAGAGTGGTAAGGCCCTGGCACAGGTTGCCCAGAGCAGCAGTGGCTTCCCCATCCCTGGAAGTGTCCAAGGCCAGGATGGACGGGGCTTGGAGCTACCCGGGATAATGACAGGTGTCCTTGCCCATGTGGGACAGGATGGGCTTTAAGATCCCTTCCAGCCCAAAATTTTGTAATTTTAATTAAATCCTCTTGCCTCAGCAGGGAGCCTCAGGACCTGTTCAGGTGAACAAGAGGTCACGCTGCGAGCAGCTGTCACTCCACCTGAATAAAATGAGAGTGTCATTGGTGGCAACAGTTTTTGTGTCTCCCCACAGGTGATCATGGTGACACTGCTAGGGGAGAACTTCTGCAGCAGCTCCACAGTGCCGAGCCCTCCTGCTGTCCGCATCAGTGAGCTGTGCCTGGCCAGCAGGTCTGCCCACATCCACTTTGTGGAGCTGGAGGGGAAGCCTGGCACCAGCCTCAGAGGGCTCAGCCTGATCTTCTTCTCAGGGAAGGAGGGGAAGGCATATTCCAGCATCCCTTTGCAGGGCACTTTCAGAGCAACAGGGTTGTTGGCATTTGTGCTGGATGGAGAACATGGGCATGGTGAATCCAACAAAATGGGCCTGGTGTGGGGTCTGTCTTTAAACACATGGGCAGGGGCTTGAGCAGCTTAGAGGAAACAGATGGAGGAGGGTGAACAACATGGGGAACAATTCTGCCTTGCCTTTCCTGTCCTTTATTCCTGCTTTTTCTATTTGTTCTGCCTGGGCTGTTCTGTCATACTCCATTTGAGAAGGTGATAAATCCTCCCCCATGCCTCTACCAAGCTCTCCATGCAGGAGAGTAGGAGGACTGAAAGTTCCTCCTGCTGGTACCAAGACAAGGGGATTTCAGGAGAAGCAGGGCTGTGGGTTGTTCCCTCATGTTGTGTTCGCTGATGCTCACTGAAACCTGCAGTGGTGCTGCCTCCTCCTGGTCCTCAGCTGGTGCTTTGTCAGCACATTGCTTCATCTTGTTCACCTTAACACATTCACATTCTTATTCATGTTCACCTTAATTTCTGTCTGGGCTGCATGAAGACAACTGCATCTCAGAGGAGCCTTGATCTTTTTGGAAACACATTCACAGCAAGCAGCTTCCTTGCAGGATGGGCTTGCCTCAGTCATGACCATTACTGTGTTTCTCATTTCTGTTCTTGGAGTTCTCGTTGCCAGCTTGTCCTGTCAGGCACAAAGTTCAGCCTAACACTGCCTAGATGTTCCTTGCATCTATTTCCCAGGAATTTCCAGATGGGACAAACCTGACCTTCAATAACATCTCTGCTGCTAGTGAAGGCTCCAGCACTACTGCTGTGTACAGCATCAATGAGATTCCTGTTGGAGGGAAGGCAATGACAGAGAACTTGTTGGATGCCTTGGTTTACGTATGTGTGCCTGGCACAGCTGGAGGACACTTGGGCTTCCTTGGGCCATCTTACACTATGCCCTGCAAGGGTGACCGAAAGTCGCAGGGGAACCCCAATAAAGGTGGGAAGTTGGCAAGAGCAAAACGCAGATCCAACCAATATGATTAATGCCACGTTTCTCCATTTACTGTGTGAAAGATGACAGGTTTTATACACTCTACATAGTTTACAATTACAGATAAATTCTCATCGGCACACAGCACAGGGAAGAATGCAAATATTTATTGTTTAATAAACTCTTAAGGCAGCTACTGTGTCCATACTAATTACTATACTTGCTAACTGCTATAAAACCCTCTGACCCTACTGCTAACACCTTAAGTTATAATTCTAACTGCGCCACACTCCTGGCACTGAATTTCCACCTGTGCCACAAACTCCTACAGGCCTCGGCAATGCGGGCCAGTCTGGGTGATTCAACTACAGCCTATATCTCCCACAAATCCCCCTTTTTCTTTTTGGATCAGCCAGACTGAGATTAACGTGTAACTTAACTATCGTTTACATGCATATAACATTTTTCTAATCTTAAACATACTACAAATAAAACCTTAAAACAATAACTATATAAACTATCTTCTCTGTATATAATAACTATATAATCTATCTTCACACTACAAAATCAACTACAGTCCAAATAGAAATCATGCCCACCTTCTCTAAGAAACTCTGTTACAAATCCCTCTTCTTCTTTTTGAATCATCTAAACTGAGGCAAAGGTGCGACTTACTATTTTTCATACACATGCTAACAAACAAAGCACCATTATCAAAATAACTATAATAAAAACAAAAAGAAGAATAGTAAAATGAATTAAATCTTTGATCCACCCAATGAAACCCCACAAAGAGAGCCATTTATCAAAAGGGGTACTAACAACTACAAGTTTTCCCATATTACTTTTGAGCTGTGC
>VXBN01007469.1:194560-216851 GCA_013397395.1 Sinosuthora webbiana | reverse complement strand
ATAAATCTTAATCTTAAATTCAACTTATACTTAACAATGTCTAAACTTAAATCACACAGAAATTACTCTTAATATTAACATAACACTAAAAACACTAAAACACAACCTTAAACTCAACTTGGCCAAGTACATCAAATCAAACATTCACTCAAACATTCACTCCTGTTGCATGACACTAGATCTTTCTCCCATATTATGATGGGCTTCACTTTGCTTGTGTGTTTCATTCAGAGGAATCTGAAATTGTTGGTGCATTCAGGGGAATCTGAAACTGTCGGTGCATGGCTCTTGCACTTTGCTGGAATGTTTCATGGCTTGCTGTTGAATCAAGCTTTCAGCTGATCCCGGCTCTCCCCCTTTTTCTTTTGCCACGGAAAAACAACGAGAAAAAGAGAGGGTTCCTGCCTCCTTCTTTTTTTTTTTTTTTTTTTTTTTAATGTAATTCACTTGCACTCTCTGTTTCAGTTTGCCATTGTTTGTCACGAGACAAAAGGACAGGGCTTTCATTCTCTGACTCATCTGAGTCGGACTCAGATGGAAGAGGGCATCCCACTGCCGCTGTGGTGGGTCGTGCCTGCGCCGCTGTCTCTGTCGCTGTCTCTGCCCGCGGCGCTGCAGACTCCCCCTGCACAGGAGAGAGGGGGGCAGTTCCGCAGAGAGAGTGGGCTGTTCTGCATCACCGCTGTCTCCACCCTCAGCTCCGCCTTGGTGTTCCGCCTCTCGGCTCCGCTCCGTCCCGCCTTCAGCTCCACCTGACTCTACATCATTCACCATGCCTGCCGAACGGAGTCAGTGGATCACTTCCTGTTCGTGTGCAGTTGGTTTGGGCAGCAGAGAGGACACTTCCTCCACCTGTGTCACATCATCCAGGACATCCTGCAGGCTCAACTGCATCAGCACCGTTGTATCTTTCATCGGACACATGTTACAAAGTCCTAAACATTTTGTGATTTTTGAGCGCGGCTGAGGATCTGATTTTTCAACCTCCGCCCCCTCAAGTGCTTGAATGGCAGCTTCGGCAGCCTTTCTCTCGGCGGAGACAGTCTGCAAGGTATTTACGACTTTTTCCCAGATCGCCTCCATTTCCTGCGCAATTCTCCCGTCTCTGCCGCCTGCAATGGCTGTCTTACACAGTAGATCTCCTACTTCGCGCCATTCAGTGATGCTGAATGCCAGATACAGCTTATGTAATTTTCCTCTTTTGTTGGCCCACAGAGCCAATTGTTCTAAGTCACTTTCTTTTATTTTTTCACCTCTCTTTGAGAGGAGATTTAGCAAAAGCCGCGTGGCCGCTTTCAGTTCTGGTTCCATGCTAACTCATTCAGCTGTTGCCCCTCACCACAGCTCACCTTCTCCCGTGACACAGCGACCTCCGTCGCGGACCAGCTTCCCTGCTCCGTACCATCCAACCCCGGGTTAAACAAGGAGGCCACAAGTTGCTCCGCTCTTTGTCGGAGGCTTCATGCGCCGGAGCCCCTCCCGGTGCCCGCGAAAGTAGGCTAACGGCATCTTCTGGAATGCAGATTCAAAAAGAAAAACAGACCATTGAAATCATCAAAACCCGCATAAAGCGCAGGGTCCCTGCTGTTTCGGGCGTGAGACGAAAGTCGCAGGGGAACCCCAATAAAGGTGGGAAGTTGGCAAGAGCAAAACGCAGATCCAACCAATATGATTAATGCCACGTTTCTCCATTTATTGTGTGAAAGATGGCAGGTTTTATACACTCTACATAGTTTACAATTACAGATAAATTCTCATTGGCATACAGCACAGGGAAGAATGCAAATACTTTTTATTAAACTCTTAAGGCAGCTACTGTGTCCATACTAATTACTATACTTGCTAACTACTATAAAACCCTCTGACCCTTGCTAACACCTTAAGTTATAATTCTAACTGTGCCACACTCCTGGCACTGAATTTCCACCTGCGCCACAAACTCCTACAGGCCTCAGCAATGCGGGCCAGTCTGGGTGATTCAACTACAGCCTATAGCTCCTACAGGTGACATGTCAGGTTACTTGTCTAGGAAAGTTGCTGGTGTGAAGAGGGAGCAATAGGTCAATGAAATGCAGAGGCAGGTATTGTGTAGATTGGAAAACTGTCCTGGAGGACAAACTCTTACTCCTGCAGAAGCCAGTCAGACCAAATAAGTTTGCTCTGGCCAAGCTCACATATTCTCCAGCTGGAGGGGTAGGCTGGACCCATCTCTATGATGGCTCTGTGAAAGGTGGCTCCAGCTCCAGCCAACTCTCCATCATCCAGTGCCAGGAACTGGGGCCCAGGGTGGGATTTAGTGGTGGGAGGAAAAGTGTGGGACATATCAGTGAGTTTTGACTCTTTTGGGGACAGGCCCACGTCCCTGAGCCGCTGGGGCAATGTCAGCACAGGACTGCAGTTTGCCCTCTTGGAGCCATCTCCCAGCCTGCAGAACAGCAGGAACACGCCTTCACCATGGATCTCCACCTCTGCTTCCTCACACCCACTGAGTGGAGTGGGGCATCCCACCGGGCTGGGGTGGGAGGGCTGGGACAGGGGCTGACCTCAGCTTTCCACAGCATGGGAGAGGGGCTGTTGGATGGCCTGCTACTGTGAAAGGGGACACACTGGGAGAGAACTGGTACACACACACGTGGATGTTGTACTGCCAGCCCAAGAGAACACCTGCACCTACAGCTTCAGCATGGGTTTGTATGGCCTTGGAACAGGCTGCCCAGAGAAGATGTGGCTGCCCCTGGATCGCTGGAAGTGTCCAAGACCAGCTTGGACAGGGATGAACCTGGTCTAGTGGAAGGTGTCCCTGCCCATGGCAGTGGGTGGGATGAGATGAGCTTCAAAGTCCTTTCCAACCCAAACTGTTCTATGATGATTTTATGATATGAAGGTGGCCATGTGTTTCATTTGAGTTGTCTCTACTCAGGCCAGGCTGAGCCTTGATCAGGATTTCTTTCTGCAGGGTTAGATTTGCAGCAATGGCAGGAACCCCCTGTTCCAGGTCTCTCATGGTGGTGGGGGCACAGTCAGGGAAGCTGCCAGCAAACCCATCCATCTCAGCCCATCTGTGGAAACCAATTCCTGCGTCTCAGTCCTGACCCAGAATCAGCAAAGAAATATACAAGGGGGTCTCCAGCCTCTGCAAAGACTACACTTGGTTCACCGTGGGGTAACCAAGATCTGGCAACATGGAGATTCCTCTTCCATCCTCCTCAGAGGGGCAAGAGTGGGTGTCTCGCTCTTGTCCCAGCATGAGAGACTGCTCTGCACTGGCCCTTGTGGTGAGATGCGGGATGTGACCTTTCCCTGTTTTTCTGGGAGGCTGCCAAAGGAGCCAAGCTGGTGTATAGTGGTAGAAGTAAAGACTCATCCAGCAGGAGCGGGCAGAGGAGAGTGGGAGGCAGAGGCGGGTGGGATGAAGCCAAGTGTTTTGGAAGGGGCACATAGCCAGGACCTTACTAGCAGTCCTGAACTGTACCCAGAAAAACCACGCCCTCTTCCCCTAGACTGTTCCATGTGGACCCTGCACCACAGGAGGATGCTGGAAAGTTTGGGAAGGGTCTTGGTTGTTGCAGTGTGAAATTTAGGTTACCAAAGTTTTGTAAAATGGTTTGTTCTACCTACCCCTTGTAAAAACCCCTTTTTGGTTTTGCCTTAGTTGTGGGTCCTGTCCATCTCCCTGCAACCCTGCCCAGGCTCTGGGAGGGGGCCGGGGTGATTGGCAGAGCCCATGACTTCTCCGCCCTGTATTATGTACAAGATGTCCTGCTAATTGTCTTCTTGTTCTGGTCACTCCCATCCTACCTGGGATTGGTTCCAGATTGCCCCCTGCCCCTTTCCACACCCTCTGTATTTAAGCTGAAACCCAAAGCCAAGGAACCCACTTTTCATGTGGGCTTCCTGGGGGCAATAAACCCTTGCTGCAACCCACGTGAGAGTCCTCCTTTCTTCCACGCCAAAGCCACATTTCTGCCTGAGGGCCAGGACCCACATCATCAAAAAGGTACTAAAGCTGTACCCTTAAATGCACGTTCGGGGACAGAGGTAGCCGGCTGCAGCTCCGAACCCCCACATCGGTGAACTCCTTGGAGGGGGAGCGCTCCTGCAGTGTCTGTGACCTCTAGCTGCATGGTTGGTATCCAGTTCCTCGTGCTCAGTTCAAGTGCCCTCCTCCCTTGTAATTGCTCATCTACAGCTGCCTTATCAGGACAGTCCCTGCTCCAGCCCACCCTGCAGGCTGGCAATGGAGTGAGGGAACTTTGAGGAATAGGGATGGGCACTAGGATTTCAGTGAGGGGAACAGGAGACAACCTGACCTGGGTTGATCATGAGGCCAAGCTGGAGGGCCCATACGGAAAGGCAGTCTCTGCTGATCATATTGTGGTGTCTGCCAGACAAACCTGAACCCACAAAGCAAACAGCCCTTTACAGCCCAGAAGACTCTGGTTCCCAACTCCTATATTTATTTAAAGTACTCAGACCAAATAGTCACTTCTGGAAGCCTTAAGGACTACAGCTTTTGAGGGATGGGAAAAATGTTTCCTGGGTTTTGGATGGTTTTTTAAGGAAGAGAAGACTTTGCTGCCATGCTCTATCTCCCTCACCCAAATGCCTTTTTGACCAGTTGAACAATTTCAGTCAATTCTGACCAGTGAGTAGAGGTACAAAATGTAGTAAAAAGTACTCTATTGGGTGGGATGACAACCTCAAGTCCCTTTTGTCACCAAAAGAAAGGTTGAGCTTGTGCTCAAGTTACCTGTGATGCAGTATGGCAGCATGATTTCAGAGCAGTGGGGAGAGAAAGGTGAAGAGTATGGGAGCAGGAGGGCACAAAGTCATGGGAGCAATGTGATCCCTGACACCAGAGGGTTTCTGACCACCCAAAATATACTGTTGTTTCTTGGCAGAGCTTAACCTGACATGTGTGGGCTCACTGGTGAACGTCTGGGGCCAGGAGTGGGCTCAGCAGCTAGAGCATGAGCAATCCCATCAAAACCTGTCACCAGGGATTCCTGGCCAGCCCCAATCCCTTCTCCATGGATGGTAGAGTTCTGAAAACCAGTCCTGAGTGTGTCACCCCCAAAAATATGCCACTCACATCACACAGTGGTGGTTAGTAGGAGGGACTCTGCTTCCAACACACTGAGGAGGGCTGGGACCAGGGTCAGGCCATTTCTCCACAGGAGAGGGCACATGTGGGCAAGCCACTGGGCTTCAGTGGGGAGCCCCTTGCTTTTGGACCTGTTGCTCACACAGCCAGGAAGCCCTGAGGCCCAATTGCTGAGAGCAGCTACTGGCACCCAGGCTGGGACTGTCCAGAGCCAGGATGTCACAGGGGGTGTAGCAGGGGAAAAAAAGGACAAGCTGGGACAGCCCAACCTGTTGTTGCTGAGAGAAGCTGTGGCTGCCCCATCCCTCAAAGTGTTCCAGGCCAGGTTGGGTGGGGCTTGGAGCAACCTGGGATAGTAGAAGGTGTCCCTGTCCATGGCAGAGGGTTGGACTAGATGGCCTTTAAAGGTTCCTTTCAACTCAACCCAACTCAACCTGGCCCAATCCAACCCATGCTGTGACTCCAACTATGTGACCTCCTAGGGCCCCCTCATGCTGGGAAAAGGTCATGGCTATAATGGCTCTTCACTGTCTTTGTTCCCTCAGCTTTCTTCCAGGGCTGGAAAATTGCCCTGTTTGTCATGGGATCTCTCCTGCTCCTGTTATTGTTGGTTGGCCGGGCTTTTTATTTCATCAAAAGGTGAGAAACCACTGCCGTATCTGTTGTGCATCCCCCACCCTCTCCTTCCTCAGGGCCTCCTCTCTAAGTGCTGCACAGAGACCTGCTCCCTCACTCAGGTGAATACCTACACTGCCCTCAAACCATTCAATATGCTGTTCCTCATTTTTGCAGCAAAATCTCCTCCTTTTTGCAAAGCCCCTTTGCTTCTGACAGAGCAGACTGCAGGTTCATCGTGAGGCTGAGATAACACCAGTAAATCCTGGATGATGCTGGGCATGTTAGCAGGTGCGGTGTAAGGGCCATCAGTGGTACTGACAACATACTGTGGTGGGAGAGCAGAAAGCTGAAGGCATGTGGCACACAACAGACGATGCTGTGGCCACAGGGAAGAGCTCTTCCTTGGAGCAGGGTCTGATAGCCCTGGGGCTGGCGATGTGTCTCAGGGGACTAGAGGGGGTGTCCAGCTCCCCCATGCACCAGGGCTGCTGCACAGGCCTGCCACATGCATCTACGTCTGTGCATGTGTGTACAGCTCTGTGTGTGTGTGTCTGCGTACAAACATCTGAATTGGTTTTTACCCTTCTTAATTTTGACCTTGGACTCAAGGAGACCTCAGAAACAGGCTGCGGACTTCCCACAGGCACAGGTTGTGCCAAGCGTGGTGCCCACACAGACAGAAGCCTGCCTGGCTGAGGAAGGACACATGCTCTGCCTCCTCTTGGGATTCACTGCTGGGTGCTGAGCCAATGCCATCCCCATCAGACCTTTTCTCCTGGCAGGCAAGGCCAGTCTCTGGTCCTTCTGGATTCCATTGCTCAGTGAGAGCCCATCAGCCTTCCTTGTGCCTTTCTGGTCCAGGCAAGGGGGTTCTCAGCATCATGCCCTGCTCTGCTAGAGCAGCTCTGCATCACCAGCAGCCTGCTCTAGGGAAGGCCCTTGCAACTGTGGATCACAGCCCAGAGGGTGTCCAAATGGGTTAGAGGAGAGCTGAACACTCAGTTAATCACTTCCTGACCAGGTGCAACTCTTATTGGTACGGTCCTGCTCATATCTTGCCAGACAGTGGGCAGCAGCAGTACCAGACTTCAGGTCTGCTGAGTTTGTGGAGTGAGGAAGGTGGAATCTGCTCAGTTTCCTACACAGTCTGATCTATCCCTAATGGTGCAGCAGCTGATACCAGGCTCCAACAACATGTGTGGAGCGCTGGTCTCACCTCATGGATTTCTGTACCCTGTGCAGTTCCATCCATGGTGATAGTGACCCAGAAAGATCCAGCCTGCTTACTGGCCAGGTGAGGGGTAGGGAAAATGCAGATACTGATCCCACACAGGTTCTGAACTGTGGCGCAGACAGATTTTTACTGAACAAGGTTCTGTGGAGGGGAGGGCAAGATTGATCATAATGGCATTGACCCTCATGAGAAGGAAACCTCCTGTATCCTTGGAGTCCCACCTCCCTGCTGTGTCCATCTTAGCTGCATCTTCTCCTTGCAGGCAACTGCCTTCTGCTGAGGTCCATGGGCCCCAGCCAGCTCCAGTGCCAGCCAGGATGAGCAGCACAGAAGGAGCAAGGCCTCAGCCTTCCACTGTCCAGCACAACACTGCTGGCACACACAGGCCTTGCGGGAGCTCAGATCAGCTCCATCTTGAACTGGCTGAAGTTTGGCATGGTGGGTGAGGGCTCAGCCATGCTGCTGAAGGGGCCACAGGGCTGGGTGGCTGGCACAGCGCTGTGGCTTACGGTAGAGCTGAGTTGCTGCAGTGTCATCAGCACCTCCTGCTGCAGCCGCTGCTGGTGCTCCTGCTGGCGTTCTAGGCAGCACTGTCGCTCCAGCACCGCGTGCAAGGCCTGGCTCAGCTTCTGCACCTCCATCTGTACAGCGTCCAGCTTCTCAGCAATGGTGGGGCAGCTGGGAGCAGTGGGGGGCACTGGTCCGCCCCAAGCAGGGCTGTGATTTCCTGGACGCACGGGGTTTGGCAAGACAGTCTGAGTGCTGGCATCTTTGACCTGGAATAGTGGGAGGTGGGAGAGAAGAGTGTGTGAAATATTATCAGCTGCCTGTTCAATGTCATTTAACAAGAGATTTATTCTGCACTTAGCTAAAAGGCTCAGAGAAGAGCTCTCAGAGAAAGCCATCACCTTGGTGCAGACCTCTGGACCTCACCATGAGCTGCACTTCAGCCCCACCCAGCCCCTAAGCCACTGCTCCATCGGAGCCCCTGGTGCACCATGTTGTTAGCACATGCTGATCCCTCCTGGGTGAGTGCTGCTGAACAGCAGTGGGGCTGCCCATGCTGATGCCAAACTTTAGTTTGGTCTCTGCAGGGACAGAAACAACATCTCCTGGATTTTGCTTTCCAGGCTTGGGTGGCTAGAAGAATCTCCTGAGATGGTACTGACACCAAGCCATAAAAAGAGGCATGTGAGCTGCTGGTTGGAGGCCAAGCCTGGCAGCAACAGGTATCTCCATGGCCAGCAGTGAATGCTGGCTGGAGGCAGGTGGGCCCATGGCCTCACCCCCACCCAGAAGGGCTTCCCAGATACATTTGCCAAGTGCCAGGGTGTGCTGGTTTTGCACTGAATGAAGAAAGCTGTGGCAAAAAAACAATTAGTGACTAGCCTAGAATATTGACAACCTGTGGAACTAATTAGAAATGTTTCTGAATTACATAGGTTAAAAATCAGAGACTCTCGGGAAAAGCCCTTTTTCCTTCTGGCCTGGGCAGCAGGTTAACAGCCGGCCCGGCCCGCTCTGTGCAGCAGCTGGGCGGGCCGGACCAGGCCCTGCTGCTCTGCCGTGTTGGTGGGGCCGGGCCGGGCCTGGCTGGGTGCCTCCAGGTCCCAGTAGTTGCCAGCAGCGGGAGGGGACACCACACCTCCTGACATCTGGCCAAGTTTAAGGCCTGCCCCGCCGCCAGACTGGGCCGCGGGACGTGTCCTCCAGGCTCCCGGGAGCAGCTCCGGGCCTGGGTTTGGCCGGGCCCACCTCGATGGCACTGAGGTGTGGGGGAAGCATCTGTCAGCCAGCCTGAGTTCTCCAGCTGCTCCCATCTCTTGGTCTCCAGCTGCTCCGATCTCTTGGCGTGACCTACTGAGGCCCCCCTCCATCAGCGCAGCTTTGAAATTCAACACAGTGAGCCACAGCCCAAATGGGAGACACCCGGGTAAGATATTAACTCTTCCACTGTACAAATGAGACCTGAGGACATTAACCCTCTTCCGAAGTGAGAGGAAAAGGATAGAGACATGGAAAGTCACAGCATGAGACTGAAGTCAGTGAAGAGAGAGAGAGTAGAAGTCCTAGGCGGAAGGAAGATTGAGAAGTTGCCTAGTTAAGGCTGGACTTCTCTTGTGAGGCCATGGAAAATGGACTAAAATCCCTGTAACTTATAGAATGCTTTTTGGGGGGACACAAAGTTCTAGTCATAACTGTGAACTGACGTAGCTGTGATCTAATGGAGAATTTTGAACAGAAGAAGATAGAGAGAGATATGAAGCCCCCTAACCCCAGGGAAAAAGAACACTTCTGTTTCTTGAGATGATGATAACTTTAGAGATAAAGAGAACCTTTGTTTTATACTAGAACAGTCATCCTTTAACTGTTTTAAACTAATAAGCTGATGTGCTCATGAACGCACCTCTCCCTAAGAACTGATGAAAGACTATTTTAAAGTAGTGAAACTAACTGAAAATCCCAGGTTTTGTCTCTTTACGTTGTCAGTGAGAAAGTGAACAGTTGTAGGGGGAGGAGAAGTGTTTTAAAGGTTTCACTCCAATTCTTATTAATTTCTTTTCTTTCTTGCAGTTTTGTTAATAAACCTGTCTTTATACCTTTTATGTTTTGGGCCTGCGTTGCTTTTCTCCTAATTCTATCTCACAGCAGAAAAAGAGTGAATAATTCTAGTAAGCACATAAACTACTATACTAATTTTGAGAAACAGAAATTAGTGAACATGAAACTACTACACAGGGTGAGCATCCCTGGGGAGGACAGCTAGCAGAGGTTGGGGGCACTTTGGGAGCCTTTCACCCCCAGAAGTCTGCCCCACCACGTGGTGTAGATGCAGCAGGGTGCTGTGCAGGGCTGGCCAGATGGCAGCAGCTCCTGGTCAGAGCACATGGACTCTCCCATCCTGCCATCCTACCCTTTTCTGCAGGAAGACAGCCCTGTCCACAGTCTTCTTTTTCACCATAAGGGCTGAGTTCTGGGTGGCAGGTGTGACCAGCTGCCCTTGGCTGGGCAGTGGCTGGGGGGCCAGGCCCCCCAGAGCAGTCCCTTGGGCCAGGGCTGTGCCTGTGGAACTGTCATCACCTGCAACAACAGAGAGAGAAATACCTCAAAAGGAGGCCCTCGGGTGGTTTCCAGTGGGGAATGGGGCCCTTTCACGAGCCCAGCAGTGCCAGGAAGTGGCCATGGTGAACCCCATGGGGCCAGGCCTTACCATTCCCAGGGGCCAGCCCCATAGGTAGAGTGTCCCCAAGCTGCCCACCATCCTTGCAGAGCGAGGCCATACCAACAGTCTGGATGCCCTCCTTGGTGTCCTGGCTGTCAGCCGAGCAGGGCGCCCTGCTGCCCATAGGATACCTGGTGGGCAGTGCAGGCTGCCGGGTGCCCAGCAGCCTGGGGGGCTCAGCCTCATGCCCCTGTAGTGGGGGCCAGGGTTGGGACCCTGGCTCCATGCTCTTCCTCTTGAGGAAGAGGTACACGGCCTGTGGCGTCACCCGGATGTCATCCAGCTCCAGCACCTTCTTGATCTTGCGGAAGCTCAGCCCAGCCCTGCGCAGCTCCACGATCCTCCTCTTGGCATGGTCATCTAGCCGGCCCATTGCTGCCAGGACCCCTCCTGTGCCCAGCAGCTACATCCCTGGAGTGCGGCCGTGGTGGGGATGCTGGCACCCCCCCAGGCAGCTCTGTGCCCTGTGATGGTGCTCAGGCTCAGCTACTGCCTTGCTGCCAGGCTGCCAGCCCTTGCCCTGCATCCATGTGGTGCCATCCCCAGCAGTGACATGGTTCCCAGGTGGAAAGGGTGAAGGAGGTGGCTCTTCCCACCTGAATGAATATGGACAGCCCCGAGCCTGTCCCTTGCTCACATGGAGCCCCTTTAGAGAGAGGTGTCTAGCTTGGTTGCCCAGTCTGCCAAGGGCACAGAGGATGGTGAGGGGCTTGGCTCTGCTCAGTGTCCCAAACTGGACATCAATCCCACCCTGCCAGCAGCACAGTGAGGAATAAGAAGTGGTCAGGGTCCCAAGCAGCAACTCAGTGTCCCGGGAAGGCTGGTGAGAGTCCTGGCAAGTGACGGTTCATCGCACGAGGCTGGTAGGACCCCACTGTGTTTCCCTGGTGGCCCAGAAGGTCATGGCAAGCAGAACTGTAGAAACTCCATGTGGGAACTGCCGGTGCTGCAGAGCCTGCCCTTGGGTCTGGAGACGACACTGTCCTGTACCTTTGGGAGAAGCAAATGCAACCACTGACACACTCATTGTAAAGAAGGCACAACTATAAGTATAATGGCTGCAATTCCTGTGGTTCCCCTCTCATACCAGGTACATGGCTGTACCACACAGGGATATACCTATATATGTCTATATATGCACATTTATGCGTCTACACAACTATGGTGGAGAGTTTTTTCCACTTTCTACCAAATTCCTTAATCTGCAGGCATTTCTTGGACCCTCAGTGCTGCAGCTGCTCCCTAAAGGACATACTTTTGGGTTTCACTTCACTTACATAAATATCTTCCAAGAATTCCCAGAAGGCAGCAAAACACTTTTCCAATTAGAGATTACATCAAGTGACTGCTGCCAAGCAGATGTGATATAGGAACCCTTTCCAAACCACACTTCCCAAGGCACATGTGAATCTTAAAAAAGACAATAATGTGTTATGTTCGCCAAGGAGGCACAGAAACTATTGGACATCAGCCTCGGGGAGAAATGGAGTCAATTTGACAGAGGAGTTTTGCCCCTCTGCATCTTATTTGTTCCATGGCAAAAGAGAGACACATTAGCTCCAGAGATGTACGCTGTACTTTGACCCAACTGTTTGTGTCTAAAGGCCACCCCATGCTCTGCTGTGTGCATTAGGGACCTTGTAGGTAAGAGCTGGGGCAATGGATATTGGAAAATAGACATCCTTGGATGCAGACACTACAGTTGCAGAGCAAGAGCACAAGGTCAGAAATTCTGAACCTTCCCCATGTCAAGGAAGATGCTCCAAGGAGACCACCACCTTGAAGCTGCAGGTATGAGGAGCTCGAGCCCTAGCAATATACTTTGCCCTCCTCCCAGAGTGTCTCCAGACACAGACAGAGGACACTGGAGTATCCGAACAACTGGTGACAGAAACATATAATTTACATAAATACCAGGAAAACCAAAAGCCACGCCTGCAGCCTTCACCCAGCCTCCACAGGGAACATGAAAGAGACCACCCTGGAGAAGCACTAACTCCACACTGCATCTCCTCCAGCTCCCTCTCCACTGAAGATGTTGCCCTCTGTGTACCATCCCCATGTCCCAAAACCCTCCTTCATCACGTACTCATCCCCTTCAGCCCTTCCCCAGCCCTCAACTAAGGTCCCACCACTCTGCCCTGCTTTCCTGGGCTTGGGCAAAGTTCACAGGCAGCACAGACGGGGGTTACCCCACTAACCCCACATAAGTTCAGCATTCCCAATTCACAGTGTTCCCTCAGAACCCCCCATTTGTTGGAGGGGCATTAGGATGAGGAGCTTGGCCAAAATGGCTTCAGGGCAGCAGGGCATGGCTGCAGACAGCAGCTCCATGGAGAAACCATCAATGCTTAAGGTTTCACCCAGGCTCTTTATCCTTCAAGAACAGCACTTGCATCTGCATCAGGGCTTAAAAAAATATTTATTTACTGATCAGAGGTAGACCAAGACCTGGAAAGCCAGTTCAGAGAAGACACTGTGAAGCAGGCTGGGGGTCAGAATCCAGCAGGTGAGCAGGAGATGCAGGAGGCAAGTGCAGGCAGAAGTGCAGGTCAAAATCCAGCTCCAACCCTGCTCACTTGCACCTTGAAGGTGGACAAAGTGCACAACAGCTACTCTACCCCTGTCAGGTAGGAGAAAAGGGTTACCAGTGAAAGCGACATGAGTCTATTCCACAAAATAGTGTATTCCAGCAATTTCCTCCAAGATCACAGAATCACAGAAATACTAGGTTGGAAAAGACCTCTGAGTGCAACCTTTGACTGGTCAACACCTTGTCAATTGGTGGCACAATTGTCACTAAGGTAGCACCTTGTCACTAAGTGCCACATCCAATCTTTTCTTGAACACCTCCAGGAATGGTGACTCCATCACATCTCTGAGCAGCCCATTCCAATGCCTGACAACCCTACTTGTGAAGAAATTTCTCCTGATGTCCAGCCAGATTCCTCCCCTTGCTCAGCCTGAGGCTATGTCTTTGTCCTGTCACTAGTTCACTGGGAGAAGAAGCCTTTCAGGTAGTTATAGAGAGTGATAAGGTTACCCCTGAGCCTCCTCTTCTCCAGGCTAAACAACTCCAGCTCCCTTGACATTCTTTGTAAGATTTACCCTCTACACCCTTCCCCAGCTTCATTGCTGTTCTCTGGACTAACACCAGCACCTCATCGTCTCTCCTGATTTGAGGAATCCAGAATGCTTTGGTTTGGAAGGGACCGTAAAGCTTGTTCCACTCCCCTGCCATGGGCAGGGACACCTTCCACTATCCTAGGTTCATCCAAGCCCGGTCTAACCTGACCTTGAACACTTTCAAGGGCAGCCACAGCTTCTCCAGGCAACCTGGACCAGGGCCTCACCGCCCTCATAGGGAAGACTTTCTTCCTAATATCTCACCTAAACCTACTCTGACAGTTTGAAGCCATTCCCCCTTGTCCTATCTCTAGATTGTCTTGTAAAAAGTATCTCTTCATGTTCCTTGTAAGCTCCCTTCAAGTACTGGAAGGCCAAGTCACAAGATCCCACAGTCAGCCTTTGCAACAGCCTGGCCTGGCACCATCTCAACTTATAACTTTATTGATCCAGGTCTTGCTGCAAACTCACAGTTTTCCTGTACTTAATGTGCTCCCCATTTCCACACTGAGTCCATCACCTTCTCCTCTTTCTCCCTCTCCAGAGGGTATTTTCCCAAAGGGAGCTGCAGCCTGCAGTGTGTGCTATGCACACACCTTATCAACTTACACATTCACAAACAGAGATGAGACCTTTACATTCACCTGGCCTTCAAGATGTTTGTTACTTTCCAATAATTTTTGCACAAGAAAAAACAAAAATCAATCCAATGAGAGAGAAAGATTCAAGGATTTTCCTAGGCTTGTGACTGATGGAGTTCCCTTCACTTTCCAGGGCCAGGCTGGGAGTGACATGGTTCCTCTAATGGTTTCTTACACACTTGGGAAAAGTTAATTCCAGTGGTGGCTTTGCAGGAGAATAGGAAAGCAGAGCACATCTGCGTAAGAAAATTCAGGGCAATTGTGTGAGCTTACCTTTGCCTCTAACACTTTCTGTGGATATCCTGAACACAGAGAGGGTTCATCTCCTCCAGAAAATCCTGGAACAGTCTCATACGGACTGACTCAACCTTAGCTATTTCTAAAACAGAGCAGCACCACAAAGTTGGCTTGGCATTTCCATGCAACGACCAGGTGCCGTGAGCTGAGTGTAGGCAATAAAAGTCCCCTGTTCCAAAATCCTGCTTGCCTCCACCTCCCTGGCTGTCATGCTGTGCTCCAGCCACAGCCGCAAGTCCTTTGGCAAACCCAGATTCTGCAGCCACACATTATTCCCCTGCAAGCTGCAATGGCTCCTCATGGTCTGAAAGTGTATTCCCCGCCCACACACTAGTGTTTTCCAGTTGGATGGAGATCCCAGGGGGAAGATGTGGTGACTGGAACACTTAGTTTACTTAGTTCCAATCAGAGAGGGCTGTCCTGCAGCACCACAGGCTACAAGTTTTTCCCTTTGGTGGGTTGGCTTCTGAGACCTTACACAGCCAGCTGGACATACATATTTGTATGTGCATGCCTTGTTTCACCACCACACCTGCAACAGGAATTTTACTCCAGCCTGCCAATTTAGGTGTCTGCCCCAATTTCAGATTAACCATCCTTTCTTCAGCTGCTGCTGAATGCTTGCAATGCCTGAAGTCTTTATGTACTTCGTTGTAGCTGGGAAAGCTCCTTTACTCCAGTATTACTGCTGATAATGCTCTATTACATAACTCTGCATGCAGCTATATCCACAGAAACAGCCCAGAGCCTGGAGGAGCCTTCCCATCACCAGGATTGTTTCCTTAGTTCCCATACTCTCTGGCCCAGATAATATTACATACAAAATGAAACAGCCTCAGGAGAGAAGGAGAAAGAAGGCAGCATGCCCTAGACTTCCTTTCAGAGCAGAGTGGATTTAAGGTCTAAAAGAGAGGAAGAGCATGAATTCAGGTTTCCTACAACTCAAGTGATGTAACCACTAGCCTTAAGCCAAGCAGGCTCTTCCTTTTCACAACTTATTCCTGTGCTTGTGCAAGTCCCCACTACAGCAGATGAACCTGAGAGAGAGGACTTCCCCAGTGTCCATCCTGCAAGTCCCTGGGGTAGAGCTCCCTCACCTGCACACACATCTACCCCAGCCACTGCCACCTCTCTCCCACGCTTCTTCTGAAGCCCTGGCTTTGACTTACCTGACTACCAGGTTACCTGGCTTTGAATGCAAAATTCCCCAAGAGTGAAACATTAGTTGTGTGATCACAGAGCTGGCTCACGTCTGGGAAGATTAACTTCTCCTTTTCATCTCACAGCTGCTTTTGGACACAGGCAGTTTTTATCCTTGGGAGATACAAGCAAAGCTGCTTCCAGAATTCATGCTGGGGTGAAGCAAGGAAGAGTGAATCCTTCAGCAGAAATGGCACAGGTAGCTGTGCTACCCTGGGGCTGTGTTGTCTCAATGGCTGTTTTAGCTGCACCACAGCATGTCTGTGGTCAGCCTGGCCCACAAGATGTAACAGCCTTGGAGAGATTGAGGCATCTATGTACAGACGGTCTTAATCAGAGCAACAAGCTCCCATCCACCATTTCAGGAGCAGCACAGTCATGGGGCAGCAGGTACAGAGGTGGAGCAGCAGGTTTCACCAGAGAGACAAACTGCTGATGCTGAGAACAGATGTGATTGAAGGAGAGGAAGGAGAGAAGCAAAAGCTGTGACCCATAGGGAGCATGAAGATGCAGAGCAAGAAGATAAAGCTCATTTTGTCTGGTCTCAGCAATTGAAAACAGACACTTTATGTTGGTAACATTCCAAAGCATGTTGAGCTCAAGGGCTTGCTGTGCTGCACAGAGTGCAAAATACTCCTGCCCTAAGAAGGTCCATGTAAGATCATGAAGAACAAAGCTGGATGTGGCTATGTCTCTTTTCTTTCCATTTTCTTTGTACAGTGCAAGGCCAGTGTACCAGGGCATGGGAAACACTGTACCCCATTCACAATGGATTCAGTATTGCCAAAAGGGGATTGATCCTCATGAACCTTGTAAGGAGACACAAGCCAAATCTGTCAGAGCTGGACCTTGTGATTAGTGATAGCTCGACAAGGTTCTCTTGCCCACACTTTCCCCAGGTCTGATTTCCAGAGCTCCTTCTCAGACCCCCAGACTTCCCTTCCCTGGGAAGCTGGAGCAGCTGCAAGCAGCTGGGGAGTGACCCTCATCCATCTTGTTTAGTTTTGTTGCTTTCCCACAGTGTTCTGAATAGCTGCTGCAAAACCTGGCAAGATGAGTCCTTTTTCACTCTGCATCAGCTTGGAGGGGAAAAAATATTAAAAATATCTCCTAGAAGCACAGGGGTTTTACAGTGCTAGTTTACATGGGATTCAGATATGGATTCAGACAGCAAGAAGTGTATCAAGTAGAGCAAAGGAGTTGTGGAAGGAGTGAGTCTGCTAGGAATGCCAAAATCCTCACCCTGCAGAGAACTGTGCTCTAAACACAGCCATGTGTCCATGGGCAGGACAATCCTCCACTGGGCTTTCTGCCCTCCAGGTCCTGTTCCAGAGCCTGCCTGGCACAGCTTGGAAGGGACATGGATGGTTCTTGGCTATTCATGCAGAAAACAGTTTCACTGCGGTAGGGACAGACTGGGAAGTCTTAGCTCTGGAGACAGGTAATCAGAAAGGGCTCACAGAATCACAGAATATCCCAAGTTGGAAGGGACCCACAAGGATCATTGTGTCCAACTCCTGGCTCTGCACAGGATAGCCCCAAGAATGGCAATGAGCTGGCCAAGGTGGTTCAGTGGAACTTAGCTTGGAAGAAGATGAACAGTATTAGGTGTCCAATGCTGAAATGTTGCCAAAGCAGGAAGATTTGTGCCAGGGAAAAATGGTCATTTCTCCTAGGCTGCAATTTTACTCAGTGCCACTGTTCTGTGGGATTTGCCAAGCATTATGGAAGCAATAACATTATCTAACAGCACTGAGTGTAGTGAGGCTGCATCCCACCTTACACAGCCCTTTCTTGAAGGAGCAGCTCTGTTATAGATTTTATCAAAAGGTGATGGGTCAGATGAATTTAGATGGTGCTGCTGCTACCTGAGCCATGCTGGGTCCCCTCTGAAGGGATAACCTCAGAAGAAAAGTTTAATCAATTTGTACTTCAGACATAAGAATGGCAGAGAGAAAGGGTTGGGTGTCTGGCCCAGAATTTGAAATGAGCTGTTTAGAGCCCATAGCTCTGTCTGCTCTCTCACTTGCTCTGACAACTGCTTCATTCATTCAGGCTGACCAGTTGAGGAGCTACCCCTGCCTGGTCACACTTTAAAATCAGATCCTCACAAGGAAAACACAAATATTTATGGTTCTACTTTAAAATTTGCAGAATGTGAACACTGAAGAAAACTGGATCTCCACAAGGTTTCTCTAACAGTTTTTGGGGTTGAAAAAATACAATGGGAAGATAAAGAGGAGTGTGTTGGGATGTTTAGGGGCACAGAGTAAAAACACTGTGTTAGTGTTGTTAGTACTGTTACCTGATGTTTGAGGGGAGAAAAGGAACAGTATCAGGAATACTGGAAAATCCTCCCTAATGGTGAATGGGTCCCAGGCCACACACCACAGAGCAGAGACACAGTAAAAAATCCCACTTTGATAGCCTTGAACAAAAAGGCTTTGCACTGGATCAACTCTCCCACAGCCCAAAACCCAGAGGTCACCCTCGACATTTAATTACCTAGTATGACAAACTCAGCATAGTTGTGATGCTGTGTCTGGTAAAGGTCAGGTATGTATTAAGAAATTATTTGGAGCATCCAAACATGATATTAAGAACTGTGGAACCACAGCTTGAAGGAACAAGATGCTTTCACAGAACACCTGAGAAGGCCTGTGGAAGAGGAGCAGGCTAGATTTCACATCCTGGCTCTAAAATTCATCAAGGTGAACTTTAGTATTCAGACAAGCACAATAACGGCCAAGTATCTCACAGCCCTGCCTTTATCTGTGCCTCTTTGTAAGGCATTATGCACTTTGAGTCACTGCTCTCCACAGATACAGCCCTTCCAGCAGAGAGAGTTGCATTGGCTACACTGCAAGAACACCTTGAATTTCTAGTCTTTCACATGCCTCAAGAGGAAACAAATAAATCACTGCAAAATGTAACATGGTATTTATTCCTTGTAGTGAAACCAGGACGTTTGACTAAGTTTAGCATTAAAACTTAATTAGCATTGAGCAGGTATATTCCTACAGCATCAGGGCATAAGAGTGTTGCAGGAAAACGAGCATCAGGGCAGTTTTTGAGCTAAAAGCCCTGAAATACACAAATGTATGCCCTGACACATCCAGGGGCAGACAGACATGAAGTCCTAAGCCTGTTCATGGCCTAGCTACCAGTATGCAAAATACTACAAAAATAGCCTTAGACCTCAAGAGAGGGCCAGATGTTCAGAAACTATGGCAGATGACTTAGAAGACCTAGAAGTATTTCAGCTAAATTGCTAAATTCACACCCTTCTGCAGATTAGAGAGGAACTCCCAAAATCTCATATTTTTGTTATTCCAAATCTATATAGCAACTCAACAATGCAGCCATTGGAAACTCTCTCAATTCCCTGCAATGACAACTATGGCTGTTTCAACACATTTGGATGAAAAGTTTCCAAGTCCTCAGAAGACAAAGACCGCAACCTGCAATTCCTCTAACGAGGCCACACAGACTGTACCCTCTGGAGCCAGACACACATCTACCCCTACCCTCACAGAGGTTCAGAAGGAGTGATGGACTGAACAAGGAGGCAGACCAAAGGTCTTCCAGCACAGGACAAACACCAGCATCCAGAGGCTGTGGGCTGAGCCAGTGCTGCAGTGCAATCCCCACAGATGCTAAGCAATGACTGGTACAGGGTGCTCACACCTCACCATGATAAAGGAATGGCAGTATTGCTGTGGGCAGAATGACCCACTGATCACCTGGATCTCCGGGGCCTCAAGGAGAGCTCTCTGTAGTCTCGCCACCACGACCCAAAGTCAATGAATACGAAGGACAAACGAAGCACCAGTTGCAAGCCGGTGCAACACGCGGGACAAGCGTCCTCAGTCTCAGGCTGCATTTAGAGACAATTAGCCCCAAACCCCACTGGCACCGGAGCAGAGCACTACAGGCTGTAAACAGCCTGGCCTCAGCAGCAGCCTGGGAGTGCAGGAGGGAAGGGACAGAAAAGCACTGAAGAGCCGAAAGGAGCACTCACACAGCTCTGTTATTTCATCTCCTGCTCGTCCACCAACACGGGGGCAGTTATCTAAAGGAATCTGCATTTCGCTGGAAAATTGCTGGGCTTCTGAGTTCAACAAGCGGCTGGAGGACAGCACTTCAGATCGGGCACGCCACTCCCAGCTCCGACACCGAACCTCAGCACCGCACCAGCCTCCGCACGGCCCCGGAACCCTGTGCTCCTGCACCCTCCCTGTGCTCGCACCACTACCAGGAGTTCCTCTCATCCTTCCCACGCCACTCCCAGCACCCAAACCAGCTCAATGCACAGAAGCAAACAGGCAGAGCACCCACGTACAGGGACTCCCGACGGCTGCCGGGGTCTCAGGCGACGGCACCAACTCGCTGCCGCGTTCTCCGGTGGCCGGGACCAGCCAGGTGCCAGCACAGCCCGGCTCTCCCGCAGCCAACTTTCAGGGAGGCGGCTGTTTGAAAACCTGCTGCTGTCTTTGTTTGGTTGGGGCAAAGCCAGCAAGGGCTGCCGGGAAGGTCACCCAGGAGGACACCGATGTACCAGGAGGGCGGAGCCCTACTCGTAACCCTTTCGGGGCAGCCGCGCTCCACGGCCGGCAGGAGCCACGTCGCCTTAGGGGGCAGACCTGTCTGTCCCGTCCCGGAGGTACAGCCCGGGCATGGCTGGTCACACCCGTGCCAGAGGATGGAGGAGAAGCCTCACAGGAGGCAGCGCTGCCGTCCCTAGAGGTCCCCTCCAGCCCTGGAAGCACCAGCTCCTTCCCTGCGGGGGAATTGTGGCTGCGCTGTGCCAGCCGGGCTGCTGGCTTGGGGCGGAGGCCACAGCGGGGCCATTCGTTCTGAAACCGAAGCAGACACCTGCTTTGAGCTGTTTTCATCTCTGCTAGTGCCCCCAAATGAGACCTTCAAATGTGTCTCCTCCTTCGGGCTTGGCTTAAAGGCTCAGTCCTGCCAGCTGCTGGCAGCCCCTGGAAGTGGATCAGACCCTCCCCACACTGCCACCCCCGCCCTGGGGCTAGCCCTGCCGCTCACAACTCGGCAGGAGCCTGCTTCAGCTAACAGCTTGCGGGAAACCTTTTTCGTAGTATTATTATTTTTCTGCTGGTTCAGTGACCTTACCTGCCCACCCCTGGAGAGATGAGAGCTGTTATGAGAATAAGGGTGTGCAGGACTTTGGGATCAGTTAGCCTTTATGGCTTTGCCATAACTGAGAGAGAGAAAAAAAGTTAAAACACTGTGGGTGTAGACAGGTGGGCATTGGGCTCTGCTCCCAGGGAACAAGGGACGGGATAAGGGGAAAGGGCCTCAAGTTGCACCAGGGGTGGTTTCGTTTGGATATTAGGGAAATACTCCTTGCAGAATGGATGGTCAGGCATTAGAAGAGGCTGCCCAGGACAGTGGTAGAATCACCATCTCTGGAAGTGTAAAAAAAAAATAGATGTGGCACCTGGTGACATGGTTCAGTCGTGACCTAGGCAGTGCAGTGGGAATGGCATTGGAATTAGACTCAATGATCTCTGAGGGCTTTCCCAACCTAAATGATTCCATGATCCTAAGCTCATCATGATAGTCTACTAATAGTCCTCATTTGACATAATGCAGTTTCTCATTGAACCCACGTGAACTTTTAGTAGACTACAAAAATCGCTTGTAAGAGAAATCTGCCCTTTAACAAGATGTTGTGTGAAGAACAAGTTCTTTTTTGCTTTGTTGGGGGGGGTTGTTTGTTTTGTTTGTTTTCTGAACGTGTTCCATGGCAGGTTTTATGTAATCATCCTTGGTTTTGCAACAGAACAGAAAATAAGCCTGTTTTTCTTCTTGCCACACATCAACTTAGACACCTGCCCTGGTCTTGCTCATGTCCTGTGATGGAGGTAGATGGGACATATCCTTGCACTGCATTCAAGGGGTGAATCTTCCATCATTAGGAATTTAACAGATATGCCTGTGGCCATACACTTCAGCTGATCAGCTCACCTGCTTCTCAGAAAGGTCTGTCCTTTTAAGGCCCTGCATTAGGGATGGGGTTAAAATACACTTCTGACTTTGTTCCTCTGAAGTCAAAAGTCAGGCAGCCAGTGTGGTCAGAAGTTCAGAAGGTCAGTGCCTGCAGTGGCAAATGTCCTTTTAAATTCACAGCAAACACATTTGGCAGGGAGAAAGGATATCCTTCCCACATTACATGAAATGCCACTGTATAGTGCTCCATCTTAAGTTCTTCATTCTCCTCGCCCCAATCTTCTTGCAGTTGAGAGGGCAAATTCCCACAGAGTAGTGCCGTCCCTACACCCCCCTCCCGCTCAAATCAGTCTGCGTGCTGTGGATCTACAACCTGCAGCTGAGACAGGGTGGGCCCAGAATTCATGTGTGGAGGCTGCAGCCTGCTGGGTTCTCAAGCTCTTAAAACCCAGAGCTGAAGCCCCAGCTGCTACTGTCATTACTATTATTATGCAGGACAGAATTTGCAGGAACTTTTATTTCACCAGTTAGTGTAGCTGCCCCCTTCCCCCACCCCGTTCCTGTTCGCTTTAAGCCTTTCCATCCGTCCCGCCCCCGCTATGACGCCATCACCGCGCGCCCGCGCTGCCCCTTCCCGCCTGCTTGCGTCAATTTCGCGCGACGGGCGGGGAGCGGCGGCGGCGGCGCTGAGGATGTGAGTGCGGGGCGGGGGCTGCGCCATCCGCGTCCATCCGGCCGGGCCGCGGCCCGACCGACCCCTCCGCCGCGCGGAGCGCCGGGGGGAGCGCGCTGGGGCCGCCAAGAGGCGATGGCGGCGCGAGGGTCAGGGATGGGGCCTCGGAGCCGCGGCCTCCCGCCGCCGGACGTGGGGA
>VXBN01007469.1:0-194462 GCA_013397395.1 Sinosuthora webbiana | reverse complement strand
GGGGCCGGCCGGGGAGCCGGGCCCGAGTGTCGGCGCTGCCGCGGCCCGGCCGGCGGGAGGAACGTTGTGCGGGCCCGAGGGGCGGGTTGCTGTGCTGATCTCGCGGCCCCCTGCCCCACGGGCGCTGTACCGGACCCACGGCGTGCGGTTCTGGCTGCCTCGCGCCTCGCCGGCCCCAGAGCTGGGCCGAGCGGCCGCAGTGGGCAGAGAAGTGCCGAGCGCCGAACCCTCCTCACACCAGGAATTCTCCCGGTTTGCAGCTGAAGACCTGAAGCAAACTGTCATTAAAGGACTCGACTGTAGCCACACGGGAAGCATGGGGGCGAGTGAGTTTGCTTCCTTTGCCACAGAACTGCTGCTCTGAGTGTGCAGATTCTCTCTCTAAAGCACAAGTGTGTGCAAGATTGGACGTTTGGTTTGTGTAGACTGCCCTTACACTTTCTGGTTTGGGGTGGATGCCCCTAAACCAGCTGTTTGTTAGAGTGAGAGGTTTTTGATTGTAAGGAAGAAACGTGTCGCTTAGAAATGCAATGTTGTGTAGCCTTGTTTGAGGACTGATTTATTCTTTCCACATTTTGTAGTGAACGTTTGAACTTGTGCAGATGAAAATGTCCACAGGGTAGGGTGAGGTGTCCAGCTAAAGTGAGCTTCACCAGTGGCATTCCTGAGAAAGGAGTAAAACCATTGGTTAGTTTGAGGATTGCTTAAATGCAGCATCGTTCGGTGAATGTGCCAAAGCCATGTGTCTGGTCTGCCTAGTAAATGCCTGTCCCGAGAAGCAGTAAGCAGTGAAACCTGAAAGATCACAGCCACGTGCGGGTCAGGCTCTTCTCCTAGGCAACAGGAGAAGAGGACACAGTCTTAGGATGCACTGAGGAGGTTTAGATTGGACGTTAGGAAAAATGTCTTCACCAAAAGGGCGATTGGGCTTTGGATGGGGATGCTCAGGGGGTTTTGGAGTCACTGGCCCTCTAGGTGTTTATGGAAAGAGTGGATGTGGCACTGAGTGCTCTGGTCTAGTTGACATGGTGATGTTGGGTCAGAGGTTGGACTTGATGGTCTCAGAGGTCTGTTCCAATGTAATTGGTTCTGTGTTTCTATTTCCTGCTTCAGCCGCAGGCTGGTCTTTATCTGTGTTTCCTCTTCCCTTCTCCCAGAAGGGGTAAAACCAGATATGACTCTTGGGCACTGACAGATGGTTTTGTATGCTGATAACATCATGACTCTGATAGTCCACAGCAGGACGAGCTGTGATATGTAGGCAGAGATAACCCACACCTGGCTATGGGATATTTAGAAGAAGAAAAACGGGCTCTGGGATGACCTAATTGCAGCCTTCCAGTACCTGAAATGAACCTATAAGAAAGATGGAGAAAGATGTTTTACAAGGGCATGGGGTGCCAGGACAAGGGAGAATGGTTTCCTACTGACAGAGGGTAGGCTTACATTAGAGATTCGAAAGAAATTCNGTTTGAACTTGTGCAGATGAAAATGTCCACAGGGTAGGGTGAGGTGTCCAGCTAAAGTGAGCTTCACCAGTGGCATTCCTGAGAAAGGAGTAAAACCATTGGTTAGTTTGAGGATTGCTTAAATGCAGCATCGTTTGGTGAATGTGCCAAAGCCATGTGTCTGGTCTGCCTAGTAAATGCCTGTCCCGAGAAGCAGTAAGCAGTGAAACCTGAAAGATCACAGCCACGTGCGGGTCAGGCTCTTCTCCTAGGCAACAGGAGAAGAGGACACAGTCTTAGGATGCACTGAGGAGGTTTAGATTGGACGTTAGGAAAAATGTCTTCACCAAAAGGGCGATTGGGCTTTGGATGGGGATGCTCAGGGGGTTTTGGAGTCACTGGCCCTCTAGGTGTTTATGGAAAGAGTGGATGTGGCACTGAGTGCTCTGGTCTAGTTGACATGGTGATGTTGGGTCAGAGGTTGGACTTGATGGTCTCAGAGGTCTGTTCCAATGTAATTGGTTCTGTGTTTCTATTTCCTGCTTCAGCCGCAGGCTGGTCTTTATCTGTGTTTCCTCTTCCCTTCTCCCAGAAGGGGTAAAACCAGATATGACTCTTGGGCACTGACAGATGGTTTTGTATGCTGATAACATCATGACTCTGATAGTCCACAGCAGGACGAGCTGTGATATGTAGGCAGAGATAACCCACACCTGGCTATGGGATATTTAGAAGAAGAAAAACGGGCTCTGGGATGACCTAATTGCAGCCTTCCAGTACCTGAAATGAACCTATAAGAAAGATGGAGAAAGATGTTTTACAAGGGCATGGGGTGCCAGGACAAGGGAGAATGGTTTCCTACTGACAGAGGGTAGGCTTACATTAGAGATTCGAAAGAAATTCTTCCCTGTGAGGGTGGTGAGGTCCTGGCCCAAGATTCCCAGAGAAGCCCCATCCCTTGAAGTGTTCAAGGCCAGGTTGGGGCAACCTGGTGTAGTGGAAGGTGTCCCTGCCCATGGCTGGGCGGTTGGGAAGTGAGGAGCTTTAAAGTTCATACCATCCCAAACCAGTCAGTGATTCTGTGATTTTATGAAAGGAAAATCTTGAGTTTTCTGGTTTTGTGAAACCAGGAACCTGTCTGTTCTGTACCGCCCAGCTGGGCTCATGCAGTGGCTTTCCGAACTGCAGCCCCCTCATGCCTTGCACTGGAGAGGCAAGGTGGACACAGAGCTGGATAGAAATGTCCTAAAGCTGAGTGACATACACAGGTTTGCTCGTCTTGACTCCTTTTGCAACACCCATGGGACAAGTCCATGGACTGCTTTCTTGCTGCCTCTGGTGCTAGAGGAGATATTTCCTTTCTCAGCAAGCTTTGCCAGTGGCACATCTGTGGTGTGAGTTTCCTGTCTTCCATGCAGAAAAAACATGGGTGTTTCTTGGTTTCTGCAGGGAAATGGGTTTGTGAATATTCATTTGTGTTGCTTCTTGCGGGTTTTGTGTTTTAGGTAAAACCGTGAAGCTGAAAATCAGGAAAGCAAGTTTGGCTGTTCAGAAGCAATCTCTTCCCAACCATACATTTAATTACAGTTCAGAGAATAAAATAATTGCTTTCCAGAAGCACAGAAGCAACAAGATTGTTAGATGCTGTGAGCTGGAGTTTTTTTTCTTGTTCACTGAGGTGGCCTGTGATGCACATGAGGATGGAGATGTTTCCAACATCCTTCATTACTGTGCATTTTCAGTGCCACTGCAGATAAGGCTGGCAGCTCCAGCACACTTCTGCTCATTCCCTGAATGTTTCATTCCCTGGTAGTTGAGGGTGTCACACTCCTTTAGAGGTTATTAAAATGTTGGAGGCAGGTTTGTAATGTAGGTTTTAAACAATCCCCATGGAATAATCAAAATGCAACATGTTCATAGATGTTGCTGATTTTGTGATGGATGCAGCCCTCACATGGCAAACATCTGGAAGTTCAAATAATGCCCAGCATTTCAGTGCTAAATAGAGAGGTGTTAAATCTGTCTCCTTTCGGGTCTTGAGCAAAGAGAGAACTGGTTCTTTGAATTGAGGAGTTAGAAGTGAGATTGGAGATGCGGGGCCCGTTCAGTGCTGCTTTGGATATCTCTGAAGGGGAAAAGGAGTTACCAGGACTGAAAAAGAAGAGTTTGCTAGAACTTTTTCTAAAGTGTCAGGAATTGCCTAATGCTTTAACTCTGCAGTTTCAGTGATCCTGAGGTACATTCAAAGTTCAGTGTTTTGTGTTGCTGTCCCGTTCTTTATTTGGCTTTGGGGCTTTTGTTGTCTACGTTTTTTTGAATTAAGCAATGCCTTCTGCAATTTGTTGTTGAAGGGCTCCCTCACCAACCAAGCGCAAGGACAGGTCTGAAGAGAAATCAAAGGACCGGTCCAAGGATAAAGCAGGCACTAAGGAATCGGGTGAAAAGGATCGCGGTCGGGACAAGACACGCAAAAGACGCAGTGCTTCCAGTGGGAGCAGCAGTACCAGGTGGGTACTTTTACAGGCCTAACAAATGACAGCATTTTCAGAAATCAGTAGCTTTATTTGCAGTAGTCTTAGGCCTGTTGAAAGCTTGTGTTGTGTTAGTCACTGTGTGATTTTGTCTAATTTAAGAGGGTTTGTATTTTAGGTATGAATTTCTTTGGCTCTTTGGTGAGCTGTGGAGCCTCAGTCACAGTTTCTCTCTAGTTGTCAGAAGTTTCTCAGCTGTTGTTTTTCTGGGTATTCCATGTTGGACAATTCCTTTTTCTGACTTAGAGATGGGGCTCTTGAGAGCCATTTTAAAGATTTTTATTCTATTTTTAGTCTCATGAGCAGGGTGAGATGGTACAGATGTTACAATTTACACCATCACAATCAGAAACCAAACTATTTCTTAATTACAATATATTATAAACGTTTTTTGGCCTATCAGCTTTTGCCACACAATGCTGCTAATGCTTTTAAGCCAAATATCTAAAAATACCTCATGTGGGTCCTACTACAATACATCTTTCATACTTTCTGTTTGCAAGGTCATAATTTGAAACTTCTTTCTAGTTTAATTTCTCTCTCAATAATGTCTGTCTTATTCCATGGCCTTTCTAAGTCATCATATTTTATCTCAGACCTTGCATACAAATACATAGTATGTGAGCCTTCTGTCAGGCTTTGAGAATTCTCTACAAATCCATTTCCCACAATTCCACTAATTTTTCTTTCTTGAAACAGATCCCGTTCCAGCTCAACTTCTAGCTCAGGGTCCAGCTCCAGCACTGGTTCTAGCAGTGGCTCAAGTTCCTCTTCTGCCTCAAGCCGCTCTGGGAGCTCCAGCACCTCACGCAGTTCCAGTTCCAGCAGCTCTTCTGGATCTCCCAGTCCTTCTCGACGGAGACACGACAACAGGAGACGGTCCCGCTCCAAGTGAGTTCTACTTGTTTTCTAGGAATTGCCAGATGTCAGGTTAATTCCATGTAGAATACAAGATTGTGATTAGAACAGATTGTTCTCTGAAGATCATTTGCTTTCTCCATAACTTAGAGATGTGAATTTTATTAGAATGGGTGTGCTCCGTTTCCTTAGAATCCATACATATGGCCTGTAGGAACAGAGCGTAAATCCCTGTAGGAACAGAGATTAAAAACCTAATTTTTAAGAGTTTAAAGTTTTAAAATATATTTTTAGAAGTGGTTTTAATCAGTGTTTCCTTAGTAGTATGGGTCTAGATCAGAGTAAAGCTGTTCAGTTCCTGTAAACTACAGCCACAACTAACAGAAAAGTCAGGGCTAAAACCATGATATATGTGTATATATGTATGTTTTTATTCTTATTTATAAAACAAATAGGAAGGAAGGCAGAGGAAGCCCCTGTAAGGGTGACATGGGAATCAAATTATCTTAATGTCTGTACAGTTTTTCCTTTGCGTAAGGTGATAAAAATCTGCTTAAGGCAGTGTTGGGTTTTTAGTGTATCACTCAATTTATGGACTTTAGCATTGGGAAGGAGCATAAATATAAATTCTCTACATACTGATTTTTTTTACAGAATAAAGTTTCATTCCAGATTTTTTTTAACTGCAAAGTAATTGTATATGGCTCCAGGTAATATTATCCAGCTAATTTAAAATATATTTTTTAACATTTTTGGACCTCTGTAGCGAACAGAAGATACAGAAACACAAATAATTTGCCTTTTCATTTGCCTGGTTGTGATATGCTGTGATGTTTATGGCCTTATTTTGCCTCTTCAGTTGTTGAAGTTAAGTACTGGGAAATGCTTTAACTATGACCACAACTTCATAGAAGTGCTTGCTAAATTTTGTGTTTGTTACCCTAGTTGCAGTGAAATTGAAAACTTGCAAAAAAATTTCTCAAGTTTCAAAAGGTTCTAAAGCAAAAGCAGACAAGACAAATGCAAGTCCTGATGTGCCTCTGAGTGGAACACCCTCACCACCACCCCAACATTGTTAACTTCTTCAGGACAAAGATGCCCTTCAATTAAAACAGTATTTTTAATCGTGATAATGGCTGGCTTTCGTTTTGTCCTGCATGTTCCCTGAAAACTGTAAATGTTTTCTGTTGTCCAAATCAGGTCCAAACCACCCAAGAGAGATGAAAAGGAGCGGAAGAGGCGGAGCCCATCACCCAGACCCACAAAAGTGCATGTTGGAAGGCTCACTAGAAACGTGACCAAGGTAATAACGGCATGTTCCTCTGTAGTCAAGCATTCGTGTTCTTCTGTGAGAATGTGTGAGTCACTCTTTCAAAGCTCTCGGGACTTTTTGGTTACTAGAGAGTTGCCAAGGTGTTGCTGTTGGATATTGTTCCTTTGTGTCACAGTTGATCAGTGAGGAAAATTTTGGTAGGATTTTACTGAGTCAAATACCATGAAGACTTCTGAAACACTGTAGTGCTTAAGAAGTCTGCCTGTTTTGTCACTATTCCAGACCTTATATCCTGCTTCACTAGGAAGAAAACTATAGAATTTGGGACAACATCTGAAATTACCTTAAAGGCATGAAGGAAATCAGGCAGTTTTGATAAAGGATCTGCAGAGAGCTGGGCTGGCTTGAGTTTTCTTTGCTAGAATGTAATTTAAAGGTCTTCAGGGGTAAAAGGTTTAGGCTACTGAAAAAAATGATGTGCTGTGGATTTACTGCTCTGTGCCAGCCAGACCTGGCTGGTGAATGTGCTGTGTTAATAAGGCAGTCTCTCTCTCTGTAGGATCACATCATGGAAATTTTTTCCACCTACGGAAAGATTAAAATGATTGACATGCCAGTTGACAGGCTAAACCCACACCTCTCCAAAGGTTATGCGTATGTGGAGTTTGAGAACCCAGATGATGCTGAGAAAGCCCTGAAACACATGGATGGAGGTAGGTACTGACGTGTAAGGAGCCTGGGGGCTTTTAAAAATCTTCAGAGTAGATGAATTTGATCAGAAAATGAGTTAGAGGTGATAAGGATGTCTTTGGTGAACTGATGTAAGGTACTGTCAGTTTTCAGCCCAAATGGCTTTTGTGAGCTTCAGGACAGATCCAAGAAATCACAGAACTATTAAAACTAACTTTTTTTCAAAATAGTGAAAAAATTACTTTAAGCTTATATGAAAACTTTTCCAGGCTTACATCTGAACTGCAGTTTGATGGGATTAGATGAAGAAGTCTAGTGGGTGTGTGGACTTCGTCAGAATAGCCCCTGAGTAGGGTGTGGAGCACTGTGGGCTGATCCCACTTCAGTTGCTTGTGACAAAGCTGTGAGTTGCAGTAATGTGATGTGTATATGTTAGTGTTGAAAAATACTTGTCTCTGTTTCTGTGATTCCCTAAAAAGGCCAGATTGATGGACAGGAGATCACGGCCACAGCTGTGCTGGCGCCACGGCCTCGACCACCTCCCAGACGCTTTAGCCCCCCCAGGAGGATGCTCCCACCGCCGCCCATGTGGCGCAGGTCACCGCCTCGCATGAGGAGGAGGTGAGAGCTGGGACAACGCTTTTCTTTCTCAGCAGCAGCTTGTTATAGTTGACAGACTTGGCATGGGAACAATCCTGTTGGACTTGAGTTTCCCCTGCCAAGTAACAGTAACACATTTTGGGCATGGGTTGAACCTAGGTTGCAGTTCCTAACTCCTTCACTTCAGGGTGCCTGCTCTGGTGTGTGCCCTGAGCAGAGTCTCTGGGTAAGGAAGGTCTCGTCCTTCCAGCCTGTTCCCTGGAGCCCCTTCTGCATAAAAGTTTCAAGGTGAAGTGGGAACAGACTCCGGCTGACAGAACCCTTGTGGCAGGCTGTGCCAGCTTCTTGTTTTTTCAGAAGCCCTTTTACCTCCCTTCCTTATTTCTTAATGGGCACATGACCAGAAAGCAGTCCTGTGTGAGGTGAGTGGAGTACACTGGCCCCAAGGTGTAATCTGACAGTTGTGCAACTTGGACCTGCCTGATTGTGCTCAGATAAGTTGTTTTGAGTCTTTGGTGTTTACATGTCTTGAAAATGTCTTGTCAGTAGTAACTTGATTGGCTTTGAGCCACAGGTTTAAAAATGAGCAGTAGTTACTGTGGCACAAGATCCAGGAGGCTTCTTGGTGCTCCTTTAAACACACCTTTTGCTGAAGTCTCTCAGATGCAGGTTTACCATTCCCTCCTCCTTTGTTATCTTTCCTACTCAAACTTTTACTGTCCTGTTAAAGCTCTGCTAGTATTCTGTGCCTGGAACCTCTGTCATAGCAGTAGCTATACTGCTACGGCTCTTGTTGTAGTACTGAGGAGCTTAAAGCTAAACTACTTCTTGAGTAAGCTTCCTCTAAGGAGCTTCCTTGTAATTTGAAAGGATTTGGATAAATCCTTCCCCTGAATATCACTCTTTCAGTAGTCAAAGACTTCAGGTGAAAGAGGATCTGATGTGGGATCTAAGCTCATTTTCCTTGAGGAAAAAGATAAGTTTCTTGTCTATTGTTCAGGTACTAATATTTTTTCCAGTTCCTTAAGCAAAGGGAGGATGGCCAGAATCTTCCTGCTATGTCCTTTCTGGAACTGTCTGTTTTGCTCAAGCTCTTTTCCCATGATGTGTGAGGGATTTTGGCAGGAGGCAGAGAAGTGTTTTTAAAAAGCTGGAAGCTGAGCTGACCAATTACTCGAACCTGTTACTCATCTCCTAACAGGAGCTCTCTCCTCCTTCCCTGCCAGGTCCCGGTCTCCTCGGCGCAGGTCCCCTGTTCGCCGGCGATCCCGATCCAGGTCTCCCGGACGAAGGCGCCATCGCAGCCGCTCCAGCTCAAACTCCTCAAGATAAAGCAAAAGGACTGGACAGCTTTTTACTTTTTAACTTAAATCCCATCAGATGGAATATTGTACCTTTTTTTTATAATGAGTCTGGGTGAGGAGGAGTGAGAGAGAATCCTGGCAGCAAAGGCAACATAAGAGGAGAGACCATCAGTTCCTGGCCAGTAACTTTTACTGTGAGGCTTTTGGATTCCTGGCATTGAATTGAAATTATTTAAAAATAGCTTTGATTTTAAAGGCTGCAAAAGCATCTTTTCCAGATAGAGGAAGGGAAAGATGTTTCAGCCTCTCTTTCTCCAGTTAGCACCTGCTGCTTGGTGATTATAAATGCTTAGCACACTGTACAGAGCAGCATGTAAATCTTGAGCTAGTTCAGAACCCCAGTGAATAAGACAGTGAGCTACATACCTTGATCTCCAGGTGCCAGCACAGGACTTTCAGGGCAGCTGGAGCCCAGACCTGTCTGAGACTTAATTCAATGCAGAATTGTTGCTTTATTCCAGTTCCCCTGGATGGTTAGTTTCTGCATAGTAAGCTCTTCTGTAATGCTTACACCAGGCAATCACCACAGAAACAATGGTCCAGCCCAGTGAACATGACACTATAGAGAAGAAGCTGGAAATCTTACGAAATATTCTGTAGCTGCCCCCTTAAGTGATTTCTTTCACCTTTTTGTTGACAGTGTTGGTAAAAACTTCCTAGGCAACCCACAGTGAAACAGTGTGAGTGCTTTTACAAATCCCAAATGAGCGACTGAGCACCAACCTCTTGGAAACTGCAAAGCAGAGAGGGAGTCTTGAAGCCACGATGCTGGCTGGATTAACTAGGGTTCACACAGGGAAAGGCAAAGAATTTACCACCTGTTGTACAGTCAATGCTATACAGATTTTTTGTTTTGTTTTGTTTTGTATAACTTTGTATCTTTTTGGGCCATGTTGTGTTTGTACTTGTGTAGGACAAGCAGTTCTGAATAAAGCAGTAGGGTTGTACCGGCTGTGCTGCCTCGCTGCGTCACGGTGCGGGCGGTGCGGGGCCGCGGCCCCTTTAAGGGGGTGGTGCTTGTCCCCCTTCCGTGGGCGGGCGCCGCTCATTGGCTGCCGCGGAGCGTGGGGGAGAGCGGGGCCGCTGCGCGCTTCCCTCCGTGTGATGATGGCGGCGGCAGCGGCGCCGCCGGGGTCGGAACTCGCTGTGGACCCGGGACTGGAGCCCGTCCTGCGGGAGGCCGTGGCGGCTCTGGGCCGGGCCGGGGTCGGGGAGGGGCTGGCGGCGGCGCTGGGCGCGGTGCGCACCTCTCTGGCGGCGGTGGGCGGCCCATCCGCCCTCGGGGAGCGGGAGCGGGCGCTGTTCGGCGCCTTCCTGCGCAGCCTGGCCCGGGCGCCTGGCGCGGCGCTGCCCGAGGGCGTGTGGCAGCGCTGCTTCCTGGAGGGCCCGCCCGGCCTTGTCCTCTGCGTCTTGCTGGAGGCCCTCGGCTCCGCGGGGTCAGTACTGGTCCCCGGGGCCGGCAGGCGGGTGGGGATCCCCAGCGCTGACGGGCCGGCGTTCCCCAGGGCTGGTCTCGGCGCGCAGCGGGGATGTCTGGGGGTGCCTTTCAGCTGGGCCGAAGTGCGCGGGGGGACGGGAATGTGGGTGAGCGCGGGCAGCCCTTGTCCCGCCATGAGCGCCACACGGTGCTGTGCGTCCCGCAGTATCAGAGAGCTGTTTCACTTGTGGTTGTTGAAGGTCATGAATGTTTGGAGCCGAGGAAGTGTAGATACAAAGATATTAAAATGGCTTTAATTAGATTTTTCTTTAAATCCAGTGTAACAGAGCAGAGGCTTTTCAGGGGTGATACCACAACAGAAAAGCAGTAGCATGCAAATCTTATTTTTAGCATTTAAAAGAGACAGGAACTTACAGTTATTTTCTTCCAGCTCTGGCCTTGACCCGAGGGAGGTAGTTAGGGTCCTGGAGCAGTTCCTGCAGGAGGGCCGGCTGTCAGCATTACTGTGGGAGGTCTGTCAGCAGCAGGCACAGGCGGGCTGCCCGGAGCTGCAGGACACCCTGCTCAACAAGATCGTGTGTTTGCCCGAGCACGTGAGCAACAAACTTCGGGGGAAAAACCCACCAGTGTTCTTCCCACAGAACTATTTCCCTCTCCTGGGTGATGCAGTTCTCCAGGTGCTAGAGAAGATCTCTGAATCTCTGCGGGGTAAGGCTGCAAGGATGACTGTACTGTAAGGTGGTGTTTTCTGAAGAAGTGTTCTGTGCATGGACCCCATGGCTGCTGCTTGAAATACAGATGATTAGTGTTGCAGAGCCTCACATTTCTCCTTCAGGCTATCCTAAAAGCATAAAGTCTCAGGAATGAGGAAGATAGCTGAGGCCTTTTAGAATCCACTGAAAGCAGCAATCCTCCAAGCAATTAAACAGCATCATCTGTTGCTAAAGCTTAGTTATGGTCACTTGGTGTGTGCTGAAGGAATTGTTTGGGAGATATGAGTGCCACTGAATCAAACAGTAGCATTGCTACCAGTGACAATCATGTTAAAGTAGGACTGAGCTGCTTTAGCCTTCTGCTTATCACTGTAAATAATACTGGTTTGTACCTGAAGGCAGGTAGTGGAGGAAGGGAGAGAAGATGCTTGAAGAGAAAAAGTTAGTGTGTTTTCAGAATTAAGCACTTGTGGAAGTCTCTGCACCTCCTCCTGAAGTTGGTTGGAGGATGCTGGTGCCATGTTTGTTTAAGCTCTTGTCTGTTTTATCCCAGGTGGCTTGGACTGCTCCATCTCTTTTGTTTCTCATGTCCTGGGGAAGGTGTGCATTCATGGAAGGCAAAGTGAGTGTTTTACTATGCTGTTTTGGGGAGGGGGAAAGTGTTTTAGTATATTAGCATGGGAGGATGACTGTGATGATGATCAGCGGAGGGAGTGGGAGACCCGAGAGTTAATTTGCAGCTGTTCTGAGCTGGGCTGCACAGGCTGCTCTCTGAGGCTGCTCAGCTGCATTTGGTAGATGTTGGTGTTTTTCTGCCAGTTTATTCGAATGGGACCTGTTCTTCTCTAAAAACTGATGGAGAGAACATCCTCATTAGGATGGGAATAGGGATGGGCAGGTTCTCATTCTGCAAATTGGGGTATGACTATTGAATTATGACTATTAAATGTCTTTTAGTGGTTTTCATGTCTGAAAGTGTGAATACCAGTGTAAGTCCCTGCCTACATGCAGTAGCCCTCTTGTGGGAGCAGCTGTTGGTCTGGCATTGCTTAAGACTTCAAAGCCACTGAATGCAGTAGTTTACAGGGCTGGGGAAGAAGAAGAAGAAGGGAGATTCTCTGGCTCTTTACTGTGAGGAGGAATTCTGGCCAGTTCCTTAGGCTGCTTAGGGTAGTTCTTATCAGTCATTTCTCCAGTTCTTGTTTGAGCATGAACAAAGAAGAGCAGCAGAGCTGGGGAAGGATCTGAAGCACAAGTCTGATGAGGAGTAGCTGGGAGAGAAGTTGTCTCAGGGGGGAACTTCTCATTCCACAACTCCCTGACAGGAGGGTGCAGTCAGGTGGGGGTCAGGCTCTGCTCCCAGGGAGCAAGGGACAGGACAAGAGGAAACGGCCTCAAACTGTGCCAAGGACATTTAGATTAGATATTAAGGAAAACTTCTTAGTGGAAGGGGTGGTCAGACATAGGAACAGGTTGCCCAGGGTACTGGTGAAGTCACTAAATCCATGGAGGGATTTAAAAGCCATGTGGACGTGGCATTTGGGGACATGGTTTAGTGTTGGCCTTGGCAGTGCTGGGTTATAGTTGGGCTCGATGGTCTTAGAGGGCTTTCCAACCTAAGTGATTCTGTGATTCTAGTAGTATTTCTACTGCAGGAGCAATTTAGAACAGCAAACTGGACGATATATTTTTTTCATGTTGTGAAGATCTTGAAGTTCTCAGGTCAGGGTCAAGTGCCGTTGTACCGGTCCTGCCCATCTGTGGTATTTACTGTTTTCTCCTGTGCTTCAGAGGAAATTCTGGGAGTTTTGGTGCCCCGCCTGACAGACCTCACTAAGTCAGACTGCATCTGGCAGAGGATATGCTGGCGCTTGGTGGAATGTGTGCCAGACCGCTGGATGGAAGCAGTGGTCCTTGGTTTTGTGCAGAGAGCACCCGGGTAAGAACTCTGCTTTTTCCCTGATCCACAGCAAAGGCAGGAATTGTCACAAATACTTGCAGAATCAGTCTCTGAAAAGTGCTGTGTTTGTGTAGGTGGGTTTTTACACTGCCATTTCCTAAAAGACTCAAGGGATAAAGTAGTTGATTGTTGCCTCTTAGGGAGAACCTACACCATTTCTTAAGTATCTACATCATGACATGCAGTGGACAAACAAGTGAAAGCATTCTTTGCCGTTACTGGCTCACTTTCTGAGTTTAGAGGTATTCTAGAGACTTGGTTGCAAATAGCTGCTCTCAGATTTTCTTATGATTAGGAGCAACGTGACAGCAATAACATGGATTCCTGATGTTTTGGTTTTGTCTTGTCAGGGCAGATGTTTTATCCAGATTGCTGGGGAACCTGGTTGTGAAGAACAAGAAGGCTCAATTTGTGGTGACACAGAAGATGCTTCTCTTGCAGTATGGCCACACGGTGAGGACTCTGTGGGGAACAGCAGTGTGGTAGTGCCAGGTCTTCCCTGGTGCCAGTGTGGTTTTTAGCAGAGCTGTTACTCTTCCTGTGTAAGGTTTAACTCTTCATTCCAAAATGAGCCCTCAGTCTCCCCACAATGTGTAGCAGACCGTGGTGAACAGTAGCTTTGAAATCATGGGATTCATGTGCTCTCTCAGGGTTAATGGTGATTAGTGGAATTCCTATAATCCTCTGGAACCAAGTAATTATTTGCACAGAGTATCAGAATTCTGGGGAGCTGAAGGCATTTAGTTATTTTAGAATCTGAAAGAGGAGATTGAAACAGCCAGGATCCACCCTCGGAGATAAGAATTAGATCAAGGACATGAGACAAGGACCGTTGGGTTTTTTTCCTGTGCGCCTAAGTTTGTCACAGGGTGTTAGGAACTGTACTGTGGCTTGTGATGCTGTTGTGAGAGATGTTGTTTAGACTTCATAAGTTCTGTGTTTGTGTGGTTTGTTGGTAAAATACTGTACTGTAGTTCTGTCACGGTTTTCCATGTATTTCATCAGCAACTGCATATGTGTGCTTTCTTGCTTTTTAAATTTTGTTTACTTTTCTGTCTCTGAATGTTGTCAACCAGTCCCTCAGAATGAAGTTTAATGTAGTAAATAAAACCAGACCCTTGTCATTGCTGGATGACAGCTTTCTGTCCAGTTGAAGCAGGAGTTGTGGTTTTCCTTGCAGACAGCAGTGCTGCAGAACCTCCTTGGCTATCTGTCCCTGGACGGCCTCCGGCGCACCTTGTTGCTCAGAGTAAGGTTCACTGAGTTGCTGATGAGTTGTCTGATGGGGAACATTCTGCTCTGTGTGTGTCTGAGGGTGCACAATTTCGGTGCTTCTCTCAGACTTTCTGGTTGCTGTTCATGAGAGTGAAGGAAGCCTAGCCATATCACAAGTGAACTGTGATAAATGAACTAAAGCTTTCTGCACTGCTGGCATTAATTTTTCATTTGGTAAATGAATTTTTAATTGGTAAATTGTCTTCCAAGTAGCAAAACTAGTGATGCTTGGGTTCTGAAAAATATCCCATATCCTCTGTCCTTTTCAGCTTCCTTAGTCACCCTGTTTATGTGGCTGGGCACATGGCAACAAGGAATCAAGTTGGTGGACAGTTGTCTGTTTACCAAATGGTTGATGTTTCAGAATCTCTCTCATGCACATTTTCCTCAGTGGGGATGGCAGATATTTTGCCTCTCTAAGTCAGCAGTGGGATGAAACTTCTATGAAAACTGTGTATCTGGAAATCCCTACCATTTTGTCAAATGTTCTAAAATGATCTGGAAGAACTGACAGTTATTTAAAATAGGACTAAACACAGATAAAATCTTATAATATCATACTGTTTGTTGATAATAATACATATTGCTTTGCAGATTTATTAAGGAGAAATATTACTTTTAAATTTAGAAACCCATTATATTTAACAATATCTTAAATGGAAGTGCAGTTCTTGGGTGGTCAAACACAGTGCATTTTGGACCCTGAAATACAAAATTTGTCTTTATTTACTTGCTTTGTAGGGAGACTAAAAATGTGCTTTGGAAAATACCTCTGTATAGAAAAGTTCCATTTCAGGCCAACCTGAGTTCTCTGATTTAGGTGCTGCAGGAGCTGTTGGAGACATGGAGCAGCAGCAGTGCTGTGAAACACTCCCCAGCTGAGCAGCAGCTGTACATTAGCAAGGCCATCCTCATCTGCCTCTCCCACCTAAAGGAGCCTGAAATTGAGAGCTGCAGACAAGGTGAGACTATGTGAGAAGGAGAGCTTAGATTTGTTTAGCAGAGTCTTACTATGAGTAGAAAAATACCTTGTTTTGATCTGTGGATAAGCAGAATTGTCCCATTTTCACCCTGGCAAATGGGGTAACCTGCTGGAATCCTCTTTAGCACCAATATAATGGAATTCCAAGTGCATAACTTTAGGTTACGGAATTGAAGGCAGCCTGTCTTTGCCTTAAGGTTCTTACCTGAGCAGTGGTTTAAAAACCCTGAAGTTTTGTCACAGGAAAACAAGGACTGACTCTGGAACTAGTGAGAGGAATGGTGGGATTTGTAATTTATAGGCTTACCCTTGGAGCGTGGGTGCAGCTCCAGAGAGCCAGGGAAGGTATCTGGGGGTAAAAAGCTGTTAGCTTGGTGTCTGACAGTCCATGGGCATTCCTCAGTGTGAAGTGAGCAGGTTAGTCACTGGCATGGACCTCTAGTTCTGTGCTCACACTGGGGTCCTGGGCTAACATCTCTGTTTCTGTTGCAATTAAAAAAATACCTGTACAATGTCCAGAATTACTTCTCTGTGTGTGTGTGACTTATGGGGGATGTGAAAGTTCACTTCAAGACTTGCTCATCTGTTTATTTTAGAATTAATCGTTCTTTAAGTGAGTAAATGACCTGATACGTATTACCAGTTCTGTAGTTTTGTAGTCAGTTTTTTGTCTGACAGCTGTGGAAAATACAAGCTTTCTGAGATGAAGGAGGTTAGTCAAACAGCAGTAAGCCTGCCTGATGAAGCTGGCAACCAGTATTTCCTGAGGGCTGAGAAATATTTGTATTATCTGCCTGTTTGTACTTACCCAAAGTTAGGCAAATACCTGTTTCTATGTGATTGTTGTACTGGTGAGAACTTGTAACGTCCTTAAAACATTACATTTATTTAAGTGACTCTGAAGTGCTCTAAAACCAAATTAAAGATTGACTTGACTTACCATCCTTTTTTGTTTCAGTGAAAACCAAAATACTGCAAATTTAGAGTCTATTGTAACATTTTGTTGACTTTGTACCCCGTGGAAGGGTGTGGGTTTGCTGTGCCGATGCTGAAGGGCAGCACTGACACTGCAGGGAGGGAAGCCGCAGTTCAGGGACCCTTTCTGTCCATTATTGGGTGGTGAGTGGCTAAAGCTGCCCTTAGGGAAGCACATAAAGGTGGGTGTTTGTTTCTGTCACTGTTTCGGAATTTCAGGCATGCACTGTTTGCTGGTTGTTCGTTTCAGAGCTTCTGATGAGCATGATGGAGGGCATGAAATGCCACTTGGACAGCAGTCTGCCACAACTACAGCGTCTGGGCATGGTGGTGGCAGAGAGCATCAGCTTGAAAATAAACACTGAGGGGCCTGTCCTGAAGTTTGAGGTGAAGGTTTCAGTGAAATTTATTACTGGTGTGCTGGGCTTAGAGGAAGTAAAAGCTTTAAACCAGATGATCCAGGCCATTATAGCACTTTTTAATCTGGAAATAAGGAGGGGCAGTCACACTTTCAAAAAGAGAGAATCTCTTTGCAAAAAAACCAATTGTTGTAATGGTCAGGTGGCTGAGAATTACCTCAGGAGTGCAATCTGCTGGCAGAGGTTGGGATAAACTTGGTAATTAAAGTTTATCATATTGCATGAGGGAATCAGAATCTGATTCGTGGGAGTTGACAGGGAGCTTCAAATCTAAAGCAGTGGTGAGTATTCAGTCCCCCTGACATGGTGGGAAGACCTGTTCTGAGCTGGGATTTTCAAGACTGACATGGAGATACTTGCTCTGCTCTTTACAGTAGAATATCTGATTAAATCACATTAATTCTTTAAAAGCCTGCCACATTCCTCCTGTCACATTGCCATTTATTAAATGTTTGAAAGATGGAAATAACATTCAGACAAGGTGTCATCAGATACTACTCTTAAATATAAGGACAAAGATTACAGCTGCCTGCTGCTGTCAGCACAGGAGTTGAAACAGGATTGGTGAGGGTTCATCTGCTCATGATTTAGTCTGTGGGCAGTACAAGAGTGAGATGTTGAATGCTGGGCATATTTGAAGTAAGTAATAGACTGCAGCAACAGTTATTCTGAATGTCTAGTATGAAGAAGATGATGAAACAAGAGAATTGAAGTCCCTTCTGGTGCAGACTCCATCATTCTTTGTTGTCCCCAGCCTCCCAGATCATGAGTAAGTTATTGCTACTATTCATGCTGTCTTTTTGCCCTTCTTTATGTCTTATTCCCATTGCACACAAGAACTAGATACAGTATTCAAGATATTTTATGTATTCTAAAACATCATAATGCACCACCTTCTTACAATGTGATTTAATTACATTCATGATTCAATTGGTAGTGTGTATTAAAATTGCCTGTTGATAGCTGCATGTGGTGAAACTGTGGTGTAGGGGTCTGGTGTGCCCTTGGGTAGATTCAAATGGGCATTTCTGTTTGCTTCTTGGAAATCTGGTATTTCTGCTGTATGCCCCTAGCCCATTCACCCCTGACAAAAATCTACTGTGTCTGTCACTCTGAAGACTAGCTCTTCAGTGCTCTTAACTTCCAGAGCATCTGTTGAGGCTCTTTGAAGCCTCAGATGAGTGAAGCACTTCATGTTATTAGCAGATGAAGCTGTCCAGCACTCCAGGGAAGTACAAAAGATTTATTGCTCCCATTTTAGGGGCATGATCAGCATAGACAGCTGTTAGAGAAAGCTTTTGAGAATCATAGAGATGAAAGGACAATGCCAAAATCCACAGAAATAGAGACAGAAAAATATTCTCAACTGTTGTATTCATCCTATGCAAGACCTGGCAATGGTTAAAAATGGCCTTGAACTTGCAGGGATGGGGCAGCCACAGCTTCTCTGGGCAACCTGGGCCAGGGCCTCACCACCCTCACAAGGAACAATTTCTTCCTAATAGACAATGTAAACCTACTCTGAATTCAGTTTCATTCACAGTTTCAAACCTGGTTCAAGTTCAATGTGATCTGGTTATTGGAGTCTTTCCTTAGCAGTCTCAGGTACTGCACAGGGGAACACAGAAAATTAGCAAGTTTAAATTTTTTATCCATTGCTCTTCTGTTAGAAGATTCTCCTTCTTTTCTCCCCTCACTCCATTCTTCTGCCCAGTACTTTGTTCTTTGTGTCAGCCAAGCTGGGTGTGAAACTGCAGCAGGAATAATTATCTGCTGTTCTATTTAGGCAGCAAGGTTGGTAGGGTGGGTGGTTTCTTCCTTGTAAGAACTATTACTGTATCCATTTTAAAACTTCTTTTTCCTCACAGCAGGAGTGAGAAAGCAGGTGCTGCAGTGCCATTGGTACCAGAGAGTAATGAGAAATCCCATACAGCAGCCCCTGTGGTGCCAGATGAGGAGTCAGATGCTGAGCTTGACAGGTATGGGGCAATAAATAGGGAGGAAATGGAAAATAAATGGAAAATAAATGGAAAATAAATGTCAGTACCTGCATTTCTTGGCAATTGTGATTTCTGACTTTGTTTGGCTGAGTGGTTTGTAGCAGAGCAGGGCTTTGCATAGGAAATTGCACTAGTCAATAAATTAGGCAAGACCTGCATTGTGTGCAACCAGTGTATTTGTTCCATTTGACTTAGATATATATTTCCTGGAAATTGTGGATGTATTTACCCATTTTAATAGTGGATCTGCTTTATTCTGTCACTATATAAAGAAATATATCAATATATATATGTTAATATGTATGTATGTATATATATGTGTGTATATGTATAGATATAGATATATATGTACACAGAAATCTATAATGAAATCTCAAGAGTCAGTTTCTAGGCTCTTGGTCAGCTAACTCCTTCTTGTACTTGGCCAGGAGATCCAGTTCCAGATCTGGTCACAGAACTGCTCTTTCCTTAGAACTCCCAAGGGTCCCTCTCAGGCCAGGCTTCAGCAGTGCTGCTGAGTGATACAGGAGTGACATGGTTATGACAGTATATGCACTGGTTCTTTCTCTTTGTGTGGCTGTCTGGGGAAAGCAAGAGCATCTGCACCCCATAAACTAACCCCTGCCTTTATTTCTTTTAGTGATGATGACCTCATCCCTTATGACACATCTGAGGATAAAGAGCTAAAAACTAAGGCTCCTGTGTATATCCGAGACTGTATTGCAGGTAGAAGATTTTGGGCTGAGTTTTTATGTTTCTTACTGAGCTTGGGAGAGTGAAGTCTGTAGGTTTGTTTTTTCTGATCTAATTTGAAGAAGCTATAGAATTTTTGAGTAATTTCACTTTAGTTTTTAAGTTGGTCATGCTGAGTGTCTGTACCAAGACAAATGATTGGCAGAAGGAATTTTGGGTATACAGCCAAACACAGCCATTCTGTTAATAACTTTGTTTGTCCTTTGATTTCAGTTCTGACTGGATCAAGATCTGAAGATGTGGACAAATGGGAAGCTACAGTCAAGGCCCTTGAGAGCTTGGTTCGGAAGAATCCAGCAGCAACAAGAGAAGTGAAGTATTTTGATCTAGGTTACAAAAGGGCTGTAGTGTTAGAGGGCCTATCACTTTGCTGTCATGAGGAGACTAAACATGCCAGTGGAGCAGGAGGCCAGGCTGATGTGTAGGTGGGCTCAAGGTACACATTCACAAGCTTTCAGCTTGGAAGTAGAAGGAAATAGTTGCCTTGAAGGTGAGGCTGTAGAGCACAGTGGAACAGAGAAGCAGCAAAAGTGCTGTCAGCACCCTGCCTTCTTGCAGCTCCAGTGCTCAAAATGAAACATCCTACAAGTACTGCTTGCCAGTGTGAGGAAGCTCCATGCTTTGTACTGTGCTGGAAGAGCACTAGAAATGCAGATTACAGAGCAGCCATTTTGGATTTTGAATTGAAATTCAATTTAATTGTTACTTTCCAATGAAAATGGGGGCAAAATCAAATGAACTTTCCCTATTTGCTTGTAGAAGCATAATGTCTTGTGGAAGGAGTAGTTGGATTGTACTGGTCAAGATGAAAAGCTCAGGGGAGAGGAACCTGGGACGAGGTCACTGTGCGAAGAGTGCTTGCCACTAGCTCCTAGTGAAGACTTGAAAGTGTAGAGACACCAGCTGAAAAAGAGAAGGGCTGTGCTACTGTACCCTTTAACCCATCTATTACAGTGACAATTCATTCTGTGTCGTCATGCTACCACTTCTCCAGAAAGCCCAAGTGAAATGTGGATAGAGAATTGTCAGATGGAGGATCTGTTCAGGGTTTTGAGAAATAAGTCTGATGGCATTTGGCATTTGTGTTTTCTCTTCCTCCTAAGGAATGGACATATTGCCTCCTTATCCTTTACAGTATACCTCCTTGTCTTTGTTTAAACATTAGAATTGGTCCATAATTCCTGTGAGGAAAGAACTCAAAACACCATCGGGGTTTTGATTTATTTTTTTTCATATTTTGATCAGATTAGTGTGGAGCTGGCAAAAATATTATTGCATCTGGAGGAGAAGACCTGCATTGAAGGCTTTGTGGAACTCCGTCAAAGAGCTCAAGTAGCTGTTTTAACCACAGACCCAATACCTGTGAGTTCCTCCTGCTGTTTTCCTCTCTCCAGCTGAGGCATAGGCAAAAATGGAAGCAGCTAGTCTCTTTCTCATTTGATAGAGGGAGCTGTCAGTGTGGTAGAACAGGTAGTTCAGGTCTAACAACATTTATGCTCCTGAAAAATCTGCAAAGAATGACTGAACCAATAGGAAAAAGACAACCCTGTCAGACTGGAGGAACTGTTTGGAGGCTGTTGGTTTGAGTGTACCTGACAAGGCAGATCAGATAAGGACTTGTTGTACCAAAGGGTTTCACATAGATGGAGGCTGAGGCACAGAGGGCTTCTACAGACCTGACTGGTGACTGAAATCAGGGAATCACAGACTGGTTTGGGTGGGAAAGGATCTTTAAAGCCCATCTCATTCCAACCTCCTGCCATAGGCAGGGACACCTTTCACTATCCCAGGGTGCTCCAAGCCCTGTCCATCCTGGCCTTGGACACTTTCAGGGATCCAGGGGCAGCTACAGCTTCTCTTGGCACCCTGTGCCAGGGCCTTCCCACCCTCCCAGGGAAGAATTTCTTCCTAATATCCAATGTAGATCTATCCTCTGCCAGTTTATTACCTTTATCATTCATGCTAGCCAGGCCCCAGTAAAAAGCCTCCCTCCATCTTTCCTGTAATGCTCTTTAAGTTCTGAAAGGCCACAGTGAGGTCTCCTAGCTGCTGTGGTAGTTATTTGGGTACCTCTGCATAGGAGGGAGAGAAGAATGACACAGTCTTATCTGTCATTTAATTCTTTTGGGAGAATCTAAAAGTGGAAGTGTCCAAATTTCCTATTTACACTGCGTGTTTCTTCCCTTTTCTTGGAGGCTTGCTGTTACCTAACAGGAAGCAGAACCTGTGAAATTAAATGCTTTTAGAGTTAATGGGAAGGCTGTTTCTAGTCTGGGTCTGTGTTCATTGTACCCTGATTTTTCTGTACAGGTTGCAAAGTACTTGACCTCCCAGTTCTACTCTCTGAACTACAGTCTCCGTCAGCGCATGGACATCCTTGATGTGAGTGCTCTCACTTTCCACTTTCCTTCTGTCTGTTGCACCAATGCTGAGGTGTAACGAGATTACCTTTTATTTCTCATGGGAGAAGGCAGAGACGTGGGAATCTCTTACATTACTATTTGTGTCTGGCATTCCCCTCTTGTTCCTAACCCTCTACGCTCCATCACACAGGGATCCCTCCCCACAGAATGCAGAGCATGTGTTGGGCATTTGCCTGGGAGAAGCCACTGTTTACTTTCACATCATCAATCTGTTTTATCTTCTCTTTGTGAAGGACAGTGATCTGTCTGTGACTCCTTCCACACCTGTGTCTGAAGAAGGAGCCACTGCTCTGTTTCAGGGCTAAGTGACCAAGTGCTTGGCCAGTACCTCAGAGCCATGTGGCTGTTGGAGGTCAACTTCCTGCTGTTCTTCACTCTGAAACTGTTGTGCCTTTCTGCCTTGTTGCTCCTGTCAGTTTGGATGCAGGTGACACTGTTGTTGTTCCCTAGGGATTACCCATTTTTAACTGAACCTCCCTCTGTTTTATCTAGGTATTGGTTTTGGCAGCTCAGGAACTGTCCTGTCCCAAATTCCATGGGAATACCAAACATTCTGGTGCCCAAAAGCCTTGCATGCAGCTCCCTCTGGGAAGTGACAGCTCTAAGGACTGGAGAAGAATTGTTGATGAGAGGATCAAAAACAAGACTCGGAGATTTAATATGGTGAGACCAGAAGCAAACTAATGTTAAATCCACCAAAAATAGGGACACTGGGAGTTGCTGTAAGTTCTCTCTGGAAAGAGCAAAATACCTGTGGAAGTGGACCAAATCCAAAGGAAAGTCAGATAAATATATATTTGAAGTTTCAGAGTCTGAGTTTTTTGGTGCAGACTACCAACTCTCCCAGCAGGGAGAGGAAGATAAACCTGAAATTCCTTAGCTGGCTTTGAGGGATAATTGTTGTTCTGAGCCTGTGTGGCCACTGCAGGGAGCTGTGACTGTACCTCACAGATCCCTGGGCCTCCATCAGACTAGCTGCCTCTGGACTACACTGTCTCAGCCTTCCTGTTTTCCAGGGAGATGAACTGATGCCAGTTCATCCTAATCTTCAGAATTCCCCTGTGGTTCAGCCTGGAGAGTTTGTCTTCCAAAACTCCTTTATCCCTTGCATGTTCTTTTTCCTTATATCTAACTGAGCATTACTGTTATATACAATAGGTATATTGTATTGAAATGTTTAGATGTGGAGAAGATCCGAAGTGGGAAGTGAGCAGTGCAGTCGGGAAGCTGGTAGCCATAGGTGTACAAGCAGTGGTTGACAATGGGCTGGCTGCAAGGAATCTGTAGTCTTGACAGTGTCCAGGGAAGTGGAAGAGCTGGGTGCTGTATCTTGTGCCTAGACTTCATTTTTCTCTTGTGCAGGGTCAGTCTCGTGTGGAACTGGCTTCCCACCCAAACAAGTTCAGTTCTGTTGCTGGGTATTTCTTTTTCCCATTGATTCAGCACTTTGACAGGTGAGTGTGAACACCTTAGGATGTGGGATGTGGGCATGGCAACTGCCAGAGTGAACCTTTCTGCTTGTCCTGCTTGCCTCAGAGCAGCAGGCTACACAGCCCAGGAGCTGTGCAGGAGCCCAGTGACACCACACTGACACTTGGGTCCTTCACAAAGTTTGGGGAGGAGAGGGTTGTGGTCTCTTGGATTTACCCTTTGAAGTCTTGTGTGGCAGGAATATGTAGGACCCTCCAGAAGTGAAGATCCATCAGCAGGTATACAGGCAAGTAATTCTGGCAGTCCCACACCAGTTGTCTTGGCTGAGCCTCTAGTGTGGGATGATCATGCAAACCACAGAGCTCAGACTGCAATCTTAAACTAAACTTAACTGTCTCAAGTTGGGCTCATCACCTGTACTGATCTTTGAGGCCACAGTATAGGACACAGGACACAGTTTATTGTCAGTCCCTTAAGTCTTCGTGAACCTAAGGAAGGCTGAGTAATCAGTTCCATGATAACAAAGATTATTGTAATACCAGTGGTAATGGTATGGCAGTGGGGGCACCTTTTGCCTATTGGTCTTTCCAAGTAAAGACTGTTGGTAGAATGTGTGATACCTGCTCTATGAGTAGAGGATAGTGCTCTGGGAGATACTGGTCTGGGAGAAAAGATGAGAGCAAACAGCTCTGATCTCTATTAACCTAGTAGTGCCTGTATAATGACTCTTGTTGTAGGGATTCAGGCTTTTGGGGACAATTTCCCCTGCGTAACCTCCTAACTGTTCCAAAGAGGTACTGATCAGCCTTCTCACTGCTACACAACTCTGTGTCTTGTACTTGCAGGCCTTTAACAACATTTGATCTTCTGGGGGAAGATCACTTAGTCCTTGGAAGACTGGTTCACACTTTAGCAATCCTGATGTACTTGGCTGTCAACACTGTGGTAAGGAAGGGCAGAGAGCAGGGGTGACTTCCAGCCTGGGAACTTAAGGTGCCTTCTGGAACAGTCATGTGCTTTAGGGCCTGCTGCACTGAGACTGGCAGCAAGTTGCTGTTGAGTGGGCTAAGAAGTTGTGAAATGGGCTGGGAAGAACTGGTCAGAAAAGAGACATGGAATTCAAGCCACCCGTGCACTATCTTTTGCTTCTTGTCAGCTTTTTGTGGGGGTTGAGCACATTATTTCATTTTACTGGCAAAGTTTCCCCATCTGTAAAATAAATTCATTTGTAGCACTAATCTTGACCTTTGTTCAGATATTTGGTCAACACTCCCAGGCACATGGTGGGATTGTTGGGGTGTCCTGTGCAGGGCAAGAGTTGGATTCGTGACCCTTGTGGGTCCCTTCCAGCTCAGGGCATACTGTGATTCGATGAGCAGTATGTCTCAAGGCCCAGCTCTGCAGGGCAGTGCGGATGGTGTTCAGTGGTGCTGTCACAATCCTCTTTTGCAGGCAGTGACAGCAATGGGAAAGGCACTGCTGGAGTTTGTTTGGGCGCTGCGCTTCCACACAGACTCGTGAGTTACTGTAATTGCATGCTCTCATTTTTAAAGATCAGCTGTGAGCCAGCCTGCAGTCACGGTTTGTCCTTGTCCAAGACAAGCACCTGGCTCAGAGTGTCAGTGACTTAATGCACAATTTACACACAGTGCACAGTGTGCACAATGCACACAATTTACTTTGTGCTCTCCTCCAGCTGTGTGTTCTTATGACTGAGTTTAATGCCAGCCCAACATATGAATTTGGCTGGTGTCTTCTAGTGTGGCAGTACAGCCGTTACCTGTAGAAAGGTTGATGAATTTCCTGACCACCTGTCCATGTGATGGTTTCATCTGTGTTTACTCAGGGAGCTCAGAAAACTTTAGATTAAATTCCAGCATTCAGCCTTGGAAAGGAATTAAGACATGCAGCCAAGTCTGTAAACATCCAATTTCTGTTTTGCTCTCAGATATGTCCAGGACTCTGAATTGTGCTAGACAGCTTGGCAGCAGCTCTGTATGTGGGGCACGCTGCGAGATTACACCCCTAAGCAGCAGGAATATGGCAAAAGTCATGCCCTTTGAAACTGGGGAGCCCCTGAGGTAAGGAAATCAATGCAGAGCATAAAGCTGCAGGCTGTTAACCAGTGCAGTCCTTCTCCACAGGTATGTGCGCCAGGGCCTTTTGTCCTGTATCTCCTCCCTGCTTCTCAGTGTCCCAAAGGAACAGATTCTGGAAGACATGACAGAGGAGCTGTTGGAGGCTCAGTCCTGGCTGGGAGGTAAGACACGGTGGGGTGCATCAGTGCTTTTCTGGTTGGTGGTGCGGTCTTTGTGCAGCATCTTTTAAATTGTGATGGCAGCAGTGATGTCCTGGCACGAGAGATCTGCATGATCAGCAAGTAGAGCACCATGTGTGCTATAGGCATGCAGCACTGAGGTACCTGAGGCATAAGCCAAGAGCTGGGTATGGCATTACAAACTGTGACTGTCCTCACAGGCCACCCAGAAAAATCCCCAAAGATAGTCTGTGCCCCCTTTCTCTGTCTGAGCAGCCAACCACCCATGTCATGAAGCTGCAGGAAGTGCTGTCTTGTTGCCTGTTAACACCCAGGCAGTGACTTTGGACAGCAGTAACACACAAAGCTTGTGCAACCTGTTTACACATGCACTCATGAGGGGGCTGTTGTCAGAGCTAAAAACAGGAGGAAGAAGAGCCTGGCCTAGTCTCTAGTTTCCTATTGTCGATAGAAAGAAAAAGCTACAAAAGACAGCAAATTACTTTGAATGCTGTATCCAGCACACCTTACGTCAGCACAAGCTGTCTTTGAGTTCTGGCAGGCTGGAGCTGCACAGATCAGTGCTGAGGTACTGCAGTGAGCTGGAGGGAAAACAAGAACTAATGCTGAAGCCTTCACTGTGTACTGAGGGTGATTCTTGTGATCCCCTGGTCTGGTTTCCTTTCACCATTCTCAGTCTTGGTGAGTCGCTTCCCACAGGGAGCGAGCAGGAAAGCAACACTGACCCAGCTGGCCTCTGATCCTGGTGGGTTGGGGTGCTCTGTGCCCTTTGAAAGGAAGGGAGCTGCCATGTGGGGGCGAAGACTTCACTTTTCCCATGACATGATATGCTCTCATGAATCTGCTTGTCTCTGCATTTAACCCTGCTGTTACCAAGTGAAGCCTTTCAGGAATGTATTTCCAGCACGAGGGTTTGCATAATCTGTTTTCAGTGAGTTATTTTGGGGAGGAGGATGACCAAGATAGTAGCATCTTCTCATGCTTGTAGGTAGTGTAATAGCCTGGTTTTTCATCTAGTGCTTTTGCATGAAAGGTGCATGGTTATTCCTGGTGGGAATGAGAAGGGGATAAGATAACTCTTTTGGGGTGGGTATACCAGAGAAAGGAAAACTGCTGTAAACTGCTGTAGGAGTTGTTCAGAAGCCTTAAAGAATTCAGCTTCACATACGGTCAGGTGCAATTTAAGTGCAATTTAAAGGGCTTCAAGAGCTGCTTTGTGAAACACACCAGCTTTTTTGGGCTGTGCCTCAGCTATTTATTGTATCGGGAAACAGTTGCACAGGAAGGTGCTGGGCCGTCCCTGCTGCTCGGACAGGTCAAGTCTGGTACTAGAGACCTGCTTCTGTGACTGAATCACAGGTCTGAGCTCATGGACTTGGCTGTTGCTTCATGACTCTTCAAGACAAGATTTGCAAGAGGTGTCATGTATTAGCTCTGCTGTAGCTGGGAATGAGTAGCTGTCCTGCATGGGGACCTTGACTATGTCTTTTAGCCACTCTGGGTTTCAGCTTAAAGCATTTGTGTTTCTCTTGCCGTGGCCAAAGCACAGTGATGAACAGTGGGATTGGAAATGTTATACTTGAAGTGCTTAGTAGAAATCCACAGACCTCTTTCAGTTTGTTGTTACTGCAAACACCTCTGCAAACTGCTGTAGTGCGTCCTATGACTGACTGTTGACCCTTCAACCTGTTGGCTGCAGCCCTGGCACTATCTTCTTTACTGGATGCTTTGGGACATACCAGCTACGGAGAGAGGCGAGAATCTGCTTTGGACTTGTCCATCATTGCCCTTAGTTGTCATGCCACACTTCCTGTTCAGCAGCCTGATCCTTCCTGGGGGAGAGAGGGAATACACTTCTAAACGCTTCTAGGAAATGATCCCTTTGATTCCTCAGCAGCCGCCTTTGAGGGAATTCCTCACCCCTTGCAAATGCTGTGCAGCTGTGTCATGGCTAAGTGTGGTTTATGTCAGGACCAACAGGACGCTCTGGTGCCTTGTGCCTCCCATGCAATGCCAGCAGTGCTTCGTCCATGCTCATGGAACAGAAACAGCACCAACAGCACTCTGACCTTTTGAACTTGTTCCAATCTGCCTTGTAACCTCCCTTTTTGCCTTCTGCAGAGGGAGTATGGAAGCACCAGGGTGCAGCTCTCCCTGCATTATAAATAGCCCTGCTCCAGTGACATGAGTCATGTGTTTGGGCTGACAGTGCCAGGCTCCCAGCACTTTGCTTGTGCGTACAGGATATCCTCACACAGGCTCCCTGCTCTTCCAGGCTCCCCTGCTCAGACATCCTGCATGCATCCTGGTTGTTACTTTGCAGGCCCATTAAGGGCCCCTGGAATAACAGCTGCTGGGAACAGCCTCATGCTGCCCTTACATGCTGTGGGAAGTGTGGAACTCATTTATCAGAAGACTGGTCTCTCAGAGTGGAGAATATGCTGAACCTTGGGGCCTGTCTCCTTTTCCCATTGAGACGGCATCATGATCCCAAATTCAGGGAAGGAGCGCTGACCATTTTGGATTGCAAGAGTGGCAGAGTGGATACTTCAGACTTTGGAGAAAGTGGATTGCTAACTGCAGACTTCATTCACACTCAGCTGTACAAACTTTTGTGTAGCTCAAGGTGACAAGTACAAATTCTGGCACAGAGATTATCCCATGGGATCCAAGGTCAGACAGTTTCTACAGTGTTTCAGACCAACTGACTATTTGTTTCTCCTACAAAACTGGAGCGCTACCCCATATGGCAGTCAGGGCTTGGCTGAACTCATGCTGCTTTACATGATGAAGTGTGTGCATGTCGGCCTTCTAGCCTAATGCAGTTCCTGCAAGTGCTGATGTCCAGCCCAGCTGTAGGTGCAAACGCTGTTGTTTAGTTCTGTGATTGTCAGTAAAATAGTGAAAAGTGTTAAGGGCACTTTTTCCCATTCTCCAGTTAACAGTGGCTGCTTCTTTTGCAGATGTGATGGAGAAAGACCCTGATGGGGACTGCAGAAGGCTGGCCCTGCAGAACTTGCTGCTAATGGAGAACCTGAAAAAGAAACTTGAAGCTGTTCATTCCTAGCTGAAGGGTAACAGAAATGACCTCTACCTTGTGCTCTGGCCAGCTGGATGTATTCAGGCACTGCTGGGGCCTCTTCAGCAGTCACGTGGCTGGAGGAGAGGAAGAAGGGGGAAGGGTGCTGAGCTGTAAGCCAGTGAGCCTGACTTGACATCTGGTCTTTGTAGTAGAGGCCAACTGAGTGAGCTCTGGGTATCCGGTACAGCGTGTACAGATGCAGGAAGGTAGGCGAGCACTGCCATCCTCCCGCGCCCCCAGCCCCCACCCCAGCTATTTATAACCTTGGCAGGTCTGAGCACTTGGCCAAAAATACAGGGAAGATCTCAGAGCTTTCTTGTCAGAAAAACAGGAGGGCTGCAGAGGGCCACTTGCTACTATGACCTGCCCCTTACGAAGGCTCGCACGTTCCCGAGCAGCGGGAGTTTGGGGGACCAGCTGTTGGTCTGCTGCTGGAAGGGGTGGCATGGTGGAAAGAATGGCACTGCTGATGGGATGCAAGCACTGGATAGCTATACTGAAGTCCTGAAAGTGTGCCAGACTCTAAAGGCCTGAGCTAGAGCTGGGCTGTTGTTAGGAAAGAATAAGACAGGGAATTCTTTTTGTTTAATCTTAGTGCAGAAGTAAGTTTCTACTTAAGAATAAATAATGTTGAGATTTTGACCTTAAAATCTCCCCAATCCTTCTTCTCTGAAAGCAATTTAGAAACTTCACGTTCCCCCCAAGTTTTGAAGCAAGTCGTAAACAAAAAAGAAAACTCATTTTAAGTGTAAGGGCTGGTTGGTAAGAAACGTGAGTGACCTGATAACTACCCCTTGGCAGGGCAGGGTGACAGGCAGAGGGGTGAGCAGAACCTTGGTTGTTACATTGAGCTTCACTTCTCTCAGTCCTGCTTGTGCCAGGGAAGAAATTGACCTCCAAGAATCTGACTAGTACAGAGTGGCTTGATGTAACTGGTCTTTGGAGAAGGAGCTTCACAGTAAAAAGCAGCTTCAGTTGCTCAGAGTGACCCAGCTTGAGCAGAGGTTGGACCAAGGGGGATCCAGGATCCCTTCCAACCCAGGCATTCTGTGACTCTGAGGTTTACCCCAGATGTCTGTAAGTTACCCCACATGACCCTCTGATGTATTTAAACGTAGAAGCTTTTGTTGGGAAAACTCTGCCTTCAGCCTGCAGGAGTGTGTGGTTTGACTTTTAACCAAGCTCCTACCCAAATGGGATGGGGATTGTTTTCAGGACTTACTTACAGATCTGCACCTTAGCAGATCAGAGTTGTAACTGAAAGGCAACTCACAGTTTCCACCTCAGTTATTCAGCTCTTTGTACTGAGAAAAAAGTGAAGTTACAATATGCAGTTCTTACTGTTTTTTTCTGCCTCAAATTTATTAAAAAACTAAAAACAGCTTTCTAACAGGATGTACACGTGAATTGCTGTATGCGGTGCTTGAGATAACATATTAACTCTAATACTGTTGCTTGTACAGTCAAGCAGGAAAAATAAATTTCTTGGTAATAATCAAAAAGCTGTGTGGCAACAGCATGTGACTGATCTGGGCCCCCTGATGAGGATGGAATAAATGAGCTGACAATAAAGTCAGCTTTGCATTGCTAAGTGCTCATTGTCAGGGGTCCTCCACTTCATCAGCCACTTCCTCCTCCCTGTCGTCCGTGCTGCTGTGGCCAGTGTGTGCTGGGGCTAGAGCTCGGCTCATGGGAATGCCAACTCCTCGATGCACGGCCTCCATGGTCTGTGGGGACACGTAGTAGCTCAGGTTCGAGGCTGGAATTCTTTTCTGCATCTCTTCCAGGTAGCGATAAGCCTAAAGGAATGCAGAGATCACTGTCAGAGGGTGCACTGCTACAGGGCACTGCCCAGTAAATTATTTCTTGTGCTTTGCACATTAGAAGTGAAGTTCATCAGCTGGAGGAACTTGTACTGGCACCCTCATGTTTCATCAGAGCAGCAGGCACTGGACCTGTTGAAGGAGTGTGTGGCACATCTGCCCTGAAGGAGTGAATCACTATTTCCTCGAGTAACTGCCATTTTACCCTTTTCTTCTCTGGCCAGGTAGCAAACACAGTGTGGTGGCATTATTGCAGCACATGCCCAGACAGACCCTCTGTTCTCATTTAATCACTGGGAATGCTTAAGAATATACCACTATTTTATGCTCTGTGTCCTGCAAGCTTTCCTTTTCACGTCTCCTCCCATAGAATGAAAAATACACATAAAGTTACTGAGCTGTGCCTCACCCTGCTGCGCATTTAGGCTTCTACCATGGAACATCCTCCTGCATGAGAGCCACACTTCACCAAGCTGCACAGGTGGACAGTATGGGTTCTGTAGGTTAGAAGAATTAAGACTTCACTTACTGTATGGAATTCCTCCACTTGTGCATAATGCTGAACCAAAAATCCCAGGACATCGCCTTGCCGGATGGCATCGTCAACGTCCTGTTCAGCCAGGAGCAGTTCACACTGCCTGACTGCTTCTTCAGTGTCTTCAGGGTAAACTCTAGGAAAGGGCAAAAGGGAAGTGTCACAGCCCAGGGAGAGCATTCAGCTTATCCAGCCAAGGACAGGGTGGAGTTTTTACTGCATTAGGTTTCATGACAGAAGCCAAACAAAACCTGGAAACGCCCCCCTTGTCCTGGGGCTGATTGGCTAGTGGGGGCAGCAAGGGAGGGTGAGATTCTGCCCCTCTTCCATGCTCAGATGAGACCCCCACCTACAGAGCTCCCTCTAGCCCTGGGGTCCCAGCACCAGCAAGACAGGGAGCTGCTGGAGTAAGTCCAGAGGAGGCCATTAAGGTGTTCCAAGGGCTGGAGCCCCTCTGGACCCAGGCAGGGAGAGATGGGGTGTTCACCTGGAGAAGGCTCCAGCAGGATCTCAGAGCCCCTTCCAGTGTCTAAAGGTGCTCCTGGAGACCTGGAGAGGAACTGGGGACAAGGGCCCTGAGGAACAGGACAAGGGTCAATGGCTTCCCACTGCCAGAGGGCAGGGTTAGATGGGATATTGGGAAGGAATTGTTCCCTGTGAGAGTGGGGAGGCCCTGGCACAGGGTGCCCAGAGAAGCTGTGGCTGCCCCTGGATCCTTGGAGGTGTCCAAGGCCAGGTTGGATGGGGCTTGGAACAATGAGATAGTGGAAGGTGTCCCCACCTGTGGCAGGCTTTTGGAACAAGATGGTCTTCAAGGTCCCTTCCCACCCAAATCAGTCCATGATTCTGTGATTTTATGATAATCACCTTTCTGGCTACACCTCCCTTGGTCTATATCCTTCTCTTTCAGGTTACCTTTCCACCTTTAATGCAATGTTTTAGATGCACTTTTAAAAATCACATTATGGTTTGCCTGCTAGAAAAATGTACCAGCAGCTCTTTTTTTGCAGCAAGCTGCAAATTACTTACTAAACTTTAGGTGCTGTTACAGCTTCTGATATGGTATTTCTGTCACTTAGTTTCTGTGCTCTCCATGCTGCAGCTCACCTCTGAGCATGGATGAAGCGCTTCATCAGACTCATCCTGCTCTGCAGGTGGCCAAGTTTGCTTTCCTGTTCGACAGGGCTTCTGGCCTTTGCTTTGGAAAGGCACTTGTATGCTTCTGTCAGTGCTCTGTGGGCTTTTTCATAGTTCTGATACTCATCGATTTCTACCTGCAAGAGGAGAAAGGAGATGGTCTTGCTCCAGAGTCAATAAATCAAACGCCTTCAGCAGTCCTAGAAAGGGCAGTACCTGAGCACATGCATCATAGAAACCTGCCAGGAGGTCAAGGGCCCCTCCTTTGGTGTAGAAGCTGATAATGTTCGCAATAATCTTTGCGTCCTTACGCCAATCCAGTGACTGCAGGTAGTTGGCTGCCATGATATAAATCTCTCTCTGTCTGGAAACTCCCGCAAAGAATATAATTTTCTCAGTATCTCCAGATTTCAGCAATGCCCTCATAGCCTGGCAAGGGAAAGAGTGGCACAGAGGGAGAGAGGGAAAATATTGTGAATGCAAAAACACCATCAAGATGGCTCAGAAATTTCATCTGGGTAGTTACTGTAGGAAGTCTGCTTCAAGGTTTACTTCTCAAAACACCCTCGTTTTGAGGCTATCCAGACTGACCTTTAATTTGTTTCCTGCTTGTGTGTATTTCTTGGTGGCCACATGGTAGTTGCCTTGTCTCATGCAGCAGTCAGCAATTTGCTCCAGCAGCTCCCTCCGGGACTCCTCAGGGAGATCCTGAGACTCCTTGGAGACTGTCATCTTCTCAGCCAGCTCCTCGGTGATGGTCAGGTTCTGCTCCAGGCAAAGCTGCAGAGCTTCATGGTACTGATGGGAGCAAGAGAACAATGAGATGTTGCAAACACTAATGTGGTATCTCACATTTGCTTGTGGTGTAACCAACAGAAATCAGCTACAAACACAAGCAGCTGAGGATGCTCTGTCTGGAACACAGGGCTGTAGTTACATGTCTCAGCATCAGGCCCTGTTCAGGCACACACTGTCCCATTTTGTTTGCTAAGAAGAACGTGTATTCTTCCATGGCAGCATTGCACTCACACAAGTATGCCACTAGAGATTCAGCCATTTTAACTCTGAACATGAGATTTTCAGACACACAAATCAGGTTTGTTAGGAATGATCAGTAATAACATTTTCAGCAAATACAAATAAATTGAAAGATTTTGTTAAATATTTTGGTACTTCCCATATAGGAGCAAATTCTGAGTAGGCTATACAAAAGCCTGTAGTCCAGAAAAGGGCTATGGTACCCTTGCAAAATGTGGAAGAAAGCCAGCCATAGGAGCTTGTTAAAGAGGAGTGAGCACAGGAGTGGTCTGGTACTGAGCACTTTGGCAAGGCTGAGCTGCCAGCACCCCTGAATCACTGGCTTAAGAGGAACCTTGAAACTTTACAAGTGTCTCTTCTTCATTCATCTGCGCAGATGAATGGCTGTGTGCAGGTACATACCTGTTGTGCTCCTCTACCTGTGCACAGGGGACCAGAGGGCCCAGCTCACCTTCTTGGCCGTGAGCAGCAGCTCCATTGCCTTCTCATACTGAGCATGTTCAATGAAGAACCCAGAGCAGCGGGCAAGCAGGGCTGGGTCGGACTTCTCATCCAGGTCCTCAGCAATGAGCTGTAGGGCTCCAAACTGCTGCGTGGCAAAGGCCAGCTCTAGGGCTTTGGAGAAGTGTCCTGCCTGCAAAATTAGGAATGAGGCTTCAAAGACTAGAATGAGCACTACAGAGCCCGTTCACAGGATGCCCTAGAGTGGCTTAATGAAGTATTACTCACAATGAAAAAATGACTAATAAGCAGGACATAGTAAGCACCACAGCTGATTTAACATTCCTCTGCTGTAGGAACTGCTTCAGTGTAAAGTTTGAGAGTTTTTATTAAAAAAACATTTACCTTGTGGTATAACATAACAGCTCTGTCCATTTGATCCCCCTTTTCTTCATAATAGCTGGCTGCCTCTATCATGTCTTCTGGTGAGCTCAGGAGAGCAAGGTTCATCAGCTGATCATCTAAATTATTTGCCTGTTCAAAAGCAAAGGTTTAGCTTTGGGTGTGCATGCACGAATTTCAGAATTCCAACTTCTGGCAAGCCTGTGGCTTTATGCTGTCACATAGTATTAAACTCTCATACCCTTCTATGTAAAACCTCTACACCCATATGATTTCCAGCTTCAATTATGTTTATTTCTTTCAGGGAGTTTCTGATGAGCTGTTCAAGAAAATACACGTCCATACCACCAAAGCTTTATTGATCCACCTTTGGTAGAAGAGGTCAGCAGAAACCAGGAGCAGCTTCATCATGGGCTGTCCAAGTCCAGGCAGTGTCTTATGGGAGAGAATGGGCACAAACACCTTGTACCACCAAAGGGAGAGCCCTGTGCTGATGTGGGTACACTGTGCCTCTCTGCGTACCTTGCACAAGCGGATGGCGTTGTTGAACGCCTGGGCCCGGCTGTAGAAGTGCACGGCCTGCTTGATGTCCTCCTGACTCTCATACTGGCGTGCCAGGTGATAGGAGGCTGCCCCATTCCCTGTTTCATTTGCTATTTCAGCAGCCTGCAGAGGGAATTGTGCAGCTTTACTTCATGTCCATGCTCCTCCCAGGAATGAGAATTCTGGAAGCAGGTGGAAGCAGGCTGCCTTACCTTCTGAATGTTGCCTTGAAAACAGTGGACACGGACTAGAGAAAAATAATCCTGAGCTAGTGCATAGTACTTTAATGCAGATTCCATGTCTGACTGGCTCTCCAAGTACTGTGCCCACCACTTCCACAGGCTCCTAGAAGAGCAACAATATTAACTGCAGCAATGAGAACTGCCAGAGGCTGGTTTACGCTCCTAGAGAGCTTTAACTAAAAAGTGAACACACATTTTAGAACACATGCTTCACCCCAACTGTTGGGGGTTAGGTTTGTTCCTTTTTTACTCCAAATAATTTTTCCCCATAAGTTACTAGGAGATTAAGTAGTGGGTGCTTGAGGGTGGTTGACCAAAACAAAGAGGTGGCCAAGAGTCAGAAGGGGGACATAAGGGCAGGGCTGAGAGCAGCTTTGCTCTTTCACTCCCAGCATCGCATCAAAGAGGACACGGGCAGGCTGCTGCTGGCTGCGGGAGGAGTTTGCTGTCCCAACAGGGTCTGGTCCTGAGAAAATCTACCACCATCTGCTCGTGGGCCCTGGAACGCTGAGCTCACCTCCTCCTGCCCTGCTGGGCCGGCCCTGTCCTGCCACTGCCTTTCTTCGGCACTGCCTTGAGATTTTTTGCTACTCTGTAGTCCCACACTGCCCTTTTGGGATATCCCTGACCTTCCAGCTACCACCAGCAGAGCTTCTGATCATCCACCAGCCCGGGATTTTTCCACCGTTCCAGCTTGGTTGCTGTCAGAGTCCCAAGAGACTGGTCTGCCCTGGGCTTTGTGAAACCTGAATAAACCTGAATAGCTGTTGGAGCGTCATAGTGGGTAAGGCAGGGGTTGAACAAGACTGACAGGATTCACACTCTGTCATCCTTGCTGCCATCACTAAATTGTATGTAAGACCTGACAGCCCCGTGTAGAAGGAACAAGCACTGACTTTTCTTGCGTCTTGTTGATGTAATTCTCCAGGGCTTGTAAGTCTTCAGAGAGCATTCGAGGTATTTCGAACCGGTGTGTGTCTGACTTTTCATAGCTGTAGAGAAGAAGAACATATTCGATGTGAAATGACAGCCTCCTTATTAGCTCTCTATGTGTAAAACATCCATTTAATCTTGTTTGCCAGCCATCAACTGACAACACTGACAACAACTGCTTTAGCTGTATAACTAAGTTCACTGTAAGACCAGTTGCAGTCCACCATAACTATCAAAAAATAAAAGTTCAGTGGTACTGCCAAGCACTTGGAATGAGGGAGGTGTGATCTTCACAGCACAGGAAATACTTTAAAAGTGCCAGTGATGGCCCAAGTAAGTATTCCAGAAAGTTCCCCAGCATCAAGCACACCCGGCTGGACAGGTCACAAATGGCCCAGGCTCTACACTGTACCACCCATTGCAACATCACTGCCACTGCTGGGAGGTCACTGCCCAGCACCCACCTCGCCTAAACGCACTGCCCACCACGGCCATCAGTGGGTCTGCCTGAGCACAGCAGAGCTCTGCTTTGATCCTGAACAGAATTGACCTTACTGGATGATGATGATGACAATTATGATGATGGGAACTTTCATACTGGAAAACTCATACAGAAACAGGATCTCAAACAAGAAATGCAAGACGGGAAAAATACCCTCCCCTAACTTCCCATGGGACTTGGCAGTCACAGGAGAGGATCAGGCACCAGAAGCAACCAAGTCAAGCTGAATTCTGCTCCAGCAGTTGCATCTGGGACTTTTGGGAAAAGCAAATAATTGGTTTCGTCATGGAAAAGGAAGGAAAAGATGGCAGTGGTCTTCCAGAGACAAACGCAGGACTGGATATGAGTGAGGTTTAACTACTGGCTCTGACAGACTCTTGACCTTTAAGACACTACACATTATTTGCATGGGAGGGTGATGGGAGGTTTCACTGGGAATAATTTTAACTCTGTGAGATAGAAGGCACCAGAAACAGGAAAAGACTTTAATTTTTACTGATCATCATCAAACATCATCCTTCACCCATCTCCACAAAGAGGCTCCCAGTCCCCCAGGTACACCCAGCTGGTGCTTACTGGGTGAGCGCCAGGCTCTGCTGCCCGGTTGCCTCCAGATGCTTCGCGTAGTTGTAGTGGGTGGTGCGCAGGTGAACCCGGTCATGAGCCTCCGCCGTTTCGATGGCTTTCTGCCACTGGTTGGAGGCCTGGTAGAACTTGTTCAAGAGGTCATACCGTTTGCAAGCCTTGTACAGCCTCTCTGCATCCTCCTGGGAGAGGAACACCCAAAATCTCCGTCAGCCCCGACCACGCTGCATGTCAGTCACACCAGGCACTGCACCTTGGAACAGTTTATTAGTGCAGGGCACTGCAATGCAATTAAAGCAACAATCATTCAGGCAGGGGGTTTAACCAACTAAATATATGTGGCCTGGGATAGCATGTTATTGGGGAACAGGATGGTATGTAAAAATAAGGAAAGCACTCAGATCCTGATACTTATTGTCCAGGATTGACTAGGAGGGAGGGGAATGACACGAGCAAGTCGTCAGTGATCAAATCCTGTCATCAGGAGTGTGTCTCCAAAAATGGAGACATGCTTAGGTGGGGGTACAGCTACTGACCATGCTGCCCACACAGAGGTGAGGCTTAGGAGAAGATCCTGGCACTCAGGGTTTGAGAATTAAGGTGCTGCAAGCCAGGGAGCCCCTGTGACCTCCTAGCAGGTCTCAGAGGCAGCAATACTGTTCATGGATAACTGAGCTCCATTCCTGGGAATAAACGTGAATAATTTATTATAGAATTAGAACAGGAGGGTTTTGCCGATGTTGATGCAAGGGTGAGCAAATTTGGAACTATTATTTTTATTCTCTGAGAGGTACTAACTCCCATGGAAGGAACATTTTCCTGCTCCACCCAACTGCTGTCCAGCTGAACACTATATTTAGTAAATTGATATTATCTGTCCATGACAGAAAAATGCTTTCTGTCTCTTATTGTTTCAAATTTTAAAAAGCACAGAAAGTGGAAAAGGAAGATGCCTGCCCTAGGATTCTGTATGAGATGGAAAAAAGGAGTAGAGCTGCATTTGTTTTGCTGTAGTTCCCTTCCACCTCTCCAAACAGATCTAAATATCCAAGAGAAGAAGCACTGACACTTTTCAGCCTCATAGCTTTCTCTGCCAGGAAGGCTTTACAAACATTTAGTTTGAAGTTTCCTTTTTTCCTTACCTTTAACTCAGAATAGTTACTCTCTGTCTCTGTCTCTTTCATACTCATCAAATAACTATAGATTGCTAAATACCTTTTTCAAGCCAAACTCTAATTATTTGGCCATTTTCAAGACTTCCTTTTCTGTGAAAGAGCAGAGAAATTTGCACTGATTTTCTCTGAACCTTTTCCAGTTCGTCAACTTTTTTTTCTATAATGAGATACTTAAAGGCTGGAAGTCATCATTCCAGCTGTAGCTGCCTTGAATATACAGACAGGAGTTACCAAATCCAGGTCCAGAATGTGATGTCTCCTCAAACATGGCCCCAAACTGATTTTTGCTGTCATAACACCTTGCTATTTTTTTATCTAATTCAGTATTTCATATATATTCAGTATATAGACTGTGGGTTATTTCATAAATTCTTTTCCAGTTTTCCCTCTGACAGATCATATGCCTGGATCTCTTACAGTTCCAAACTAAAAATTTCTGGGTTTCTTATGGATCCTTGCTGAAGATATTAAATTAGTGGAATACTAATTCCACCCTAACTAGCACCAATTCATTTTCAATCCATATGACAATGCTAGTCTCAAACCCAGCTGAGATCTCAGTTCTATTGGCAATCAAGGGGAGCAAAGTCAGACACAAGACACAAGGTCCACTTAGGGTTGTATTTGCTGCCAGGCTGGGCATCCTGCCAGGTGGAGGAATGAGAGACAATTGTTCCGTACACCAATTCTGGGGAACAGCTAGATCTTGTCCTCTGGCTGAGCTGGATCCAGTCAAGTTCCTGCTCACACAGTGGAAGAAGTCAGGATAGAAATCTGTGTGGCTAGGCATCCCTGGGACAGCACAGGCAATGAATGTGACTGACCAGAGCTCTCCAGCCCCCCCGGAAAAGTCTATTTTGCCTGAACTCCTTCAACAACTTCAAGTCAGCCCTCACTCTGTGACAGCACACAACTCTAGCCTTTTACTCCAGAAACAAATAATTTCAAAATGGAACTTGTGTTCCATATCAGAGCTTAAATATCAGAGCTCCATATCACGACTCAAAACATGTTTGTTGAAACATTTTAACTTTAAAAAAATATAGCCTTTTTTAAATCCAGTGAAACCTAGAATGATTAAGTTTGGAAGAGGCTTATGCCCCAGGAAGGCAAGCTTTTGTTAAATGTTTCATGCATAAAACAATCTTTAAAAGATGTTTCCTTCAGTCAGCAGTTTCTTTCTGAGTTATTTTTCAGAGTCTGATACAAACTCCTCACAACTTGGCTGTGGGATTTACCAGCATGCCCAGCTGTATGGCCAGCACAGCCACCCTGGCCTTCTGCTCTGGCTCTTGCTCAGCCTCCCGCAGTGCCTTGGCTCCTCTTGCATGGCCCATGTGCCCCAGGCAAATTTTGGCAACATCAAGCCTGTGAGTCTTCACGCACATGCGAGCCATGTTCTCCCAGACAGCCTCACTGCAGGAAATGGAAAAGAAAAGGAGAGCTGTTATTGTGTCACCTGGAAGGCAGGTGAGGTGTGAGGAGAGAGTGTGAAAGGGGAAACCCATCAGTACGTTGAGAATGGGGTGACTGTCACAGAGACTCCAGCAGAATGTGAAGACTGAAGAGGAACAGAAGCAGGCTCACACACGAAGGTCAGTTCTTGAGCTAAATGACTCCAACCTTAAGGAAATATTGTGGGATTTGATTTACACCAATGTCTAAACAACAGCAGTTACACCTCTACTCTGGAGACAGGCTGAGAGAGCTGGGGATGTTCTACCTGGAGAAGAGAAGGCTCTGAGGAGAACTTAAGAGCACTTTCCAGTGCCTAATGGAGCTCCAGGAGAGCTGGAGAGGGAGTGGGGACAAGTGATGGAGGGACAGGACAAGGGGGAATGGCTTTAAATTGAAAAAGGGGAGATTCAGATTGGAAGGAATTCTTCCCTGTGAGGTTGGTGAGGGCTGCCCAGAGAAGCTGTGGCTGCCCCATCCCTGGAAGTGTTCAAAGCCAGGTTGGAGGGGGCATGGAGCTACCTGGGAATAGTGGAAGGTGTCCCTGCCCAAAGCAAGGGTGGGTAGAACTACACGGTCTTTCAAGGTCCCTTCCAACCCAAACCAGTCCGTGATTCTATGTTTGCACATATAAAAGCATTTATCATGTGCCCATCCTGCTGTAGCTACAACCTATAGACAGTCACAACTCCCACACTGATGTTGAGAAATCAGAACTAAAATGATGAGAAAAGTCTTAACCTCACACTGGAAATCTCCTGCTGCAGTCTGGAGTAGTGTAAATACTGAACAACTATTGGGAGCCCAATTGTTGTACTCAGTAATAGGGAATAATGTGTTGAAAAATTACCAAGCAACCATGTTCTAATTTAAAACTTGCCTAAAACAGGCAGAAAGAAAAGCTTCATGATGCTCAGAACAAGAACTCCTCAGGGCTATGAATTTGCAGTTAACACTGCAAAGTCCCCTGCCCAGCAAGGCAGGACAGGCTGAGGACCATGCTCATGGCTGGAATGGCTGGCAGAATTGCCCAGCAGAAGGACCACGACAGAACTGACCATCACAGAGTGAGACAAGCAAAGATTTTAAAAGATTCTATTCACATGTGAGCCTCTTCAGAATTTCATGCAATATGTTTGATAATAAAAACCATTAGCATTCAAAATAAGGTTTTTTTCAATGTCACCCTCAGCAGACATTTGGTTTGCGCAGTTCTCAGGCACCAACACAGCACAAAGTACAGATCTAAATTTTAAACGCAGGGAAAAAAGAAGAAAATAATAGAATAGAATGACACTTTATGACCTGCCACCAAATTCCCTTCCAGTTTTCCTATGATTAAAATCTTTTTCTGTTTCCAGTGGCTGTGGGAAAGCCCTGCACAAACACGAGAAAGTGACTAACTGGGAAGCAGTGGAACAGGTGAACCACAATGTGCTTTTCAACACATACACTAAGAAAAGGCACAGGAAAAATTCTTTGCATGATTTACTTTAGAACTAGAGCATCTTTTACTTGCTTTTACTCGCTTTTACTCATATAAAGGTTTCAGGTAGTAATGAATAGAAGTGATACAGACTTCGCTGAGAACAAACGGTATAGAGAAAAAAAGAAAGAGAAGTGATAAAGTGATAAATCAGGGACAAATTTCAGAAAGATCAGAAGTGTTTTTGGTTTAGAAAAGCAAAAAATGCATGTCTGAGTGTTACCTTTCTTACAACTGAATGGTATTCAAACACAGCCTCCTCACGCTCTTTACCTACATGTCCAAGCTCCCCAGCTGAGGAGCCAAAATAAAGCATGAAATAAAGGTAATTTCAGACCTGGAAGGGCCTGACAGAATCCAGTGCTAGATCCTTCAGTGCATCACCTCTCAATACAGAAATGCTGCCTTATGTCAGCAAACTTTCCTAATTTCTGAAAAGTTGGAACAGTTTTCTCTTTTATTCCAGACGCTATCTGTATCTGCAATTGGGAAAATTGGGAAAAACATCTTTAAACAACATCGACATTTATCAACATGATGTTAGTTATGCTCACCTGGCTTTGACCAACACAGCCAGTTGAGTTCTGTCCTTAAGAAAAGCTGTTCAAGGCTGTGCCTGGGCACAGCTGTACTTCACAGCACTTGAGGAGAAGCACATTTTCCAAGCTCTGCATTGCGCCAGAAGAAGCTGCCAACAGCCACTTGGCGCTGGGTGAAGGAATGCACGTCTGTACTGGGCTTTGTCAAGCTGACTAACAGTGAGTTTCTGAAAGGAAATCAAAACCTTTATTTTTCAGAGCTCTGACAGCTCTCAACTCCCTCCATGCAGGAAGATGAGAGTTCATGGGCTCAAACAGGCGAGCGGATGAGATTCTTATTTAGACTACAGGGAGTGGAAACTTTTGAGAGGAAACAGACTACACAGTGTATTTTAAAGTACAAAGTTAAAAGATAAGACCGTGCAGAGAGTCACAGCAGGATTTAGGAGATGTTGCTCATCATCTCTCAGCTGTATTATGCTTTCCTGGATGGCAATAACTCCTGACAATGTCAAAATTCAGCAGGAGCTGATGCCCCTAGGACTCCTCTTTGGGAGGTCTTGTCCTCCACACACCTGCCTGTGGGCCATGCAGGCACTCAGGTTCTTCCGCCCTGAGGAGCTGGAGTTCTGCCATCCCACCTCTTTCTCCTCCACTCCAAAACATTTGCAAAATGAAGTTGAGAGGCTTGAGCCATGGGCATGCCGGGGGCAGCAACAAATGCGGAGGGAGAAACATCCGCAGTTGATGCGCTCTCCAGTTGGTTTTATTCTGGTAGGCACTGCCTTCTGCCAGCCACCCTGTCTGGGCAGGGGGTGAGCACACTAGGCTCAAACTGCACCAAAGACACTGAATTTGGGAGTGCTCATGGCAGAGTACAGCTTGCATGGACTCTGCAAGCACAGAGACCCCACCAAGAGATAAGAGGAACACCAAAGAAAGGTGTCCCTGCCCATGGCAGAGGTGGTGCTAGATGGTTCTGAAGGCCCTTTCCAACCCAAACCATTCTATGATTCTAAGATTCTGAGAGACACGATCAGAGCAGCTCACCAGCACAAGAACCCATGACAGGCAAGACACTGCCTCTGACCATCCCTTCTCCTACTTCTCCCCTGCAGAAACACCTGAAGGAGTGTTTCACCTAAGGAACCTTGCTCTGCCCAGAGCAGTTCTCATACCCCACTGGGTTTGGTTAGCACAGGGCAGAGCAACAGCCATGGTGCCCATGGAACTGCAGCAGAGACTGGTTCTTTCCAGTAGACAGATCCTTCACAAGAGGGACAATGCTCTGATAAGATACACGGAGAGGAAAGGGTAGGGAAGGGGAGGAGATCCTGGAGTACCCACAACCCACTTCCATTTCTCTGTGTTTCACGAAGACCAACCTCAGCCACAAGATGCACAACCTCCTTGGCAGGCACATACCCCCAGCACCAGGACAAGTTTTGCTGCCCCTCAGAAATGTGGGCAGATGGATGTGGGTCTGGTGAAGGAACAAGAAACAGGAGGTGCAGAACAGGTTCACTTAAATCCCAGGGAAAACCACAGTTTATCTCCCAACAGCTGCCAGTGTAGTAAGAAAGCTGAATCTGTCCATGCTTCCCTAAAAGGCAGAAATGCTCCTTTCCAGGCCTTCTGCTGTCCATAGAAAATGCCAAGTAATATTTTTCCCTGCTCTCAACTCTAACTCTGGGAATTTCCTGTTCTTCCCCTCCTCCTCCTTTCTTCCCCCCTGGAAAGCCTCTCACATCTGTACTTCATCAGCCAAAACTGGAAACTTAATGAAGCCCAGGGGCAGCAGCAGTGGGAGCAGAGCCATGGGAAGGCAGCCCAAGCAGCCTGGGAGCCCCAAGCCCCCACCAGGCACAGGGATACACCATCCACTGCTGTACCCTGAACTCCCAGGCTCCAGGTCACATCCACAGTGCCAGGGATTTGGGAAGCAAATGTTGACGCCTCTGAAGAGTGGACACAAATTTTACCACATATTTGATGAAAGTTTCCTTGCTTTCTATCTGAATTTTCATATCTGTTTTTCTGTGGAACTGTGTTTACAGCATCCACAGTCTGATCTCACAAACTCTTCTGTTCCCATATATTTTTCATTGCCTATTTAGCATGAAAGTTTAAAGGAAAAAAAATGGAATATTATTTAGAAGTGCTGGAGATTTATATGTCTGAAGCATCTCAAAGAAAAAACTTTTCTCCCTGTATTTAATGGGCTATATTTGGAAAATGAACACTGATCAGGATCAGGGTAAAAAAAAAATAAATAAAATCTCTTTTCAATTTGGGCCCCACTTTGTTGAACTGGACCCTATAATATCCACACTATATATAACAAATTATATTGCATCCTATAATGTTATGGATATATATAGATAATCACAGAACCACACAATAGTTTGGGTAGGAAGGGACATTAAAAACCATCTTGTTCCAAACCCCTGCCAAGGGCAAGGACACCTTCCACTAGACTGGAAAAATTTAAGGACTTGAGAAAATGAGGTTTTATCTGATGTAGCTAATTTAGGTTTGATGCTTTTGAAATGGATTGATGGGATTGTGGTTATATGTTTCTGTGGGACTAAAAGACAAGAAGGAACTTCGTAACAGATGAAAAGTTGTAACAGTTCAATGAGACTCTTGATAGTGTTAATGATATTCTATGAGCTACTCTAAGAAAGGTCAGGCATTTTTCATGTATGATCCAAACACTGAAAGCTGATGAGGCTACTCCTAAAAACTCTTTCCTGGCAGAAAAAGACCATTTGATAAAAGCAGCTTCACAGAATGTATCAAAAATATCCCACTGAATATATAGCTTTGTTCCAACCTTACCCTTGTAAAACCAACACCAAGAGATTGCTCCATGTGGGTTGTATGACACAAACCCCTGTGCCCCACAGAATGTAGTGAATGCTGCAAAATGCACATCCTGCTACCTGTTTGTCACTAAGGTAGTTTTTTGTTAAGGATCAGGATTCCCATACTGTTTAAATTGGATATTAGGGAAAACCCTAGGGTCACCATCCCTGGAAGAATTAAAAAGCTGTGTGGATGCAGCACTTGGGGACATGGGTCTGTGGCTGGGGTAGTGGTTGGACTTGATCTTTTCCAACCTTTATGATTCTATGACTATACTGATGTGTTCAGTCTTTGTAAAATATAATTACTATTGTTTTTAATGTTACATGAGAAGGAAGCTTGGGCCCTGATGAAAATACATACTCAGACTTCATTAAATTGCAAAAATCAATTGCAGGGAGGCAGAAGCAGGTGTGTGACATTTCCCTAAAGGTAAATCTCTCCTGGTGTTATCTACATATAAACATCATCTGCCTTACTGCTGAATCTCTGGATTGTAATAAACACAGAATCATATAAAACAAATAATCCAAGGGGATTAAAATATGCAAAGATGGTCACTGCTGGTAGGAAATTTCTTTGAAGAATGGCAGACACTGGTGTTTTTATGGTGGAAATTATGAAACCAGCAATGTCCAGAAACATGACTTATCACAGGGAAAAGAAGAAACTGAAGATACTATAGTGCTCTCAAGGGATGAAGATGCTCAAAGTACTTAAAGCTTAATTTGTTTGAAAATTGAAAATTACCAGAGCACATGGAGGAGGGTTGAGTTCATAGCCAGGTTAGTACATTCAACTTCACTGGCTGAAAACTAATTATAGGAGTACATCAGCTTTATTGGATTTCCCCTAGCTTCTCTCACCAACAAGTCTTGAAAATAAAATGTTGCCTTGCAAAAAAATTCAGACCAGTTTCTTTCTGTGTATTGGGTCAGAGCAGGTCAGGAGGTTAGAGGCAAAGCCTCTTGCACGGTAAAACAGAGCTGCTATAAAATTAAATCAGTTTCTAATCTGATTTATTGATTACAGGGATGTGAACTCTTGTGCCAGCCCCTCAGGTGTGGCGGTGCCTGGCAAGGCAGGTCTCTGCCAGGTCTCCTCAGTGCTGACCAGATGTTGTGCCTTCACTTCAGTGTGTAAAAGGCAATACTACTTACACTCGTGCACTTTAGGCAGCCTGAAGAACTGTGCCAGGCTCACCTCAGGAGAGGCATAATCCCAGAGCCGGGCAGTGCCTACCAAAACGCCAGTCCTCGTTCAAGTGCTGCTGCGGCAGCTGATGGAACAGCAAAGAGCGGTCTGGAGTGCCAGTCTGGGCAAGACCGCTCGGGAAACACCCAGGTTCAAGGACAGTTTGGAATGCCCTCAACTCTCTTTAACCGGTTTATCAGAAAAGCCCCTGCCGTGCCCTGTGGCATCTATTCCGTACTCGCTGTCAGCAGGGACACATGGCAGCAGTTTCCACCCCTGGGCACGGAGCGGGGTGGGCGGCCTCCCTCGAGGCTCCGCGGAGCCGCCAGCGCGCCCAGCACGCCGGGACTCGGGCCGTACCAGCCCCGAGCGGTGACTGTCAACCTCACCCACACCCCAACACTTGCCCCTGCCTTTGCAGACACCCCCAAACCGGGCAGCTATCGGGTTGAGAATCTCGAGATTTTATACTTCCTATTTTTCTGCCACGGTCCCTCCTATGGTGCAGAGAGGACGCGGACATCAGGGCACCTCCGCAGCGCTTTCGTCGTGCTGTCCAGCAGCGAACCCAAATATTGTTTTGCTTCTAGTAAAAGATATTTCAAAATCCCTCTCCTCGATCCGCTTCCACAGAGCTGATGCCCCGAGGGCTGAAGCTGGGATTTCTCTCTCTCCTTTCCCCGAGGAGCTCCGCTGTGCTCCCCGGGCTTTCCGAGACGCTGCACGTCCCGGCAGCCCGGCTGGGGGCAGCGCCGAGGGGAGGAGGCGTGAGGCAGGGAGGGGGCTCTCGGAGGGGAGGAGGGACAACTTTAGAAGTCTCCATAGTCTTTTCCTTTCAGGAAACACATCCTGTTAATGTTTGACTGCCGTGGCAGTGACTTTTTTTTGCAGTCGACTACGCCCGATGCTCACCAAAACGAGCCACAAAAGCAGCCATTTCCTCTTGGTGGGGAGGTGGGGGGCCTTTTCCTCACTGAAGTGGCTGTTCTCGTCCCGCCACTCACAGCTCGGCTCTTTGGAGAGGGACAGGGCAGAGCAACCGCCTCGAGATACTTCAGACTGGCAGATCACCTTTGGGATGACCGCATTCCCCTCTGGCTCGGCTTGGCTTTGAGAAGATGACATCTGTCACCATTTGCAGGATATTCTGAAGTTTGCACCCAAACCCAGGCTTTTGGAGGAGCACTGGTTGGCTTGGAGGACGCGGCGCTCGGCAGGCTACAGTGAGCATCCCATCCCACCTCTGCCCCACCTCAGCTCAGGCTCTCCTGTCCCAAGACTGGATTCTGTCTGGATTCACCCCGTCCAACACAGAATGGACCTCCCTGTCATCCAGTTCGCCACGGGACTGGCATTACTTATCAAAGTGCAAGAAGGTGGATAAGTCAACGCTGGGAAGGACCTAACAAAGCTTCTTTGTGTTCCTATTTTATGGAATTCTCCTATCTACCTCACAAAATTCTTATTTCCTTGGTCAGAAATCCCTCTGGAGTTGATTTCAAGAATGAACGGTGATGTCCTCTAGCAGCCCGTGACATCCCAGCACAGTGGCCTGTTCCCAGCCCAATTTCAATGTGCTGCAGCTGACTGGAACCTCGTGTCGTCTGCAATTAGAGACTGGCAGCAAGCTGACAGTCAGATATGACTGTCCAGAAACTGGTAGCCACAGCTGTGTTGGTAGCCCTGGTCTCACTCATCCTTAACAACGCAGCTGCCTTTACCCCCAACTGGGTGTACCAAACGCTGGAGGACGGACGCAAGCGCAGTGTGGGGCTCTGGAAGATGTGCTGGCTGGCAGAGCGGAGCAGAGGGAGTGCAAGCACCAGCGCCAGGCACGGGCAAGGAGAAGAGCAGGAGTGTGAAGCCCTGGGCTGGGGTTCAGAGTCGGCCGGGTTCCAGGAGTCACGCAGCACTGTCAAACGTAAGTGCAGCCTCTTATCTTCTCTGCAGACACAATTGATAGGGTGCACCTGGTCCCCAGGAGTTCAATGGCCAACACTGAAATCATGTTACCTGTCTTAGTCTAAACATCTCTTCACGTTAATTCCCAAATAAATTTATTTCAGAAAATAAGAAGCATGGTGTCCACGAGTGATGAACTAAACTCCTCCTCCCCCATCAAAACCAGTAATCTGCATGGTGCTGCCTGGTTTATATAGCCCAGGAATCGATCTGCTTTGAAAAAACTATCTAAGAAGTGTAAGCCTGAAGTTTGGAGACCTCTTGGGCTCACTTCTCCCTCCTGGGCTCCTGCCATAAGATATCCCTTCCTCTTCAGTACAGTTGCTCTGAATACCCTAAAACTAAAAAAAAAAAACAACCAACCCAATTGCATTGGTATTGCAATGAATGACATGTTGAGCTATTTCTCACTTTTGTTTCCTTTTGTTGGAAATGGCAGGAGCAAAAAAGACGGAAATAGTTGTGGTAAAAACATGTAAAATTGAGAAAGGTCTTAAAATGTGTAACTACTCTTCTTGGTGAGAAAATGCAATTAATATACAACTTGGTGACTACAAAAATCATTACCCATGGTTCATTTTTCATTTTGCACTTTCACAGATTGTGGGATCTGAAGCATGCAGATAGCTTACAGCGAGCTAGGGAAAATTATTGGATAACATGAGAATTACAGAACTGATTATTAAATAATAAACCTTACGTATCACATTCATAGCATTAATGGTGCAATCCTGCTCTCCCAGATCAGAATTGTGCTGTAACAGGATCACAGAAAGGCTTGGGTTGGAAGGGACCTTGAAGACTCTGTCCAAAATACATGCAGACACTGTGGCTGGGACCACAACTACCCTGGTGCCAAGAGGTTTCTCCCCTAAACACCCTCCACTCCCAGCAGCCAGGCTGTGAGCAGCCATTCGAAGGAGAATCAGTGCTTCTGCTGCACCCTTCAAGGCATGAAATTTAACAGAACAAATGGTTATAAAGTCCATGCCTTGACAGACCACAGGATTCTCCCAAGATTTCCAGGATTCTCATAAACAGCTCTGGCACCTCTGAGGGATGGTTGACAGAATCTGTAACATACACGATTTCAAACCAGATTTTTTTCATGGTTTGAAATGTGGAGAAAGAGAAATTGGTCCTTGGAGTTTCTCAGATCCCTCTGGAGAGAAATCAAAGAAATATTAGAGGAATTTATTTTAAAAATGCTTTAATGTGGACCCATTCCAGATCATGTTTTCCAACAAAATTATGCAGAAACATTCTTTGCACATTTCCTAATACTGAGTCTGCATAAATCACAAACAGAAAATTTCTCAAATGTTTTAAAGTCCTTGCTCTTTCAATACTGTTTAACTGAAAGAATTTTTATAACAATAAATAGTTATAAAAAGGATTAGACTATGGGAGAAGTTCCTTGATTTGTTTTTGCAGCTTCATCTCTGGAACTCACTACCCCAATTAATACTGATAAGCCATATTCTAACTTGAAGAACATGTGTACTATTCACAAATAGTAAAAGTACATGTTATGTACTGAACACTGGAATGAGCTTCTGCACAGAGAATTTGGCTTCTGCAGCATTTTTAACACAGAAGCTTGTACTTCTTACTGTGTGCAGGCCAGGAGGTGTGTGGTATCTAAAGATGAGAGGTATTAGTTTCATGGCAGAACCGCCTGGGCAGCAGTTTCTGATGTCAAATAGAAGGATAATGTGACAGAAAATTTGAAAATTTCCAAGTAATAATTATAGTATGATCAAGTCCTCAGAAGAATTATCTGACGACCACTGTTAAAAATTCTAATTTAAGGGAGGCTTTTCAAGCCCAGGGACTGATCTGTACAGGAGTAAAGCATCCATTCCCTATTTAATCTGGAAGCAAATAGTAGGCAAAGGCCAATTCTGAATCTTGATAAAGCATTTAAAGGAAAATCCTCCCTGTGCAGTTGTGTCATGACAAACTCAGTAGGAAACACAACTGTGGCGTTTATTTTTAAGACAATTTTGTTTCCATGAAGGTACACATGGTCAGTATGAGCCTGATTTTGCTTCCATGGATTTGTCATCCTAACGAACTTCTCCAATAAGAAATCACACATTTATTTTAGTAATACCTATGGCAATCCTCATCTGTCAGTTGTAAATAGATCACAGACATGCAGGAATGTGTGTATGCATATGCACACATACATCTAAAAATAACTTTATGAAGGAAAAAAACGCCTTCCTCAATACTGAGTTACCACAAACTATTTTGGATGCCATTTGAAGAACAATATAGAAAAGCTGTTCTGCCAATAGCAATGCGAAAGAGGCCACAATCTGGCTCATATAAAACAATGTATTTATACACATACAGACATACGTATTTCAGAGGCAAGCTTTTTATCTCACAGTTCAACAGAAAAACTGTAAACTCTTTGGGAATTTGCTTGTCAATATACTAAAGACTCCTGTACATGCAATATGTAACAGCCAACTATAGGCACTGCTATAAGCTGGCATCCTCCCTGGCAGAGAGAAGTACGTTCTTAGAACCTGCTTTTCACTGACTTTCTCTGCCTGCTGTTTCCTTCCATTGAAATCACAGAATCATGGAATGGTTTGGGTTGGAAAGAATCTTCAAGCCCATTGCATCCCAACCCCTGCCATGGGAAGGGACACCTTCCACTATGCCAGGTTGCTCCAAGCCCTGTCCAACCTGGCCTTGGACACTTGAGGGATGGGGCAGCCACAGCTTCTCTGGGCACCCTGTGCCAGGGTCTCACCAACCTCACACAGAAGGACTTCTTCCTAAAAATGTCAAAAAACCCAAAAAGAAATCCAGGGACAGGAGTAAATTATGTTAAAAATACAGGGCAATGAAGTGCTGCAATGTGAACTACTTCTGCAAGGCACAGCATCAGAAGCATGGGCAACTGATTCCATGGGAAAGCACTTCAACTCTGTCCTTCAAACCTCACTGCTCCTGGAAGTGGAGATCCCATGCCCTTTCACTTGTCTTTATCTACCTTTCTCTTTCTCACTCTCTTGCTGTGCATCTCTCATTCAACCCCCTATGATGCTGAAAAACTTCTGTGATGGTTCAGATGACTAACAGCAAAAGAATCCCCAGGTTAGGGTGGAAGTTTTGGACATGGGGTGGGATGGGTTTTTGGTGGATAGTTTTCCATTGGATTAAGCAGTGGTATCAGAGTCCAACAAGTGCTGCTGCTAACACTAAGAGATAAAGGTGCAAAGGAGGAGTTAGATGGCTCCTTTTTTAGTGGTAATAAACTCTCAGATCTGAAACCTTCACCTATGTTGAGAATCAGCCCAGCTGTGACAACATCAATCTAAACTTTTATAATTTGAACAAACCATGGAATGATACAAACTTAAATGCTTCACTGAGAACTCAGATGGTATAGCCCCTCTTCAAACACTTTAAGGAAACCTGGCCAGGTAGTCTAACTCTCCTGTCACCTGAGTGCAGGCAAAGACATTTGACAAAGATTATGGAGCTGCAGTTTCAGAGCTGTTAAAAATTTTTGGAAGATTATTCTCTTGCCTGCATCTCTTAAATGCTTCAGAAAAAGCCCAGCCTCAGTAAGAGCTGGGGTAAGACAGCACTGAGTTTTGTGCCCATGTCACATGTGAGCAAAGGCAGCACACCCAGCAATGTGGCCCCACACAGGGACACGTGAGCTACCTTGAGAGGTGAGAACACTACCCACCAGTGATGCCTCTCAGAGCCAACCCTTCTCAAAGCCACCTAGGTCCTGACCCAGCACAGTGCCAGGAACACTGCACAAACACACCAGATTACTAGGAATCAACTTAGATATTTTTAACCACACTGCAGGGTACAAATGCCCTTAAGTTCTGCCGTGCTCTCAGGCTATGTCTGGATGGGCACAGGGAGATGACTTATTCATCAGCAGAGGTGACAGTTTGTCCCTCTTTGTCTAAAGAACAGTAGAAACAGTGTGGAAATGCAGGAATAGGGAGGAGTTTAAAAGATACAAAACCTGACTGGGTTCTTCAGGGCTGCAGGAGACATAAGGAAAACTGCAACAGCAGGATGCATGTTTCAACTTCTGATGCTCAGAGCTGGATTGCTTGTGGAAATTGCAGTTCTAACAAGGAGTGCAATTTATGCCAGGGAGAGGCACAGCATCAGGAGCAGCTACACAACTGCCACAGGGACCCCAGGTAAACACCTCTCCAGCCTGGATGGATGATTGTTGCACACACATGGACACAGGGACATTTGGTGACTGAGGCAGGATGCTACTCAGGGTGAGAAAGAGGAGCTGAGGTTTGCTAGCTGTTCACCTTAATGCCCACTGCGTTTACACAAAGTTCCAATGTCTCCAAAATTTCCAATTTCTCTAAAATTTGGCTGGCTGGAAGCCAGGCTGAGTCAAGCAGCTGAGTGTACTGTAGATGTGTTACTTGTCTACATATATATTGCCTGATAGACTGCTCAGGCTGTTCTAAAGAGAGAAGGCAGCACGGGCAGCTGGCAGCTCAGGGCTTGTGATTTCCCATCCAAATATCTGAAATATGAGCAACATTTAAATAAGTGACACTACTAATTTCATGACAGAGGCCAGTAGAGATGGATTCTGAGACATGGCTTTTCAACTTAGAGTGAATGCTCACTTTAATGTCAGGGTGCAATTCCATGTACTCATTTTGGAAAAGTGCAAAACTCCTTGCGATTCAGGACAGGAAAATGAGCCTAATACATGTTTCAATGCAGTAGATACACAAGTGTTGCACAGAAATATTGCCAGAGCAATCAGAGTTTGGTTACTCTTGCCATCAAAACTTTGACATCAGTTAAAGTATTATGAGTGAAAATGGCTCTGGAGCTTTTGAAAATTTCAGATTAATGCATTTATCAAAGCCACCAATACAGAATACCCTGCTGAGTTTTATATTCATGGTATCTAGACAACTTATACCTTATCAGAATTAGCTGTGTCTATTAAAACTAATTACTGTATTGAAGACTCTCAATTTTGGGTTTGCAATGGCCCATCACTTAACCATAAGCACTTGCTTATGTTGAAAATAGTTAATGGAGCCATGTCTTCACTCCAACAGTAACGACTGAGACTGTTACAAAAAACACCCACCAACCACACTCTCCTCTCCCCAACAAGATCTGTCTGCCTTTCAAAATAAGTACTCAAATGTGAAGTTTCACACTTAGATGAGCTGAATGGTTAAGTTCCAAAACACCTAAAGGGTTGGAAGATTCCACCACATCAGAACATTATTGTAATTGTGCCAAAACAGATTGGGTTTTCCCTGCTCCCTTCCTCTTCCTTAAATTACTACTTTTAAGCAAAAAAAGCATAAATTGTATACCTCAAGAGAGCTTCCCAGGAGGTGAAAAAAGCAAAATAATTTTTGAGATATCCATGCATTCATAATTTTTAAGATATTTATCCAGCAACAGAACATACGGAGGAGACTTGTTGCTGAAAGCTCTATGGCTACTCTACAAATATTTTTTAAAAAAGAGTGGAAGAGAATTCCCTTTTCAGGACAAAGTCAGTAAGACCTGCAAACAATATAATCATGTGGAATGGGTACAAGACAAAAAAGAAATTCAGATCTGTTTCAGTTTTAAAAAATTAGTGACTATTTGCACCATCAAAATACATTTGCATCACATAAGCACCTCTCTAAACCTTCCCACGGTCTCAGTGACCCAGTCACACAAAGGTGCACTGAGATACTCCCAGCATTTGGCTAAGTTGGTTTCACAAGTACTTTTAAAGTGTTTCCATGTATTTCCTAATTCATACTCAAAGAGGCTAGTAATGTAAATACCACAAATTTTAACTGACAGAAGAAATTAAATGTCAAAGACTTTATAAATAGAGCACAGGTTTGGGAGGCATAGCATGATGCTGATAATTACAGTGGTTCTATTTATTGTCGCTATTATCGCAGAGTTGTTTTAACAGTAAGTGCTGACCTCCTATGCCCATGTTATAAAATGAAGCACACTTGTACTTTGCATTTTCATAGTGCTCTTGGTACCAAAAGGCACAGCTTCAGCTGATTTCCATGGGAGCTGCAGAGACCTCTCAGCACTTCTCACTTTTGCGGACAATGCTGACATTCAAAACAAAAGAAACACATGATTCATTGCCAAAAGTTTGACTGAAGTGATTTTTTGTTAATTCTAAGGAAGGGTTTCTTCTAAAATTATTTATTAATACTGAATCCAGCTCTCCAGGTTGGAACTCAAGTTTATGAACACCAGGACCATAAGTAAGAGTCAGCAAGACAGAAGCCTTACTTTTTCTGACTCCTGCCTTTCATCCATTTAGGTTCAAGCATACTGTACTGGCTTTTCCTAATTTCGGTACTTTTGCATTTCTTAAGTCCCTATAATGTGGATTTTAAAAATTACTCCAAAAGGCTGAAAAATATGACGCATTCTTCATCTCAGGATAACAGCTCAGCAAAACATCAAGTTCTAGAGGAAAAGGGCATGCTCAGTTAGAATCTCTGTTTATATTAGAGAAAACCTAATTACTTATCTAGTTAGATTTTTAATCAAAAGATTATGATCTCAGCCTGCAGACATTCAGCCCAAGAAGATGAAGTCTAGCACAGCTACAAGACATTGAAAATGGGTTCTACCAAAATTAAGTGAAGCAACTTAAGTGTAAGGAGCATTACCAGGTTCATCTATAATCAATTAGAAATCTCTTTTCAGAAACAAAGCACTTATACTCCTTTCCAGAATAAAGTCATGTATGAACATGAAGCACTTAAAAGGACAATCAGGTACATGTCAGAATGTGTCCTCAATAATTCATGAAGTGATTAATAAATAAACCCAAGAACCACAGGAAATAGCATCAACAGATTTTTTTAAAAATTCCTTTCATTACAAAACCAAGAAGCAATATACCTCAAGAGATTTAAAGAATAGATGTAACCATAGATGCAATCAGCTTCACAGCAAACTAAGGTGGCACCATCCTTCAGCTGAGCATAACCCATCCTGCATTATTAAGAGTTTAAGAGCTAATTAAGAATTTAAGTTCCATTTTTCGGATGTAACAGATTTAAGTGTCCCACAGTGGACAGGGATAACAGCACACTCCCAGTCAGCAGATGCCAGCAGGAGATTGTGAGGCACACAGAGATACTGGGAGTCAGCACTGTCCCCATGCACTGAATAAATCTGTGGTCACTACGTTCTACCCAGGGCTGGATACTTAAGAACTTACATAAGCTGGATTAAAGTTTGCACTAAAATTTTTGTTTATCAAGAGGGGTCTTTCTCAGGGGGAGTTTTAGACTGCTATGAAAATATCTTGAGCCATTTTGCTTAACTATTAAAAAGCCTGAATTCCCACTAAACTGTTTCGTTTTTTTTTTTCCCTCTATGCAGACAGAAAAGAAATCCTCATATTTTAAGCAATTAACATAATGTGATTTTCCAGTGAGATTGTCTTCCTCATTATCCAAAAACACTGAAAATTACTCCTCAGTATGACTAACCTACTTCTGCAAACAGTCCTGGAGCTATCCTGGAACATAATACCAACAGTTCTGGGGCTATCATGGATCAAAACAACAAAATTGCTACTTGTAAACAAGAAAATCAAATTAACAATCCAGATGGATACAGATGGTTTAAGAAGTGAGCAAAAAAACAAGGAATCTGACTTGGTTGCATCCTTAAGAGTTTGGGTTTGACTCCTGATTGATCCCTGTTTTAAACAAAGCAGAATTCATTAGGCCAGTACCCTGGCTGTACAAGAGTCCCAGCTGGATGCCCTGTCCAGGAATTAACTGCTTTTCTGAGAAAATGGGGCCCACAATGGGCTTCCAGAAGCAAAAAAAGCAGAGACTAGCAGTGTATGCTGATGAACAGCAGATACTTAGACCAGAGTTTTTGGAGCCATTCAGCTCCAACCCTTTCCAGCTCTCAACAGCCAAGTTGCATCTTAAGGGAGGGGCATAAAGGTATGGATGGAAGGCTTGTCCTCCCTCTTTCATCTGTCAGATGCACACAAAGGAATGAACACCTTCTGCAGTGACTAGTCTGTTCTGCTCAAAGAATTGGCCTTTAGCTACATGGAACATCCACCTCTGTCAACAGGGAACTCCATCACAGTTAAATTTCAAGAGATGAGTGGCATTAACAATAATGAGATCAAAACAAAAAAAGTAAGGTATCCAAAATACAAAATACCTATGTCATGACAGTGTTAGGCAATAGATTCTAGAAGTGAGGGGTTAACATAGATGCCACCAGTAACTATTCAGACACTAAACCCACTGTGACCATCTAGTTTGACAAATTGTCATTAACAAACAAAATGCAAAAGTTGATGAAGTCTGCAGTGGCCACAAAAAGTGACACTGGAATCATGGCCGCTATAAATGAAGCTGAAATGGCTGAATAGCTGATCCTAAATTTATACTAATTATCAAATCTATAGAAAACTCATCAGAATAGACTAAAGCTGGCTATTGAGGCATTTTTGCTATACATAAAATTTAAAATAGAGTGAAAGAGCACAAAGGTAAATACTAAATTTCACAGCTTTTACAAAAACTATATTGCAGCCAGTTTTAAGAGATTAGAAATATTTATTCCTGGATTGAGCAGTCATTCAAGGAGAAGAGCTTTGTGTCCTGGCCTTCTTCAACAAGATTTCCCTCTTCAATGGCTTTGGGGTGAGCTCTGAAGAAATACTTGGACATTGCACACTCAATTCCCTTTCTTGATCCATACTGTCCATTGGTTGTCGTCACTAAAATGAGGCCAGAGATGCTGGTGCAGAAGCTCAGCTTAGGGTTGTGTATGTACAAAATAAAATTAAAATGTGCTGAGCTGACAGCATGCAAAGTCATAATGGCTGTGAGTAAGGAAGCAAAGTTACCTCGCACTTTCAGGCTGAATGCAATTAAACAAGCTCTACTGCAAGAAGAATGGACTTTATGTATTATAATAAGAGTTATACATTATTGGTGGGCTCCCCAGGGTAGGGGGGGATCCCCATCCCTGGAGGAATTTACCACATGTGTGGATGTGGCACCTGGGGACATGGTTAGTGGGGGCCTTGACAGTGCTGAGGGAACAGTTTGACTTAATGATCATTTCAGGCTCATTTTCAGGCTAAACAATTGTATGATTCTAAGTTTGCTTTTTTCCCCAAGAGGAATCATTACAATTTTAGAACAAAATCAAAAGATGACAGATCATACATTAAACCTGTTAGAATAAACCAACATCTCTCATATGAGAGATGGGAAGGTACTCAGGTTGTAATGCTTTGTTCCATAAAAATAATTGTCTTCATATTCAAAGAAATCATACCAGCTACTTCCTTCTTTTTCTACCAGTCGTCAGCCTGCTGCAGCTCCATGGACCATATGTAACCTTCTTTCTGGTTAACACTGAATTTCCACATCTCTCTGAACAGTGTAGTGTATTAGCCCAATAAACATCCCTAAGTGTGGAGTTCTTACAAACAGCAGCAAAGATCATGTGACCCATTCAATGCACTTCCAGCTGCAGGAGAGGACAAGGAAGAACCGTTTTGTAAAGACTAAATTGTTACAAATTTGCCTGAAGTTCAACTGAGTCACAGTCAGAAACTTAATATTTTTAGTATATATGATGTAACATCATCTGTGGCCCAGCTTAAAGTCTGTAATACAATTAAGTGTTTGAAAAGGTCACTAATAGCAGCAAAAGCAAAACTTTGGTGCTAATTTCTGTGTCAGGGGCCCAGGGGCCAGTATGTATTTCTGGCATAAACTTCAGACTTCTAAAGGTTATTTATATACAGAGGCTTTTTTTTTTCTTCTTCTTTTTTTTTTTTTTTTTTTTTTTTTTTTTAGTTCATGCATACTATGTGCAGACAATGCAAGAGAATCCATTATGGCAACAATTTTTTAATTTGACACTACAGATAGTTCTGTCACCAAATGAAAGTACTAATAATGGCTGCAAGCCTGCTCTTACTTTGGGCATTTCTTCCTGCTCTTACTTTGGGCATTTCTTCTTTGAAAGTCATTACTATCTCTTCAGCAAGCACTGGTTCAGAGTATTACAGAAGTCCACCTGAGTGGAAAAACAGAACACTCTGAATGTTCAAAGTTTACTGGTGTTTACCAAGCTCAGACATCCAACTGTGATCCCATTATCCAATGTGCTTCATGACTTGTGAGCATTCAAAATGGCAAGAGATAGAAATGCTGCCAGTACTAAAAGGGCAACTTTGGAAGTGAAACGTAAAATCTTTGAACAAATTTTTTGAGTAACTGGTTAGAAACTAACTCACTAGGAGCAGCCAAAAATACTTAGTATGTTACCTTCTTAATGTTTTATTCAACAGAAAAAGTTTAATGGACTATGGTTCTTAACTAATTCTTCAGATACAATACTATATTTTATTAAATTTTAATTAAATCATGAGTTGATACTTAGAACATGGGAAGCTGAAGACAGCCTGTGAGGGGAAAATAAAGGGTAAAGAAAAAGTAGGTCAGACTTAATGATTAACACAATTAAACTTACTCTTGTTTATATCAAGTTTTGTTTTCTGCACTTCCTAGCAGTCTCCCTGGAAGATCAGGAACCAAATTCTAGTGGCCAGTGCATGACCAAACTCAAAGCCTGTTAAAACACTTCTAAAAAATCTGCTCCAGAGTCTGCCTTTCTTTAGTATATGCCGGTGCTAGTTCTATTTCAGAATAGCAGTGACAGATTAGCAAGCAATGTGAAACAATAGTACTTTTAACTCCCACCTTTTGCTAGAGAAGAAGGAAAAGGATAAAAACACAACATCCACCATGCTAACAGGAAAAGCAGGAAAGAAGTCTGACTAAAAGTACCCAACTTTGCAGTTAATATATGCCATTCAGTAGCCAGCTGGGAGACACATTTTAATCAGGTTTCTAGCCAAGACTGCAGATGTCCATGTCTGCAATCATTGCTGCATTTGTTCTTTAATACAGAATCATAGATTATCTCAGGTTGGAAGGGACCTACAAGGACCGCTGTGTTCAGCTCCCTGTTCCTTGCAGGACTACCTTAAACTAAAACATATCACCAAGAGCATCCTAAACAAACCACAATTCTGGCAGCCTTGGTGCAATGACCACTGCCCTGGGGAGCTTATTCCAGTGCGCAACCACCCTCTGGGGGTAGAACCTTTACCTAATAACGCTCCCCTGACACAGCTCCAGCCATTCCCTCAGGTCCTGGCACCAGACAGCAGAGATCAGCACCTCCCCACTGTGAGGAAGGTGCAGAATATGACAGGTCACCTCTCAGCCTTCTCTTCTCCTGGCTGAACTGGCCAAGTGATCTCAGCCAGTTCCTTGCGTGTTTTACCCTTGAGGCCTTTCATCATCCTGGTCACCCTGGCATGGGCATGCTGCCATCATTCGGTGTCATTTTTATTTTGAGTTTGTCATCCTCCCTGTCATGGTGTTCCAGTACAGACTCTAGCCTGTACACTTTTCCTTTTCAGTCCAAGAAGATCCCTGCTCAGCCAGGCCCTCCTTCTTCCCTGCTTGCATGATTTCCCATGGTTTAGAATTACTGGCTCCTGTGTTTTTAAGAGGTCACTACTTTGCCCACAAGTCTCTCTTTAAAAATTGCACATCTCAGAGAGCACCTTTTCTAGTTGGCCCTTCAGTCCCTGTGCCAGAAGTTATTTTCAACATGCCTCAGAAATTTCCTGGATCTGTTTCAGTCTGTTGTACGACATTCCCAGTTGATGTCCGGAAAGTTAAAATCATCCTTAAGATCCAGAGGAGCTGATCTAGAGACATCTCTTAATCCCTTGTACTGTAATTCATCAGTATCCTTATCTTGGCCAGGTGGTCAATAGTAGGTCCCCACAACATACTCCCACAACTTCACTGTTTGATATATATGAACTTAAATATTTATGCACACACACACACACACTCACACACACTATTTTTAAAAAGGTAGCTTTTTACCTGTACATGCAGATTATGCCCTAACACCTCATTCAGAACCACCAAGCCTTGACATCTTCATTACAACCATTTCCCTCATTACACAGATGGAAAAATAAGAGTCTTTGCAGTGCATCCCAAAGATGAATAAATGGTAAAAGAAGAAAAACTTAAGAATTCTCTGTACAAAGAGAATTGGTTCTGTAAACCAGTAAGACCTGAGCATTAACATCCACAGGATGTTTCCTAGGACAATACAGATGGATTAGGGGAAAAACAAATTCAGGGTGTTATTGGTTTGTCTTAGCGATGATTATTATTGTAGGGCCTTGAAAAACTATTTATGGTTCCATTTCACTCTGTGCCACACAAATAGAAAGCAAACACCAATCCTGCCCCAAAAAATTCTACCTATGGATTACAGGTGGAATCTTCAGTGAAGGAATTCCAGCATCTCCAGTGGGAGATTAGCTGTTTGTTTCATGGACTTAAGTAATACTTACGGGATGCTGTGCAGCTAAAGGAAAGAATCAATATATATCCTGAAGAAAATCCTTTCTTAATCAGACTGCAGGAAAGGCAGTTAGAACAAGGGACTGCTGGGAGAAGGGACTGCTGTCTGAGAATTGTTTTCTGTGGACTGACAAACTTTATATTCCTGCTCAGTCAGAATTTTCTTTTTCACATTTTTATATTATTGTAACTTTATGCTGCTTCTGTTTCCCTAGTGCAGTTTGACATGATGCGTGCCTGCAACCTCATCGCCACGGTGGCTCTGACTGTCGGCCAGCTCCTCTTTGTCCTGGGGCTAATGGAGCTCCCCATCATCTCTCAGGATACCCAGTGGCGGGAGGAGGCCATAGCTGCTGTGTTCCAACTTGCCAGTAAGTCCACTTCTTTCTGCTGATGGAAAAGTGGTCAGTCTCTATTAAATCCAGGTGGAAAAGTGTTTCTTTCTTTACAAATCTTTCAAGTGACAAAGAATAGCAAAAAGGCTTGTATCTAAAAGCAAGTTCGTTATCTCCAACAAGCTCTCCCCATGAGATTCTGCAGTACATGAATAGAAGCTTTTATCTGGGATATATCATAATGAGGCTTCTGGCAACCAAAAAAAAAAAAAAACCCAAGCCTTTATTATTTCCTATGAAACCGGGAAGGCAAACAAACATAAGAGAAACAAACTGGATACATCGTAATCCCACAATTTAGCAGGGCAAAATACACTAAAGGAACTGTGAGAAAGCAGAGCGGAAAGGCTGAGCAAATTTTTGAAGCCTTGTTGAAACATGATTATTTTATTTTAGCTAACTGATATTTACTCAATGACCACCAGCTGGATTTTGACAAACAGATATATCTGCAATTCAGCAAAGAAAGCCGAAGTCAATTCATACCACTGACTGCTATAAATAAAATTCCCACAGCAATTCTCATGGACTGTATACAGAGCTGCATGAGGAAAAGAGGAAATGGGTTTATCACAATTCCATTTGGACAGCAGTGGCAAAAAAGTGTAAACATTCTGCAATAATACCCTTCATTATTACTTAAAGTAAGTAACTTCAGTATTCATTACAGTAAGAGTCCAATCCTATACGATATCCATGTAGGAAACTGTCATTAATGGAGTAAAATTCAAGCTGCTTACAAGATCAGATTAAAAATACAACTTTTTTATATATATATACACACATATATACACATATACATTATTAATGTAAAGAACAGGTTATAATAGCAACAGCATTTCATTTGAAGTTTTCATTTCAACTTAACAACTCAGAATATTAAGAATGGCATAAAACAACTAAGACCTCAGGTTTTCACCAATGCAAGATCAGAATCTGGCCTAGGTCATTTAAGTACGGCCTCACAGTCTCACAGCAATAAAATGGCTAGGGTTTTTTAGGCCCATTAAGGATGAGGAACCTGAAATGCAGATGAGAGGAGGAGACTGCAGAGGTTCTGTAACCCTCAAAGCACCTGATCCATCTTCCAGGTGCAGCAAGAGCCTCAAGCACCAGACAGTGCTTCCAAAAGACAGATACACAGCCTTGCCATAAAAGCCCTCCCGACAGCCCCTTCGTGCCTGTGTAACTGCAGACACCTTCTGGATAATTCTCCCTGACTATCAGCGCGATGCCTGCTGCGCTCTCCCATCCTCTCCAAACTCGACCTGTTTTTCCAGAGCGGAAATGCATTCTGGCCCTGTTTGGATGTGTTGTTTCATTGACAAACAGCACAGGGGACAGCCATGAGGCCGGCCTTTCTTCTACTATGTCTGCTAATTTTAGACTGAGCTTTTTTTTTTTTTTCAATTTTTTTTTTTCCTGTGCGGGAGTCTGTTTTAAACACACTCAGAAAGAGACTGAAGGGCGCCAGGATATCCTGACGCAGGAGGAGGAAATGCCTGCTATTACCTGTTATGCAAGCTGAACCTTGAAATCCCCAGTGCTGGGAGAGGACATGGCAGAAAAGCCACAGTTAGAATGATTAACAAAACTAATGAGAACGGCTGAAGAAGCTTTTGGATCAAGAAGCCAATGTCCATCTGCCTGCCTATGTTCAAAAGGTGTGAAGGGATGGATCTGGCAGCCTGTGACGATATGAAGACAGACACTGTGCTGTGTGAATCTTCATAAATAACACAGTGACTATCCCTGCCCCATTCCCCATCCTCCTTTGCAGTTATGCTACACTCTCCTTTACCATCATAAGATGGTTTTCTGTCTTGAAGTCATGATATTCATTTTACATTTCATTACCTTAATGTAACTTCATGTTTAAACAGGTTCCTTCCTGATATCCAGGTCACCTGAAATCTTCTAGAATGCATTTTTTTGAAAAAAGTGGGAAGAACTCATTATATCTGCATTAACCCAGTATAAAATAAGACTTCTTGGAGACCTCTTTAGTTTTCCAGAAAAATGGTACATCAACTGCTGATTCCTTGGGACATCAGGGGTCTGCACTCACTAAACTCCCTGGACTGGGCTCAGGCGACAGCATTTTAGACATTACGGAAGTGTCTTTGATATCAGACAAAACCCATGTGCAGTGAGAAAGCCCAGCATTTCCACTGCTCTGATTAAGGGCTGCTGCTGCATCTGGAGACTGAGAGTTCTATATTGAAGGGGAAGACAGTAGCCACCACACGTCCTATGAGCCACAGGTGATATTCAGTCTCTGAGTCTCCACTCTGAGACAGTAACCTGTCAGTCACTCTCAAAGAAAAGGAGCAATATGGAGCAAAACATCAGAACAGTGAATATGACACTTGTATTTAAAATCATTTGTCCCATGCAAACAATCCAAGAGAAACCCCTGCAAGGCTCTCTCCTGCTTAATTTGAAGAGTTAAAGCCAAGGTACTTTAGGTCAGACAGATGATTTGTGTGAGAAGGGCAGGTAATGTTTATGAATGAACAAGCTTAGATCTTATTAAACATTTCTCAAGTACTGGCTGGGTAATTTCTGTTTATTACACTTTCAAATGAAAGAACACCAGCACCAACCTTCTGGTTTTTGCTTTTCAAAACCCAAATGATCTGAAGAATTGTTCTGCAATTCCTTATCCTTTCAGTAATTTCAGAAATTATCTTGAATCATATTTCCAACTTCTCCTTGATCTCTACCTTTCATCCTGGAATATGCCAACAAGTGCTGAAGAAAACTGCAGTGGTCACTGGTAGACTGAAATCTTTTATTATGAGGGAAGGCTTAACCCATAATTTTCTTATTTTTACTCAATGAAACTGTGTGGATTTTATTATATTTTCCCATGGCCTGAACAGAAGTCCTTTTTGGCTTAGAAAACTAAGTGTGCCAAGTATCATCTCTAAAGTCTATCACAAGCTCAAATCAATGATCTTAAATCCACTGGAGCTTGCAGTGGCTCCAGACTCCACCATTTCCTCACTCCTGCCACCTGCACAAGCATTTGACAGCCATTCAAAAAGGATGGACCTCTGACAGAAAATCAAGCCCCAGGAAGCAAAGAGGAAGCAAAGAAGAGAGGAAACAGCAATGTTATTTGGGACAGCAATGGGATTCACACAGCTCCAAAGCTTCCCAGCCTCACACCTCCCCATTAACAGGAAAGTGAGCTGTTTGCTTTGGAAAAGGCTCATAGGGAAAATGGAACCACCGTTGTACATGGAATTTTGTGTCAATGCTCAGAAATTTCCCTCTAGAGGGTTTTGGGGTTTCTGTTTTTTTCCAAGGACCTGTTACAAACTCTGTGTGCTGAATATAAGATGGATAACAACTGACAGAAGAGATGTTGGAAAGGGAAATCCATACTAACAGAACAGGGAAGAAAGAGCACTTCAGACGATATTGAACTACCACAAACATTAACCTGACAGACAGGATCAGGCCTTGAGGGGCTCCAGCCAAGTCTTGATCTTGTCCAGTGATGATTTTCACACACTTTAGAGAGAAATATTAGAAACTTAATTGGGAAAATCTGAGATAGAAAATCCTTTACATTAGATCTCATCCTGGTTTCTGAATGTCCAAGACTGCAATACATCTGAATCATGGTTAGTATTTTGCCAGTCTCCTTTCAGCATTAAATAACTTTAATACATAACATCTTGAAGATTAAAAAGCTTCATGTTCCTACTGAGCCTGTCATATACAGCCAAAAAAATTAGTCTCAGTTTTCTTAAATTTCAAGCATTGCATTCCAGCTTTGCCCAACATGTTTTTCTGATGAAAATCTTTCACTCCAGACCCCTACTGCATCACAGGAAAGCTAAGCTCATGCATACTCTAATTTCTGTGCTCTTAAAATTAAATCAGACAATTTTTGAATCATCCTCTCCAACCACTTCAGATCAGTTGATATCCAGAAAATCTCAATGTATAAAAGAACAGCACAGCAGCCATCAGAAAACATGGCTGAAGACATTACTGAAAGCAATGTGATCCTGAGTTCCGTGCTACTTCCTTCCACCTTTTTGCTTCATAACACCCTCAAGCCAGATCTGTTTGAAGATGAAGTTTATGGAACTGTTAACCTAAAACTTCCTGAAAAGGAAGCAAGTAAATGAGATGCTCTAAGTAACCAAAAAATCATAGCAAAAATAGAGAATCTGACTGCTTGATTTGTACTAAATGTTTTCATTATTTGTCAGTTTTATTTCATGCTCAGTGCCAAACTTCCCTTTGTTTATGAGGATCGCAAATGTCACAGTAAAATAATTTTGTTTTCGCACATTTCCAAAAGGAACCATATTTGCAAAGATCCTAAAATCTGCATGTCTATCTCATTTATTTTGTTGGAAATGGTTCCCAACAGCAACTGAACCAGCAAACTGGGAAGGACTGTAGCTCACAAGAAGTGTGGTGAACTCCTCATCTGGCATAGCTGCAGCAGGAAGAAGACCTGCCTGTATGCTTTAAAGCTAAATTCTGATAAGAGTAGCAGGCAGGCTGTTGCAGCATCTCAATGTCAAGGGTATATAATCTTATCAGAAATACAGTAAAAATCTGTTAACAGATAAATATAATTTGGATATGCAAGCATAAGGAGCATGTAATGCAGAGAAAAGTGTGTGAGATGGAAAATATCTCGACTCAAATATTCACTTTATTGCTTATGAACATGTGCATTATATACACATGGAGGTGTCTCCTCAAACTGTTTCGAACTCAGTTGCCTTGTTGGATCCAATTATGCAGCTCTTACCCTCTGATGTGTATCCAGAGATGAACAGAACACTTGAACAATAAAAGCAGAAGATGACACTGAAATGTCCAAGAAGATCACCTGTCAAATGACTGCTTCTCTCTGCACAGGGTATTTTTGCTCAGGCAAAACCAGCCAGGTCTGGGATCCTCAGCACGACAGACAAGGACCTATTAGAGTGGATCCAGGGGAGGCCATACAGAAGCTCCAAGGCTTAGAGCACCTCTGCTATGGAGACAGGCTGGGAGAGCTGGGGGTGTTCAACCTGAAGAAGAGAATGTTCTGGGGAAAACTTGTTGTGGCTTTTCATTACATAAAGGGTGCTTAACAAAAGACAGAGAGCAACTTTTTATATGGACAGACAATGATAGAACAAGGGGAATGGATTTAAGCTGGAAAAGAGAAAATTTAGATTAAATGCTAAGAAGAAAGTCCTTCCTGTGAAGCTAGGGAGGCCCTGGCACAGATTGCCCAGAGAAGCTGTGGCTGCCCCTGGATCCCTGGAAGTGTCCAAGGCCAGGCTGAGTGGGGCTTGGAGCAGCCTGGGATAGTGGAAGGTATCCCTGCCCATGGCAAGAGGGTTGGAAAGAGATGGTTTTAAAAGATTCCTTTCCACCCAAAACATTCCATAGTTCTGATTCCAGACAGGAGCCCATTGCTCTGACTGATACGAGGCCTACTAGGATTAAAGCAGAGCTTTACTTGGCTCCAGCTGCCTCAGAATCCAAGAGGCCAAGCAATGCTAATAGTCAACATCAAGTGTGAGTATCTGCACATTTCTCCTTATTTAGATAGCTGCCCAAGAGGAATTCTGCCTAGTTCACTGGGAATGCTTTTCAACATTCCATTCAAAGACTGGCATAATTTCTAAGCAAACCTCCATAAAGTAACCAACAAAAGCAATTTACTGTCAATAGATCTAAACTGGTTAAAGATTTCCAACATAAGGTAAGATTCACTGCCTTACACTAACTAAATCTCCCCATCAGGTTAAAGCCAAGGACTGACAAACTCGAACACAAGTGGAAAGCACTTGTAATTCAGAAAAGTAAGCAACAAAAGGGTCTTATCGGCCCTGAGAAGCTGTGCTACTCACATGTTTAATTTTAAGATGTTACATGCTACCAAAATCCTTGGAAGGAAATTTTAAATTAGAACTACACAAAACAAAAAACCAAAAAAACTCAACCCCAAACAAATTATTGTACTTAACTATGTACAACTGAAACCGCAAAGGTCACTTGACTCTAATGGTCACACTCTTAATTCCCTGTGGCATTAGAAACCAAAGCATCATCCAGCCTGGTGCTGCAATGAAGAGCATGTGACTATTACAGAGGCGCCATATTTGCCTTCAACTGTAACAACTTCTTTTGTGCCAAGCTGATACAAGAAAAGGTATTTATTAATAAATAATTTGCGTATGTCCTATAGGAATCACTTTGTGAATCTATCTCATGCTGATAAATATAGCTGAGCTCCTACAAACAGCCCATTCAGGTGTGTGACTCATCACAGCTAAATCATTCCCTGTGAAACTTGGTGGGGTACACAATAGGAGTGAAATATTTCCCTTCCCTGTTTGCAGTTCTGCACAAGCATGGGTGGTGTATTCTCCACACTCTGGCTGCTCTATTTTCCTTCTTCTCCCTTTTCTTGACAGCAAAAGCCATCCTCTGGGACAAGCTGTAAAGAGGAGGATTATAAGTCCCAATATAGACTTTCTGGTAAACTAGAAAAAAACAATGTGGATTTCTTCAAATGCAGTATCAGTACACTAATAAAAAGGAAGAATGAGAATCCAGGGGTGTCTGAAAAAGGACAACTAACTATCACAGAAATAAAAAAGTGACTATTAGAGTTCTTTTAAAATGCTAAAATTCTGTAGTTGGCTTGTAGCCAGCCACAGTCAAACAGGAAATCCAGCATACAGGTCTGAAATGTAAGTTCAAAAATTAACATTCTCCCAACCCACCCCCACTACCACAGTCAATACTGTTCCAACCAGAAGTCTTCTAAGTGACTTCGTTATCTGTTTCCTTCCCCAGCGGAAAAGCCACCCCCCTCCCGGCTTGTTTTGCTGCAGATGGAAAACAGCTAGAGATAAACAGCAGTTCTATGGGAAAAAAGAGCACTTCAAGTAATCTCATCAGGATTTTTAGTGAAGCTGTGGCCTCTGTGCAATCTTGGGATAATATACAATAAAATTATCTGAAATTAATTTATGTACTTCATTAAATTAATTCAGGGAAATTGAGCCATGCGTCTCAAAGTCTTGTCATCACTACAAAACAGAAAAGAAACTAGATCAGATAAAAATGTTCAATATTTTCATAAATAAAGAAATATGTCCCTTCTACAGTACTGTCAACCTGTATTGTACACCACGAGCTCAAGAATCCTGATAGCAAAGACAGCAATTTTCTGGTTATTTTTAGTAGAGTTGTTTATGGGAAATAGTATGGGAAGCCAACTGTCTTCCTCTAGGTATTTTACTGGAATACTGAAACTGAATTCAGACATTTTTACAAATATCTATCTATAAAGGGAAAAGTCACCACAGTCAGCTCTAGAGACTATTCTTACAACAAGGTTAATTTTTATAGGGATACTTCTAACTATTATATGGCATAAATACGTGAACTGCATGTTTTTGCCCAGTCATTTAGAGAACAGACTAAATGTTCCACCCCAGTTCTTGGCTAGAGTACAAGAAGACTCCTCTAAGGGCAAGGAAAACATATGTAGCACATTGGAACACTTTGCTTCTAGAAGGCCAAGTTTGATAAAGCTGTTACAGGCAAAATCTATCCAAGCAAACTCTGGGGTTTTCACACATCATCGTCTTCACAAAAGTAGCACTCATCAAAATTTAAAACTCACCATCCTATGCAAACTCAGTCTTTTTGGATCATTGTGATTTCTTCACCTTTTGCTCTGGAGTTCCTACATATTTCCCATATGAAGCCATACTAATATGAAATAAGAATGCTGGACAATAACTTTCTCAGTGACGTTTCTATTCTGGGATTCTCTGACTCTTGCAGAACTGTAAAACTAACTGTATAAACTCTACAGTAACGTTCTTCCACCTCTGCTGCCTCTGTAATGTGTTTGTTCTTAATGTCAGTTCCTGTCTAAACTGCAGCAAAGGATCCTAAACAGAATGCACATTTTCTTTCAAGAGCTCTGGCAACTGGCTCCTGCAGTCTATCAGTTTGGGGAGCTCTCAAACCCAGTCCCTCTACCCCACTCAGCCATTGGCACAGAACTGGGAAAGGAGATAAAGCCTCCTGTGTGACTGGGTACTCATCTGAGCAGGGTTCAGGCAAAGGGCTTGTGAAGGAAAATAGTGCTTCTAGCAAAAATAGCTTTATTTGGGGACCTGTAAGGAAGCCTTAGTGCTTTTCCCTGGCAGATAATTGCTACATCAAATAGAACATGGGGATGTTATGCCATTTGGGACAGTAACTGGCCATAAGTAATACAAATGCAAGAAAGACAAAGCTAAGTAATTTCATTAAAAGCTGGGTATTTGGAAAAACTTTTTAATATTGAAAATATTCCTACAGTGGGAATTAAGCTGCAAGACACAACATAGCATCAGGGTTACTCTGTGTAACTGGTATTCTTGAACCCATGACCCTCTGCCAAGAGAGCCTCAAAAAAATTCTGCAAGATAGTGGGAAGTAGACTGTTGATATTTATAACTGTCCCTTAGAGGTACCTGTGAGTGGTCATTGGTCCAAATAGCTCCTGCTCAAAATTTCTCCTGCTTAAGTTTTTATGATTTTCTTCACACTTAAAAAAAAAAAAAAAAAAAAAAAAAAAAAAAAAAAAAAAAAAAAAAAAAAAAAAAAAAAACAAAAAACACACCACTTTATGGATTCCCTGTATAAGTGTGTATGAATTGGAAATGAGTTCTGAAAGGAAAACTGAAAAAGAAAACTGATTACACAAAGCCTTCTCATGTGCCAGACTAAGTAATATGGGTTTCTTGATTTATATCAATACCCTCTTTCCTGCCAATTTTAAACCACAATGAGATGAAGCAAGTCAACTCAGCTGCAGGAGGTGCAAGCAACTCCTTTCCTCTTGATTTCCTACCTTCATAAGAAAATGGCTATCTATCATCCTTTGAACAGTGGACTGCAAAGCATTATCAGTTTTATAAGACCTAAATGAAGATGTAGACATCCAAGTTCTTTATAAGCATATCACAACTAGCATGTTCTGCTCCCAATGCTCTGAAATACAAAATAAACACAGTAAGTTGTATCATCCTGGTTCCACAGATGAGCAACCAAGCCATCTCAGAGGAAAGATTAAAAAACCTGATGTCTCACAAAACAGAACCTAATCTCCCCCTCTCTTCTCTACCATGTGCCTCAGGACAAACTGAACTTGGAGACTGACACTGGAAATGAGGGGAAAATATTTTATTTGCACCAGCAAACCATTAATGTATGGATCAGTGATTTCTACAACTTAATGTACTCCACATGGCCACATTCTCTCCAAATGAAACTTATTTACAACTAAGCTGAACTATAAAATAACTATCAGATTTGCTGACAAAACCAAGGAGTTACTGTGTCTTTACAATTGTGCCAACAACCTAAAACCTAAATACTAGGCTTTTTTTAACATCAGAGTCGAGAAAGAGAGTAAAGAGCTACTCCTCCCATAAGAACCTATTTTCTCCTTATTTGTCCTCAGATAGAGAAATGCCTCACTCCAAACCCTCTCTGGACATGTCAGCTGTGGGACAGTGCCACCACCTCAGGAGGAGAAGGTGGAGCAAGCAACTGTTACAAAGCACCTTCTAGGTAGTCACAGGAAAGCCAAGAATGCCAGACAGCTCCTGAAGGAATATTTGTTCAGTGTTTGTATTATGAAGAGGTGGATTCAGCCTTCATTTTACTGACTCTCAGAATAGTACAAGTGTCACACCTTTAAGCAATGATTCATTTTTTCCTCCTACTTGTATGTCATTTCCCTCCTCCGTATTTTGTATCTGTATGTAACTCGTGTCTTTTACATCTTCACTGCATTACACGTACTCTTTTAAGAAAAAAACTTGATACAATGCACACTCAGGATGTCCTCTTTCATGGAAAATCAAGGACCAGGGGTCACAGCATTGCCATGGATCCAGGGGGACAGTGTTTGCAGGCATAGGCACTGTGGCTAGCTGAGAAAACAGCATGCATCAACTGGGATTTGCTCTTGACTTCTCCTTGCCCATGAACATAGGAAGATGGTATCCAAATACATTCTGGCAGTTCATAGATTTTTATTTATTTATTCCAGTCTTCCTTTAGGAAGGAGTCATTTCAGCAATGACATTCCTTTGTAATCGTGGTGAAGAAAGTGTGTAGGATAATAAAGACAAAATCTTTTTTTTGTTAATGAGGCGTATTTATCTTTTTGTGATTGAAACAATCTAATTACATTCATCAATTTCTTTTAAAAAGCTGAAAGAAAAGTAGTTTTGTTTGACAATAAGTACAGAAAGAGACGCTCCTCTGCTCTGGAGCCAGGCTGGGAGAGCTGGGGGGCTTCACCTGGAGAAGAGAAGGCTCCAGGGAGAGCTCAGAGCCCCTTCCAGGGCGTCAAGAGGCTCCAGGAGAGCTGGAGAGGGACTTGGGATAAGGGAGGAAGGGACAGAACAAGGGGGAATTGTTTCCCACTGCCAGAGGGCAAGGTTAGATGGGATATGGGGAAGGAGTTGCTCCCTGTGAGGGTGGGGAGGCCCTGGCACAGGGTGCCCAGAGAAGCTGTGGGTGCCCCATCTCTGGAAGTGTCCAAGGCCAGGCTGGATGTGGCTTAGAGCACTCTGGTCTCATGGGAAGTGTCCGTGCCTGTGGCAGGGGGTAGAATGCAATGACGTTTAAGGTTCCTTCCAACCCAAACCATTCTGGGATTGTATGGTTCTCTGGTAATACAATAAACAGAGGGCAGAAAAGTAATCATGTGGTTATCAAGGCATTCTTCAGAGAATGGGCAGGTGTCAGTAACATAAAAAAAGAGGGTAAAGGGATCCAGATTGCCCCTTGACCTAACATGGATCTCCTGCATGACTAGAACAGTCACCCCACCTCACTTCTGAAATAACATTACTATTATTCATCAGTAGCATAACCACCAAAGAGAATGAGAAATTTTCTTTTTTTTCCGTTTTTTTTTTGCAAAACACGTGGTGACACCTGAGTGGAAATGCTAGATAAGTGCACTGTTATTACTCTAATATTCCCTACCTTTTAGGGAACTCAGTACTGTGCTTAAGGTTACGAGGACAATAGAAACTTTGCCTTCAGTAGATTCTGGAGGCATGACATTACTTCTGCCTCATAACACTTTTTTCCAACAAGAAAAACTAGGACCACAAAGTTCCATTTATTTCACCTTCCCTTTTTTAAAAGTTTCTGTACATTGCTTTTTATTATTTCTGTAAGATATTTAGCTATTTTTTGCAGTTTACATAGCGGCCAACCTTAATAAACACTTTAAAATTTCAGCAGAAGTGTACATACTGTGAATAAAATATTTTTTAAATTATTATTATTATTATCATCATCATTAATACAGCTGTTTTCTCTTTTGGCAATGGGAGTAAGAAAAAATGACATCTGTGTAAGTGATTCAAATGCATGGGGGAAAAAACCCAATGTGAAATACAGCTCAGTGTGTGTAAGAAATTTAAATCAGAGTGAACAGATTTAAACTTAATACTGAGCTTCTGTTTAAGGCACTCTCTTTGCATGTATCATAAGGCCCAAATATGGCTTCAAAAACATATCCAGCATATATAATAGGGATGGAAAGGCTCTACAGACATATGAACAGTGAGTCTGTAAACGTTGAGATGCCTATGGCATTTTGCCACTACAGTATTTCAAGAGAAGAATTCATTGAAAATAACACTGCCAATTCTGTTTGCAGGTTTTGTTCTGGTTATTGGACTGGTGACATTCTACCGTATCGGACCATACACCAACCTCTCGTGGTCCTGCTACCTGAACATCGGAGCCTGTCTTTTGGCCACACTGGCAGCTGCCATTCTCATCTGGAACATCCTCCACAGGCGTGAGGACTGCATGGCGCCCCGGGTCATCGTCATCAGCCGCACCCTGACCGCTCGCTTTCGCCGCGGCTTGGAAAACGACTATGTTGAGTCACCATGCTGAAAGAGCACACTTGAAAGGGGAAAGATCTCCAAGGAGATCTGCACTGGAGTTATTTTCTGTAAATATATGCTATAATTTAAGGGTTGAAAGACATCACAATGTTCACTTGAGTGGGCAGAGGCCCTCAATTATTATTCGGATGGGCTCCATCTATATACATATGTATAAACCACAATTTTATATATATAAATAATATTATATTGCCCTCTCCTTCTGCTGTACAGCACAGAATTCTTGTGTTGGCTGCATGGCAGCAGGGTCAGCTGGAGAAGATACCAAGTGTGTGCAATGAGAATACAAGAAAGTGGGAACCAAACACATTTTCTCTGTCTGCATCAAGTTCTCCTGCTCCATAAAAATAAAACAAAAAGCTGTAGGAGACCAGTGACAATAGCTTGGGAATTCACAGGTAATCTGAGAAAGCAGAAAATTCACCATAGATTAAGTGATGGGTTCAAAAGTGTAAATTTCATTACTTTCTAGTGCCTCTATTTACCTCTCTACAAGGAATGGATTCTCATTTGCTGCAACACCTGTTCCCAGCCCCAGGACAGACCAGAGAGTAAAAACCAAGTAACTATTCTTATGTAAAGAAAGAGATTGCTGAAGAATTAAGGTGCATTTTTTTCAGACTTTGTTTTTGTATCCTGAGACATAGGTTTGCTAATGTCCTATGGTAAACAGACATTAAAAATGAGAAGGGTACACAGCTAGAAACAGGCCACACATGCTGCTGAAAAAATGTTTCAATGTTATACTGAGAGCAAATGTCCACCTGAGGCTACCTGAACTCCCTAATAATCAGATATATGATTAAATTACATTGTTGGGAACTACTCTAAGTAAGAAATATTCTAGCCCAAATTGGTTTATTTTCTCTCCACCTAGTTATAGCTTTTGCTGTGACTTTAGAATGCCATGGCAGGACACCAGCTCTGCCCAGAGCCACAAAACACAGGGAATATTGGAGAATAGAGCTGCCACTCAAGCACCCAGACTGGAGAATAAGACAAATATACAGGACTTCAGGATTATGAGATTTAAAAACCTTCCTGATAACTTAATATGATGATGAAGTGAAAAATTAATGCCTTTAGAATTAAGTACAATGTTTATAAGCCTTACCCTGAGAGGCACATGGCTTTACAAAAGTCATATGCATGTAAGTTTCAGAAAGAAAAACAGCACATCAAAAACTGTTATGCAGGAATACGTGGGATACAGGAACCTGAGGCTATGACAGGTGCATAAGCGCACTCAGAATGCTGCTCTGAGCACAGGTAGTGATAGGTTTGAGGGACCATGAGCTGTGAATGTTACAAATTCCTTAGGACTGTTGTGTTGCTCCCAGCTGAGTATACTGCTTTGCTTCTTTATCATTATTTCCACACTTCGTTAAAATGTAATCAAGCTGGCTCTTGAGTTCTGCTCTGCACTCAGTTTGGATATGATAAGAAACTCAACCCCGACTGCTGCTTTGCACCACATTCCAAATGAGCAACACTCCACAGAGACTGATGCTCTAGAACAACTGCACTGCTCTAGACTGTCAGGGGAAATACTACAAAGCTGACAAAGAGTTTCTTCTAGCAGTAGGTTTGTAAAAACCAACTAAGATTAGTATTCATCTGCCTGCAATAATTTTCTGGGAAAAAAAATCCAGAAACAATATGTTATGATTAAATGAAGCAGTTTTTAAAATAAAATATTAGAGTATTTAAGAGACATTATATTATTTCCTCTGATATTGCAATATCCATATTATAATAATGTACATGTGAATTTAAAAATCAGCTATGTGGTCCATAAATCTGTAACACTCGGAATTGCTGTGATTATTTTAGATGTATAAATAAAATTGTGAATGTTCATTTTCTGCTAGTGATGACATTTTTGCCATTCAGACACAGGATAAGGTTGCAGGTTATCAGTAATTCTTTCTCTTTTAGTAAAAAAGAATCCACAATGTATTCTAGACAAAATGAGCAGAGAATGTAATAAAATGTCTGTGAGAAAGATGTTTCATCTGGTTAAAAATGAAAGGGAGAATGAAATCAGAGAGGGAAAAAGGAAGGAGAATCAAGAAGATCTACACTTCATACAAACTTTTAACAAAAATAAACTGCACCCATGAAGAAATGCATACAAATAGTTCTGATACCTTTTTATCAGCTTGATGGATTTGAAGGCCTCATCCATGTCTCCAGCAGTCAGATAGTAGCTAAAGTTCAGCATGGCATCCTGGGTGGTCTTATCACAGTCTCCCAATCCAATGAAATCTCTCATGGGTCTTCTTGCAACCATCTGAGAGACTGTTCCTGAGCCAGACTCTGATGCTCCCTTCTCAGCTTCTCCCAGCTAAAAGGAGAATACCTATTATCATATAGGTATCGAGCAAGTTGAAACTTACTCCTTTGTACATGTAATTAATGTCATTATTCCCACCACAGTCCAAGTTTTTTATATCTGCAGGACCATGATCAATAGTGACAATAGTTACGAAGTTTCAGAACTTCCTAGAAAATGCCACAAAATATGGAATGTCATAGAAGAGATTAGCATATTGCAGTGAATGATCACAGCATGTCAGTGACCACTGGAGATTGATAATATACCACAGATATTATCCTCCTATTATTACAGTAATTATTTTTTTATTTATATATATATATGTATTATAATAGTACTACTATTACAATAGCAACTGTTAAGTTCCCAGATTTATGAAGATTTCAGTTAAACATCTCTCTAAGTTTAGTCTCTTCTCAAATATTAGTCTGCTGTTCTGAAAGTTAACTATACAGACCAAATTCTTTTATCCTTGCCTTCATGTCAATCTTATGACTACTGAAGCTCAGGTTCAAACCCCTTACAACTGGCAGTTCTAAAGCTTCAGGGACACTTCTACCATGTACTGAAAGGCAATTCACAGCAATTCAATCATTATGCAGAAAACCAATAAAGTCTCAATCCTCAATATCAAATGATCTGTGTCTGGAGTACAACAAGGAAATTTTCCCAAGCCAGGCACAGAGGAAGATCATCTGAGTCACAACAGATACCAATCGTTTAGTTACATAAGATTACTAAATTTTATGGCATACAGAAGCCAATAGAAATTGTATTATATTATAATAAAAAGGAAGTCCTGGGTAGAGTAAAAGACAGAAATCAAAAGCACAAATCTGTTTGACTAGAACTTGAGGAATTTCTGGAACCAGGACAGTAAAGACATAGAGAATAAGGAGAAACCCTGGAATGAAACTTGGTCAACAAGGCTTGTTGCATCAACTTGATTTGCTGTATTTAAAGCAGAGTCTGTTCTTATACTAAATTAGGTTTGCCAATGAATACAAGTGATGTAAAAAGTGACTTCGTCATAAAGAGACAACCACCTTCCAAGAAAAGGGAAATGAGAGAGGAGCAGAGGATGAAGGAAGAGGACCAAAGCAATGCAGATACTTACAGGTTTATAAACACATCCCCTCTGAAAATGCAACTAATGGCAGCAATAATCCATACAGAGTGAAAAAAAAAAAGGAAAGAAACAATATCAAAGTAAAATAGCATGAGATGATGGAGAAGTGTTAAAAAGAAAGACTGGACAATGCAGCATACCATATCTGACCTTTCAGTTTAAGGGAAAAAGAAAAGTAAACACAGTACAACTCTAAAAGCTGTCTACACAGGAAGACAACAGGCAGTGCTTTGAAGGGGAAGAATTGCAAAGTGCTGCTCTGAATCCGAACATAATAAGTAGATACAATCTCCCTGTCTAATAGTGCTGCCATACTACATGAGGATTAGAAGTCTCATTAATATTAATTTCCTGTAGGTTTTACAAAACTAAATACATAAGTATAGTAAATGGCTCTGTTACACTCTCCCTACAAGACAGGAACAGAGCAAATCATCACCCTAAGAAGCATCAGGAAACTCAGGTCAGAACTTAACCAGAAACCACTCTGTAGGTGAAAGGCTGCAGCTCGCCCAGTATGCATGCAATTAGGTAGGGTATAATTTACCTGAGATGCAAACAGTTTTGGATTGAAATTCAAGTTTTAGAAGTTAGAGCCTGCATTCTTGGCATTTACAGCACACAGGCACTTGTTGATGGTACAAGATGACTATTCTTGCTCTCTCAGGTATTCTTGGAGATTAAGCTTCATTCCAGTAAGGAAGTGGGATGCTTCTGCCACAGCCAATATGAAATGTCCTGTCTTACAGCCTACATAAATCTCACACACATCCCCCTCTAGTACTTGCAGCACGCACAGTGACCAGATAAAGCAGAGTTTTTTCACATCCCTTTTTCAATTGCATTACCCTGTTTCTCCTACACTTGTACATCACATTCAGTTTACAATACCCATAAAAAGCCATTTCATTACGAATTCCACAATTCTGCCAAATTCATCTGCAACAGAATTATCTTTATGTCATTTCTACAAGTGATGCATCCCCTGCCATTGAAGTTGCTCTACCTACCCCAAACTCAATTTGGTTGAATTTGATCCCTATACAGTGGAAAGTCTGGGAAGGGAAGGAATTCTTAAGGATTACCTCACCTTTTTTGCAAAGTAATAATGTGGCACCTCTATGCCCAGAAGAACCTGATAGGATGAGGGCAATGGAAAGCTGTCCTGCAGCAAAAGGCCATGCTCTTCAGTGCTGAAGAATGATATAATCCAAACATCCCTCTGTAAAAGGAAGAAAAGCATTGTTTTGTTTTTATGCTGCAATATCCTTCTTTCTTTTTATTTTCCATATTCACTTGGCAGAAGCTTCTCTTGACAGTAGTACAACCTATACATTCAGACACAGCTGCTGGGAAGGCAGAGCCACCCACACGCTTCCTCCCTACAGCGGGCAGCCAGCACCTCCCTCTGCATTCCAGACTGGTCCTGCACAGGGACCACCACCTCTGCCTCAGCAACCAGCTTCACCCCCCATAAAGAGAGAAGCCCCTCACCACAGATGGTGCTTCAGGCATCTCTCTCAGAGATCTGGCTCAGGGCAAAAAAACCAGAATCACAGAATGGTTTGGGTTGGAAGGGGCTTTAAAAACTATCTAGTTCCAAACCCCTACCAGGGCAGGGACACCTTCCACTAGACCAGGTTGCTCCAAGCTCTGTCCAACCTGGCTTTGGACACTTTTAGAGATGGGGCAGCCACAGCTATTTTCAACTTTTTTGAAAAACATTATATCATTCCCATTGTAAGTTCATCAGCTCACTGACTGCTTTGAGTTCTCAGGAAATATATCATCCAAAATATATAATTCAAAAATAGTCCCTCTAGAAATTTAAGTATTGACCTGACTCAAGTTCAATTATTTATTTCCAGCAGAAGTTAATCAGACTTCTCATTTACTAAAGTATAAACAGAGAGTAAAGAGTTCTGTTGGATAACGGGCAAAAAGTAAGTTGCATTCCTTTTATATCTTTTTTTTTTTTCAACTTTATTTAGAAGCCAAGTATTTTTAAGTATTTTACTTGAGGAATATTAGGTTGAATTGTTCTTCTCTTTGCTAGAAGACCCTAGTCAGGCCTTTCGAGACATCCCTACCCCATTTCTCCTTTTTACTTTGATCTTCACATGGTTCTTCTAAGGTCATTTTTAACCAAAAGACACAAAGAGCTTTCTACCTCTAATTTTATGAGATTTAGTTAAAATAAGGCACAAATACGAAAACCTGAGATTATAATGGGTGTTTCAAATCAACAGAATGTTTATGCAGGATAGGCAGTTCTGTACAGACAAAGTGGTAAGGAGCAGTACAAACACAATAGCAGGGAAAGAATTGTTTGTGTGATAAAAGAAATCGTTAATAAGATCATTTCTGATCAATAAAAATGAAATCTTTTTTCTAATGTAAAAAAGACCATAACAGATAATTTGTGAAGTCCCATAAAAATGTACGGTGTCTCTCCAGAAAAGCAGAAGATGGGAGGGACTGGGTGGAAGAGCATATTTCTCTGTTCACCTTAACAGTAGTGTCCCTGTTATTCTATCACGTTAATTCTTGCTGCTAAAAGTGGACTCGAGACATAAAATCAGCAATTTTTAAAGTTACAAACATCTAGATTATCCTGAAAAACTGTAGTCCAGATACAAGCTTGCATTACGGTCATTCCCAAAATTCTACCACAGCTAAAGAAATCCCCTCTTTTTCTACTTCACTGTATGCAAGCTCAGCCCAAACCAGAGAGCTGCCATAGAGGGACTGCCTGAACCACAGACACCAAACACAGGGTTCACGACTCATTTTTGCACGTAGTAAAGTGTACTACCCACTCCTACATCCTTAATGAAGCACAAAGGATTTATTACTTGGACAGGAAGAACTCCATGTAAAACAAGGTAAAAATAAAAAAGACCATACTGTGCCCTCAGTCTGGTTTTTCTTTTGGTCTGGAAGTTGGAGGCTGGTGTCAGGAATTGCTTCACATACAAAAAGTCTTGGTTCACTCTGGTCCCAGAAATGGCGAGCAGGGATGTGACTGCGCAACTCTGGATACTCCACTACAGACCTACCAAGAGACAAGAAATAATGTAGAAAGGGAGACAAGGTAATTCCACCAGCCCATTCAGTGCATGAGTGAAAATAAAGCTTTAGCCAAGGGATCATTTGCAGTTATTTATACTCTGTATCAGAACATTACCAGATATATTTTCCTGACTCCTAACATTTTACACATGGCAATGACACTTCCAGTTTGGTCTGTTACACTGGCAGTGGTGATAGAACATAAAGCATTTTGGTACAAAAACAGTTGGTACTGCCTATAGAAACGGATGCTTAAAATCTAGATTTTAAGATCCCCTGAGACTGCAGATCCTACAGAAACACTTGAACATCCTTCAAACTATCTACCTCAGTGCCTGCTGCTGTAACACAGGGTTTACCTCAGCTCTGTCTTCAAACCACAGAATCATTAAGATTGGAAGAGCCCTCTAAAATCACCAAGTCCAACCATGCACCCAGAACCACCACCACATTCACCACTAAACCATGTCCCAGAGTGCCACATCCGCACATTTTTTCCTTCCAATTCCCCATGTGGTGATTCCACCACTGCTGTGGCCAGCCCATTCCAATGCCTGACAATTCTACCTGAAGAAATTTTCCCTAATACCCAATCTAAATCTTTACTGGAACAACTTGAGGCCATTTCCTCTCATTCTATTGATTGTTACCTGGGAGAAGAGACCTACCACCACCTGGCTACTGCATGTCAAGAACTCTGAGGCACTGTGGAAGAACACATTAAACACAAGGACTTCCCCTGCAGCCTTGCGGAAGCCAGTCTCTGGCAGCAATTTAAATAATAACATCTTACTGCCTCCTTTGGGCATTTCAGTACTATTTCAGTTCCAGCCACATCAAGACTCCAGACATACAGAATCACATTATTTTAGTAATGGCTTAGTATTCATTCTTCTGAAAAAAAGTCAGATTATTTAAAAGAGAAACCAAAGACATCATTAAAGTACTTTCTCACTTGCTGTCACCATTGAAGGGTGGAATTTGTGGGGAGGATTGGAGTAGGACTAGAGGGCAAATTAAAAGAGACATTCCAAGAGGTACAGAGACAGCCTAAGTCCTCTCCCTCCCATGTAATTCAAAATCAGTAAATTGCAAACTGCAAAACAGAATTTGTGTAAAAAACCTGGGAGTGTTTAGATTTTGCCTCAGGAGGAGGGAAAGAGAAGCAGAAGAGGTGTAGATGATTATCACGTTCTGCTTCGTTTACTCACTCTCATTTGAAGATCCTTTAAAAGGAAGAACAGACAAATGGATTATTCACACAGACTATCTAACAATCAAGCAGTGAAACAGCATTCCTGGCTTGGGTTGGCCTCTGTTGGGCTACACAAGATACTGCACATGGAAACAACTTCCTCACTTACTCTTGACTATACTACCACATAACTAAACAGGATGTAAGACCCCAGATTTGCATTGGCCTTAGTTTTTGATGAGCTGGGTAGTTTCTTCTGGCTTTCAGTGGTAAGCAGAGTAATTCTTTTTTTTTTGCTTGTAATACCCATAGCAGATAGTTGCTAAAAAAGCAATCCACCTGTTCCAATGCTGGTTTTTCTTAAGAAAAATACAGTCAGAAAAATTATTGTAAAATCAAATGGGAATTCGTACTTTTATATTGCACCATACTTTCACAAACATTTCTACTTCACTGCATTGTGCTGCTAGGATTTCTAATGCACTTCCAACAGCACAGTCTGCATGAACTGAAAGGCATCAATCCTTAATAGAATTCTATTCTATTCTAACTCTCCCTGAATTTCTCTTCTGTGAATTTGTCCAATATCTACATGAGCCCTTCCTTCATCTTCTCTACTTCTTTTGCAAGGAGTTCCTTGGCTTAGCTGCATGTTGGCTGAAGAACTGAAGAACCTCCTCCTTATTTTGAGCTTGCTTTCTGCATGTGTTGATTCGGCATAGCCTGGTGTTTGGCCACAGAGGGGAGGGGAGGGGGGTGTCACAAGGGTAGTTTCTGTGAGAAGCTGCTAGAAGCTTCCACCATGACTGACAGAGTCAACCTCTAATGGCTCTGAAGATAGACATGCTGCTGGTAACGCCTCTGGGATGATGTATTTAAGAAAAAAAATCAGAACAGCGCACACACAGTATTCCCCCAGGGGCAGGGAGGCCACGACCGCCACCAGGCCAGCACAGCCCGCAGCGAGCCTTGCCTGGCCACCCCTAGCCACTTGAGCTGCAGGCAGAAGGGCAGTGGTGGCTTCCCCCTCCTGGTGCCCCACATGAAGGAAGGTGATAAATAGCACAAGAGCCATGGTGACCATCCCTGCAATGGCAGCAGGGCTGCCTGGCTGGCGGTGAAAGCACGATGAGCAATTCCCTAACACGCAATCTAGACGAGATCAATTTCTCAGTGCTGCGGCGTCTTGCAAGAATCTTTGAATTAGTGGAACTTGTTGACAATAGTATCTACAAGCAGCAGTTTTTTTCTAATCAGAGAAGAGGATAAAGTGAGGACATGTGAGGGAGAACAACATGGCAACACCAAGGTCAGTGGAAAGCAAAGAGGGGGAGTAAGTGCTCCAAAGCACCAGAGCTGAGATTCCTCTGCAGGCCATGGTGAGGACTACGGTGAAACAAACTGTCCCTTTCTGATGCATGAAGTCCACAGGGGATACAGAAATCCACTCGTAGCCCATGAGAAAAGTGCTCCCACCACAGCAGGTGGATGATAGAGAAAGCTGTGGTCTAGTAGACCTGAATAGAGAGACAGAGCCCCTGTTTCCAAACTAGAGCCCTTGCTTCCAAACTTCCTATCCTTCACAGACTGCACCCCATGGGCGAGTGACCCATACCACAACAGTTTTGGGAAGATTGTTTGCCTGTGGGAGGGACCCCATGGCATAGCAGAAGAAAGACTCCTCTCCCTGAGCGAGCAGAAGAGATCTTGAGTGACAAACTGACCAAAATTCCCATGCCCTATCTCCCTGCACTGTCGGTGGGAAGAGCTGGTGGGAAAAGAGGTGCTTTAAGGGCTTATTTTACTTCTCATTATCCTCCTCTGACTCTGTTAATAATAAATATACTTTATACCTTTAAATTTAAACCCATTTTGCCCTTACAGTGTTTTTCTCCCAGTCCTTATCTCAACTCATGAACCCTTTGTTAATTCCGTTTTTTTTTCTTCCCTCCTCTCTGCCCAACTGTAAAGACGAGGGTAAGCAAAAACCTCTTGTGGGTGCCTAGCATTTGGCCAATGTCAAACCACAACACTGGGACCTTCATTTGACACTCCCTAGCTCACATTATTGGGGTTAGGGTTCTGTTTATTTTGTTTGTGTTTCACATTATTGGAACAGACAGGGATGAAGCTTGACGGACATAAATTCACCAGTGTTAATTAGCTCTTTAGAAGTAAATAATTAAATTCATACAAGCTCTTTCCCAAGACAGAGGAATGTCAGAATCAAGATGTGCTTCTCTTTACAAGACAGATTTCCATCTTAAATCCACCATTAATACTTCTTGAAGTAAGAGCTCCTTACTTGCCAATGCCTTGTCCAGCAGAAAGGTTCTCTCTACCACCTTCCTGTTCAGCCTTGAAATCAAAGAGAGTAACTTGGTCCATTTCAACATCATAGAAACAGATCTTGGAATCGATGTTCCCACCTGCCTACAAGAAAGGAAAAAAAGAAGAATGCAGCCAAAAAGAAGAATAGGTATGTTTATCCCATCTGCTTCATGCTCTCAGCTTTCTTCACTGGTCATCACATAAGGTCATTCTCACTAAGAAGTACGAGAAAATTCCTGGCTGTTTTTCTATTCCAACAAGTCAGCCTTGGATTGCTTTGAAATGCTACAAAGCAGCTTTTTAAACTAAAATCTTCCTTTTCTGGATTGTTCCCAAAACAGTACAAAGCCTTAAGAGACTTTTATTAATGCTGGGACATGACATTTCATTACATGACTCAATACACTGCCTGAACTGCGTAGGTTTATTTCTGAGAAGTGAGTCTTGTGTCCTCAGTAATCTTGACCCACACCAGTCTATGAACCAATGGACAAGTCCCTGAGTGAAGAGCTGTGCCTCACCCTGTTGACAAGGATGCTGACTTTGCTGCCATTAGCATTGCACTTTACAGACACAATGTCTCCACAGCCGGGGAGTAGCTTGGATAAATTCTTGCTGTTGCAGTGCACTTTCGCCTCTCTGTGGGAAGGAATAAACTTCAATTATATGGTGGCAAGCAACTGGCAATATGCATCAGCCAAAACATTTAGCAAATTATGGGTAACACTTTTAAAAGCAAACTATTTTAACTGTATGACAGCACTGCCCCAGATTCCCCCTTCCTCTCCAGAGGATTGCTGCCACTGCATTTCTTTCAGGAATAAATTAACAGACACTCTTCCCTCAATGAAACAGCAAGAATAAACATCAGTGCTTCTACAGGATTCCCAAAACATGGCTATACAGCAAGAACATCTGACCATAATTTTGAATTCAGAGGCCTGCTTTTCCTACAGAAGTAAGTTGAAGAGTACCATGAAGGTTGAACAGAGCCCATCACATATAAGTTCTGTGTATGGAAAGTACACTGTGGAGCAGGAGTAAAGAAATGTCATTGAGGGGCATATTTATATATTTTATTGTCTCAAAACAATCTTATTGCTGGCATAGATACAAACCCAGTTATCAGGCAGCAACAAAGGGGACAAATCTCATGAAACAAAAGAATGCAGCAAAAAGAAGTGATAGTAATTTGAAGAGACAGCAATTTAGAGCTATAATATAATCTCATGAAAACACACATCTTTGATTCTATAAAAATAACATTTGTTCTAAGCCCACTATGGTGCCCTGAAATAAAAGTGTTATAATTTGAGAAGGGGTATTTTTCAGTACCAAATACAAAAAAATTATCATAGTATGCATGAGTGAAGCTATTTTTTTTCCACTATCAAACATCTTAATTCAGCATTTATGCTAGTTACAACCTGCCGAAACCTAATAACCTTCAAACTGTCCCAGGTGGAATGTGTGTGATCCCAACCCAAATCGTTTCCAGAGGGCAACTAACTAGACTTTAGCATTCCTCTGATGACAGCACGCAAAGAAGAACAGAATCTGTTTCATTCTTCAGGTCTTTCAGCTTCTCAAAATTACATTTGCCATCAGCAGCTAAATTTTCAAAATTAATGTCATGTCAGTATCTTTCATGTTCATCAGTATAAGAATACAGCAACGTTTGAACGAAGTCAGGTAAACTACTTAACCTAAACAGGAGGAAGAACAGTCTCCACAGTTCTAGGTTCACTTTCTCCATAGATTCATTGAAACAAGTTTGCTGACTTATGAGAAGATACAAGACCTGGATTTATTTCAGCTCTTTTGAGACTCAAGTCTAGTTCAAGTTATCAAAAGCAATGTAGGACACCCTTAGCTTGATCTTCGATGAATTCTCCACACAATTTTAAATGCACTCAAATATCCCTCATAGTATCCTCTTTTTATAATAATCATCATCATCAATCCATGACTTGCCTAATTATTCCATGGCTCCTCCCTTGCTTTGGAAATACGCCATCAGTTCACACGGCTGCATGTATTGTGTCAATATTCAAAGGGACTGCTGCTTTTCATCAAATCAAAAGCAGCTAAAGATTCCCCACAAAATACATGCTTAACTACAAACAGATTATTTTGGAAGCCTTAATACCTGCGTGAGAGATCAAAGATTTTCAAGTGAGCCAGATCAGTTCCCACAGCCAGGAAATTCCCACAGACATCCAGGAGGCACGGATTCCCCTCTGCTTCAGAGAACACCAGCAGCTGTTTAACTGTGCCCTGGGAAGAAATGTGTAACATCAGGTTTGTGTGGCCACAGCCTCACTAGAAGAGACTTATTTTGTCACCAAGTTGAGTCAGGAATTGCGGAACTTCTGTATTAGATGAATCATTCCACGCAAACTGGAGAAACAAACACACAAATGCAATCTGGGTTTCGGGTTATGTATATAACCCCCCAAAAAAATCTAAATTTAGAAGCATCCTTCTGCAATAATTTCCTCTTTAGTAACACAACCTCTACCATGTGAAAGACATACAGAAATATCAAGTCCCTGAAGGTCCATAAATATATAGCTGTAAAAACAAATACATTATACTTATGTGATGAATCACACTCATTCTAAAATATAATATTTACTTTGTAAATAAAATGATGTATAATAGAACTCTGGTAATTAGATTTCTCTTTTTGATTCTCACAGACTAGCAGAGGCTGCAGAGGTTCACACAAAATGTACAAGTAACATTTTTATCTTGTAAGAAAATTCAGTATGATCATCTTCCTGAAATAGGTATTTCAACCTGCATGCTATTTAAATCATCTTCAAGTCTGTAAATACTTCCTAGTTACACCACAGTAGTGTTCAGAGTGGCAGACTTTTACAGAACACAAAATGTCAAAGATCTTTCTGCTGAAATATTCAAAATAATTTTTGAGTATTGTATTATGATAAGGTAGAGTTAATAGATTTAGAACGATCATGTACTTTACTTTAAAGCTCTAATACCAATCTTTGAAAACAACAAGGCCTATTTGTCCCTTCATGGTTTTCTCAGTCCTTACCTGCCAGGTGCGGACCTGGATCCGATACGGCTCCACTGTGTACAGATTTTCACCGTGAACAGACAGAACCGGAGAGTCACAAAGGAAAGAGCCTGGAACAACCACAACAAAGCCATCATTACAATAAATATGTTCTGGAAAAAGAAAAAACGGTAACTTATAGCAAACAATTTCCACTATCTTGCACCAAATCCCTTTTTCAATCTGTCAGTCACTTTTGAATTTCCATCTTCTTGGTGTTTTAGCCTTCTTCCATACTGCCACTACCTTTAAAAGCTGGAGCTCCCATTGTAAACAGGTGTTGGTAGACTCTGTCCATGGAAACAAGTGAGAGAGGAAGGGCAAAGAGTGGATATGGGGAGTGAAAGAAAGGAAAAAAAGTGCAGTGTGAGGTTCCGGTAAGAGAATTCACTTTTCTCTTCAGTGAACTGCTACTGAAGAGAAATAACAGAATCTCTGTCAGAACAGTGGTTCTGCAATAACTTCAGAAGTGGTGTAGATTGTTAGGACCTTGGTGGTAATAAAGCAATGATACAGCATGGAAAAGTTAAAAAATATACCAGTAAATATGGACAAGCAGAAAACATCTAATGATTCTTAAAAGACAAATCCCAACATTTAAGATGGAATTGATGGAATTCTACATCACTTATTTCTCAAGGCAGAAATATTTAGGGAGAATTAATTATTTAAAAAGCTAATTTACTCTACTTGACACTATATACAGCAATTTATGGGACAACTTCTCCTGAGAGCTGGGACAAAAAGCCTCCTTCCCAGTTCCTACGTGAGTGCTATGTAATCTTGAATACACTTTCTCAAACATTCAATAGCCATTACCATGTCTTATCTGTAAAGGCAAAAGGAGTCACAGCTACAAAAGCAGGAAAAAATTGCTCTGCTTGATCAATCATCAAGTACAACATCAAAAATGGTGTACTTAAAAATATATAAGAAGAAGTAGTTCTAGCCTCACACGATGTTTTGTGCAAGGCCCTGTGTGGCAGTGCATTTTCTAGTCCTGTTATTATATGTTCTCTGTTTTATCCATAGTCCTCTGTAATGGTTCATTCCATGTACCCCCATTAGTTAGCTCCCTTTGGTTCCTCCCTTGTGACAGCTGTCTGTCAATCTTCTATTATGTAGCCCCTGAGTCCTGTCCATCACTCCGGGGCCTCTCCCTGCGCCTGGAAAGTTCCAGGGAGAGCGTTGAGTGATTGGGCAGGATCCCAGCTTTCCCCTCCTACCCCAACCTGGTTTGTCTGTTATATTCAGGGCCACTCCCCTGTTGTCACTGTTTAGACCTCTGCAGAACCCATCCCTCTGTACCACCCCCGAATAAAACTGCTGTGCAGGTGTGCTCCTCGGCTTTGCTGAGGCAGACACCCTGGGCTTCAGTTGACTGCCCCGTGGAGCAATAAACCCAGTTTGGTGAACCCTCAACAGCGTCCCTCCTTCCTTCTCCTGCCGTCATTGCCTCCAGCCTGAGGATAAACCAAGTCCCACTGGATCCGGAAGGTGATCTAATCACTGGAATGTACCTCACTTGCCGTGGTGCTGGGGCTGCCCAGGGTAATGCAATTTAGCTGCATCAGCTTTCTCAAGCCCTGAGGGTTTTTTCCTGCACAGAAGAAGGTGTCTCTGCCCATGGCAGGGGGGTTGGAATAAGATACGCTTTAAAGTCCCATCCAACCCAAACTGTTCTGTTATTCTATCATTACAGTGCATCAGCTGCCATGAATGGATGTATAACCTTGGAAGAAAAGAAGCATTCCAACTCTGACCAACGTTTTAAGTCCTACCTGCACTTCTAAAGGTATCTCCTGAGCACTCAAAGACAGCCACTTGCTTCCCGTTCCAGAACACTATGGCATCCTAAAACAAATAAAACACCAAGTAAATATATACATTTAGTTTCTTTTGGAAACATGCAGGAATTCATGCAATAACATAGCAAGGATTCCCCTATAATAGCCACCAATTACTAGTTCCTCTAGACATTGGGTTTGAAGGCTTTTAGCAGCCCAGAGGTTCTCTGGGTTCTGGTGAGCACCCTAGAGAATTACTGAGTCCCTGTTCTATCTTAAAAAAGCAGCTCCACCACACCACCATTGCTATGGTCACAACAATACCTTCATAACACACTACAGTGAATACTAAAAAATAGTTTGGTCTCTATAAACCTAAGCAGGCAACTGATTAGGCAAATAAATGGAAAATAAAATAAAACCCAAACAGATTAACCTTAGTAGCAAACACTCCATTAGCATTCATATCAACACGAAGGCTGCAAGTGGTTCCTGTGCTGAAGATCGTCACATTGAAGAGGTTGGGAGACACCTGTACCACAGCCACCTGCTGATGAAAATGTGCCAATGTGGCCTGCTCACTGAGGATCACCACAGAGCTGATGTTGTTCACTGCCAGCAGGTTTCTTCGGGACCCCCACTGTACATAATATGAAAAGAAAAACCACACAGTTTGATCTCTGGTCTTGAATTGTCACAGCAATGTCCCAAGAGAAGTAACATGGGAAAGACAGAATAAATATTTTTATACATACGCAAAGTACTACTATCTAAATACAAACTATAGAGAATGACTGGGAAATATTACTGTTTCAAATTATTACACTTCTTACCCAGTGTCCTGGTTTAAAAGACGTGTGTCTGCTAAGGAAGGCAGGAACCTTCCTGGAATAAAAAGATGGCCCCCTCCCTCCAAACTATTATAACTTCAAAAATACAGGGCTTCCAGTAAAAAAAATGGGAAAAGGAATAACAGTTCTTTACTAGAAAATATATATATAAAAAACAAAACAAACAAAAAACAACAGCAAAGAAAAAAACGTAAGTTTTCCCACTCATCAAACGATTTCCCCTTTGGTGTATTTACGGCCACAGCCAGCTGGGGGCACCATTGGGCAAGGCAGAGAGGCAGCAGCGGGCTCCAGGGGATGCTGTGATGTGAGCCCTGAGCTTCCCCAGGGGTTAATGGCCACTAAATACCATGTTCTCTTGACCAGGTGTTTATAAGGCTATTCTTGAAATGAGTACCATTGTCAGACTCAATTCTCAGGGGTGCCATCCTTCCACGGGACCTGCTTCTCAAGGCCCAGCAGTGTGTTCCAGGCAGCAGTGTGAGGCACAGGGTAGATCTCCAACCACCCAATGGTGGCTTCTACCACTGTGCACATGTGGCCCTTGTCTTGGCAGGTTTGAGGTAGTGTGATGTAATCGATCTGCTAGGTCTCCCCCTACTTATTTTGGATCATCGCCTACCATACCATAGGGGCTTCACCTGCTTGGCCTGTTTGATTGCAGCACACATTTCACAATCATTGATAATGTAGGAGATGCTGTCAACAGTTAGATCCATCCCTCTGTCTCCCCTTATATGTGGCACCTCTGCCCTGAGGCATCATGGGCCCATTGAGCTAGGAACAACTCTCCTTTGTATTGCAAGTGCAAATCTATCTGTGACACCTCGATTTTTGCAGCCTGATCCACTTGTTCATGGGACATAAGCACCCACATGACAGACTTTCACAGGTATCTTCTCTACTAAGTGGCAATGTCTTGCCATTCTTCAGCAGTCCAGACTGGTTTTTCCTCTATATTGCCATTTGGCCTTTTTCCACCTTTCCAACCACCCCCACAGACCATTTGCCACCACCCAACATTCAGTGTAGAAGTAAATCCTTGGCCATTTCACTTGTTCAGCAATGTCCAAGGCCAACTGGATGACTTTGAGTTACGCAAACTGGCTTGACCTACCTTCTCCTTTGGTAGCTTCTGTAACTTGTCGTGTGGGGCTCTATTTGGCTTTCCATTTTCAGTTCATTCCTACAATGTGACAGGAATCATTAGTGAAAAGTGCGTAGCATGTTTCTTAGTTGGCAGTTGATTGTACGGTGGAGTTCCCACAGTGCACATAACCTGTTCATGCTCTTCATCTGTCAGAACAAAGTCCTCACCTTCAGGGCAATTTCAAATTATTTCCAAGATCCAAGTGTGATTTGGGTTTCCAATACAGGTGTGCCATGTAATCAGGACAATCCACTTATTCCTTGTGTCAGCAGTGGTGTGATGGGTAGAGGAAACCTTTCCTTTAAACATCCACCTCAGCACTGGCAGTCAGGGTGCCAGGAGAAGTTGTGCCTCTGTGCCAATCACATCTGAGACAGCTTGAACTCCCTCATAGGCTGCCAGGATCTTCTTTCTTCGGGTGTAGTTGGCTTTGGACCCTCTGTAACTTCAGCTCCAGAATCCCAGTGGCTGGCCCAGAGTCTCACCAGACAACTTCTGCCAGAGTCTCCAGGAAAGACTTTTGTTCCCAGCTGCAGAGTAGAGCACGTTCTTCACCTCTGGTCCTGTCCTGACTGAGCCAAATGCTACCGCATGAGCAGTCCCCTGCTAGATCTGGACAAAGGCTTGCTGCTGTTCAGGGCTCCAATGAAAATTGTTCTTCTTGCAGGTTACCAGATAGAGAGGGCTCACAATCTGGCTGTACTCAGGAATGTGCATTCTCCAAAAAACTATGGTGCCTAGGAAAGCTTGCTTTTCCTTCTTGCTGGTGAGTGGAGACATTGCAGTGATCTTATTGATGACCTTGGTGGCTGTCTGGCACAGTCTGTCTTGCCACTTCACTCCCAGGAACTGGATCCCTCAAACAGGTCCTTTGACCTTACCCTTTTGGATGACAAAAACAGCTTTCAGGAGAATCTGGATGATCTTTTCTCCTTTCTCAAAGACTTCTGCTGTCTTGTTCCTCCACATGATTATGTCATCAACGTACTGCAGATGTTCAGGACTCTCATCCTTTTCCCGTGCAGCCTGGATCAGTCTATGGCAGATGGTGGGACTGTGTTTCCACCCTTGGGGCAGTCAGTTTCAGGTGTACTGCACGCCCCTCCAGGTGAGGGCAAACTGAGGCCTGCATTCTGCTTTCAGAGGAATGGAGAAAAATGCATTAGCAATGTCAGTAGTGGCACCATTTTGCTGCCTTGGACTCCAGCTCATAAAGAAGTTTCAACATGTTCCAGCACAGCAGTGGTCAGTGATGGTGTAACTTCATTCAAGTCACAATAGTCCACTGTCAATCTCCATTCTCTGTCAGACTCACGCACAGGCCAAATTGGGCCAAAGGGCAAGTGGGCCCTGCCGAACACTCCTTGGCTCTCCAGCTCATGGATCATCTTGTAAATGAGGATCATGGCATCTCAATTTGTTCGGTACTGCTGGTGATGCACTGTTGAGGTGGCAATTGGTACTTGCTGTCCTTCTACCTTCAAAGTCCTAACCACAGAAGGATTTTCTGAGAATCCAGGAAAGGTATTTAGCTGTTTAATTCTTTCTGTCTCCACAGCAGCAATTCCAAAAGCCCATCAATGTCCTATTGGGTCTTTGAAGTATCTGTTCTTAAGAGAGTCAATGCCCAGAATATATGGGGCATCTGGGCCAGTTCTAATGGGGTGCTTCTGCCAGTTCTTCCCAGTCAAGCTCACTTAAGCTTCCAACACCCTCAGCTCTCGAGAACACCATCACCCCAGAAATGGTGACCCCACACATCCCGGTGGCATTAACATACATTGAGCATCAGTGTCAACTAAAGCCTTGTGTTCTTGTGGGTTTGACATGCCAGGCCATCAGATCCACATGGTCCAGTAGACGTGGTTGTCCCCCGGTGCCCCTACCTGGTGAGAGGCAGGACCCCTCTAATACTAGTTCTTGTGAATACATATGGGAGGTACCTTCCAGTGGGTCAGATCCTTGCCCATGGGAAACTGGCACTGCACTCACTCTCACTGACTTCCCTTCTCTTTCAGTTCTTGTATTCAGGCTGCCAGGACACAAGTAGGTTTCCTGCCCCACTGCCTTGTGTCTTCTCCGTGGTTGAGTAGGAAATATCACAAGTCAGTTTGTGGGGGCATACCCACTCTCCCTGTCTGGGGGGCATCTGGCTCTGACTTCAAGGGCTCTGGTTTGCACTGGTACCACATCTGCTAAACATCTCTCCCTGAGTGTATTTCCTCTCAATACCCTTGGGCCTAACACTGGTCACCAATTAATGTCCTGGTTTAAAAGACATGTGCCTGCCACGGAAGGCGGGAACCTTCCTGGAATAGAAAGATGGTCTCCCTCCCTCCAAATTACTACAATTTCAAAAATACAGGGCTTCCAGGAAAAAAAATGGGAACAGGAATAACAGTTCTTTACTAGAAAATAAATATATAAAACAGAACAAACAAAGAACAACAAAAAAACCCAATGACCAATTTTCCCTTTGGTGTAGTTATGGCCACAAGTGGCAGGGGGCACTGTTGGGCAAGGCAGAGGGCTGCGCTATTTCTGGACAGGGCTCCTTATCCCGTTATCTGAAAAAGGCTGGAAAGGGAAAGCTGACACAGTCACCTGTATCTATTAGCAGATGTATGAGATACTTATGGCACACATTATTTCCTATATCCTGGCCCTTTTGTTATTGAAGCTTGTTAATAAAACACTTGGATTCTCCATTTTCACAGCACTTCAGTTTTGTGCAAGTAGGGTAGTGTTACAGACCCTCACTCTATACCAACACAGAACAAGCAAATGCCATTACTTTGTAAATACTTTCCACTCTTATAAGAAAACAGAATAACAGCAAATATAAAATTACTTTCTCTTGAAAGTCACCAGATGTATTTTTCTTTATTTATTAAAAAAAATGGGGATTGTTCTCACATATGAAGCACAGCAACAGAATGATACAGAGTATAACAGAAACACACAAAAATTGAAAAAACTTAATAATATGGTATGAAACCCAACAACCAAAGAGGCTGGAGAACCTAAAGCACAAGCTTTGCCTTTTACCAGAATGCTGGGGGCAAAAAAAGGCTGTTCATTAATATAAAACTTCTAAATCTTACATTTATGATTGTTACACTCACCATTTTTCTGTGTGTAACAAAATGCTATTAAGCATAGAATGAGAGTGTTTAACCTCATTGTGACAAATGAAAATATTCCAAATCAACAAAAATGCTGCATCCTGACACTTTAAAGACAATATGTTAAAATATATAGCATTCCTTTCTAGATGGCACGTCTCACCAAAGAATATTTGGTTGTAAATACATATTTTTATTTTTACAGCTACCAGTGAGATGAAACTATACATTGAGAAAGTGACAAAAAGACAAAATAATTAATAAAATCATGCATTTAGTCAGATTTTCTTGCTTTTTAAATATATTTATGTAAAATTGACACTCCTAACAATCTTTTTCTTCCAGAAAATAATTTCAGGAAGCTGAACCCAAAGGTTTTGCCAGTGAGCCATACGATGGAAAGACTAGCTACAAACAGGGAGTATTTCTGCCCATTTCGGTTTTAAAAGTTACTTGATCCTAAGGGGTTTTCCTCCGACTTCTGAAGGAGGACCAGCCTCTGCTGGAACACATATTCATATGATAGAGATCACGTTCATCTGTTTCACAAAGATGGTCTATTAATCTAAGGTTTGTGAAATCCCACTAACATTCAAGGACCCTCTTTCTTACCTTTATCTGAGTGACATTTCCTTCAAGTTCTGTAGACGCCTGGAACTTCCACTTCTCCTTGCCCTCCGAAGCCCATGTACTCTGATCAGATCCTGCTGCTTTTTTCCACATTGCTACTCTCCCCTTGCTAGTTCCAGCTGCCAGGATACCTGCCATTCACAAAATTCATTTCAGGCATTTAATCTTGGACTTCAGAAAAACAAACCCACATCACACAGTGTAACAGGCAGCAAAGTCTGGTTCTTGGCTGCTGAGAAGCCACTTTCCAGCAGCATTTCTCTCCTAACGGCAAACCAACATCCTAGTCCTATAGAGGGTATCTTTTCTGGAGAAACAATGGGAGAAGTTCCATATGGCAAGGTGCATCTTCTAAGCTAACAGATGAAGTGATTTTTTAAATGCATCAGACAATTACTCAATTTTAACCTTTTCTTAAGAACACAGAACTATTGAATATCCTAAGCTGGAAGAGACCCCAAGGGTCATCCAGTCCAGCTCCCAGCCCTGCACAGGACAGTCCCAGGAATCCAAACATGTGTCTGAGATCTTTGTGCAAACACTTCTATACCTCTGGCAGCCTTGGGGTCATCCCCACTTCCCTGGGGAGCCTGTTCAGTGCCCGATCACCCTCTGGAGAAAGAAACTTTTCCTGATACCCAGTCTAACCCTCCCCTGGCTGGACCCAGCTATGGCTTTTCCCTCGGGTCCTGTCCCAGCTCACAAACACCAGAGGTCAGATCTGTCCCTCATGGTAAAGCTGCCCTATGGATGTTCCCCTCAGTGTCTTCTTCTCCAGGATGAACAAACCAAGTGACCTCAGCCATTCCTCCTATGGCTTGTGTTTATTTTTAAATAGCTAGTTTTGTAGTCACTTTGGGCAACCAACCACTGAAAACCATTGCAGCAGACTGTGCCTACCCTTGCAAACAAGGTGGAGCCCAGGAGCAGCTCTGTAGAAAGGATCTGTTGTAAGGACCTGGCATATGTACAATACATGCCACTAAGCTGTATTTTGCATTAGCTGTAGTGCAGGCTTCTAGACTGAACGTCCAAAACATGTTGGAGTGCATTAGGTGTACTTCAGGGGTACCTGTGTCAAAGGGAATCCAGCTTATGTGCCATGAGACAACTTGTTGGGGGTTAGGTTTGTTCCTTTTTTTTTTTTTTTACTCTAAAGAATTCTTTTCCCCATAGGTTACTAAGGAGACTAAGTGTTGGATACTTAAGAGTACTTCACCAAAACAATTCGGGGAGAAAGAACAGCTGGGTTGCTGCTTGCTGCAAGAGGAGTTCACTGTCACTGGAGGGGTCCACTCCTGGGAGGTCTGCCATAATCTGCTCCCTTGCCCTGGAATTCTGAGCTTTCTCCGCCTGCCCTGCTGGAGCTGGGCCGGCCCTGTCCCACCCTCGCGGCTTCTTCTGCACTGCCCCTTTTGCTACAGTGTGACCCTGCACTCCCCTGTCCTGCCCATGAGACATCAATTTTGAAGAATTAAGGACTTTAGTTAAACTAGATAATGCTGAGGTAAGATAGATAAACTCCCCTTTGTTAACAGAAGTCAGATTTAAGGAACTGATAAATCATGAGGCCTGTCAACTTATGTTTGTGTATTCTGACTAATCAATAGACGCCAAGAATACAATAGAATCACAGATCAAATAGTCCTGGGAAAACAAGATTCAGTTGGTATGCAATACTAAAAGGTTAAAAAGTCAAAGTGAAAAAGACTCATCCTACTTCATCATTTTGAGACCCTGCCCCATAAAAAGGACCACCGACCCATTTCAGAGAACAAACCACGCATGTTTAATGGCTTTTGGCTAATCACCATACGAAGCGGGGAATGGGATGTACCAAAGTTATGAATAAACATTTGTGTTTTGGGTATTCAATACTCCTGTACATAAAAAGACCCTGTGATCATCTGTGAGTGGCATGTGTGTTTGGGAGCTATCCCGCACACTGCCCGGCGTCGTAATAAACATACACTTTCTAACTCTAAACTGTTAGAGAGTCTTTGTCCGTCATAGTTGGATACCGGTATTAGATCAATATCCATATTTTTTTAATAATTCACCCAGACATCCTGCCATTCCAGCCACCAGCCCACGACTTTTCCACTGTTTCCAGCTTGGTGCTCTGAGGATCCTGCAGGGGCACCGAGACTAAACTGCCCTGGGTTTTTGTGAAGCAAAGCCCTCAAGGTTCTTGGTACTGTTTTGTTATTAATGCTGTAGCTGTTGTTTTTGTTTGCTTTGTTATACATACTAGTAAAGAGTTGCTATCCCTATCCCCAAATCTTTGCCTAAAAGCCTCTAACTACAAATTTATAATTAGAAAAGGGACCGGGGTGGGGAGGTGTTGGGGGTTAAGTTTCCCAAACCAAGACAGGAGGGTTTTACATTCTCCATTCCAAGGGAAACTCCAGCTTTCCCTGGCAGATACCTGTCTTCCCAAACCAGGACACAATTCCATAGTGAATCCAAGTGTAGTTGAGTATTGAATGATTTCCCTGCACCTTTCAAGGCACATTTCTGATTCAAACTAAGTCTTCAACATCACACACTGCCACTGAGATCCTCGGTCACGAGACAAACGTACTGAAATTATTACAGGGCTCGGAAGGCTGAGGTTTGACAAGGTTTAGGACCAGAGATCACAGCTGCCATGTTATTTCTCACCTTTAGCACTGCAGTAAGACACACAGTTAATACATTCTTCCCCCTCAAAGCCAAATTGCACATCTAGGGAGAGCACATAGTTCTCATCTCGATCCAAATCCCAGAACCTAAGGCACACAAAACAAGAATGTTAACAGTGCTTTGCTTTCCAGGTGTCTTGCCAAGCAGTCAATAGGATGCTGTACATGACATTAATTTACTATTTCCACAATACCTAGATTATTTAGTTTTTAAAATTGAATTTTCAGCATCTGCCTCTAGAGTGTGAGTTTCTTAACAGTCTCCTTCCTTTTCCTTTGACTTTTTAATCTGCAGCATGTTTAGGGATATTAGCCTATGAAAAAAGAAGTCAGAAGCAAGCAAGCGCAGCTTTAAAAAAAAAAAGAAAAAAGTGAGGAGTGGTTGCAATTTCCTTCCTCCCTAATTATGCTTCCTCCTCTATTTTAAGAATATTCCTGTGTTAGCCAGTAGTCCTTTGGATTCCAGATTTATTTTCTAAAGCTAAATATTGCCATGAAACTATTCCTTCTTGATACTTGGTGTTTATTAACAAAAATTTAATTTTGCTAAAATTAACAAAATACTCTGTGTGACAGTAGCAGACAGAGGCTCAATAAAGGGAAATACTGATATTAATGGAACACTCCCACCCTGCTAGGGTCCACTTTGGACCACCATGACCAAAAGGTTAGAGGAACAGGTAGAGCAGGTCATAGTAAGGACAAGGAAGAAAAGATGGCAAAAAAGGTAAAACTACAGAACACAGTAACATAACAGCATAGCAAAGCAACATACTTTAAAGGATTAGGGACAGAAGTAATTTAAATACTTGTCTTATATTACAGTAAAAGAAACGTCCTGAAAGGAAGCATTTTTTCTGGTTGCTGATGCTATGAGTATCCTAAGGATCAGACAGTAACATTGGCAAGAACAGCAAAGCGGTTGTATTTTCATGCAAAACCCCCAGCAGGATTTATTTTCAGAAGAAATCAGTAATAGCACGTAAGGAAGGAACAGAGTACGTTGCACTGTCTGACAAAATAAAATACCTAGGAAGAAAGCAAACCATACCAAATTAGTTTCTGTCCTTGAGAAATTGTTTTTCATTTCTCTACCCATTTTGGCAAACAAAATTAGGAAATGTGGGGAATTTTTTCATTATTTGTTAAAAACCTCCAACCAACATTTCAGCAAAATATTCAGTTCATTACAGACTGTAACTTTTAGCTGGCCCTTCTCAGGGCAGCCAGAACAGCTTTCATTCTTACCTGATGACTGTCTCACCTAGTGCTGTAACAACCAGACTATGGTCTATTAAAATAATGTCTGCAGAATGACCAGTCTTCCCACTCAACTTCACCTGTTAACCATAAGCAAATAAATACATTTACAGAAGGTGTAAGGAGCACGTTGAAGGACACCAAGCATCTGAACTGCACAACTTGGCTAAAAAGTAAAAATATGAAAATAAGTAGACCTAAGTGTCAATTGACAGACATATTCAGACAGTGAATTCAGACAATGATCACCATAAAATGCATCAAGACTGCATGCATAAATTTCATAAAACAAACCTTGTAGTGGGTTACTTAAGTAAATAAGGAGCAGCATTTTGCTCTTGCACTAGGTCTTCTCCTAGAATTTAATAAAGATTCCTTTAAAATGCGAAATTTCAGATCTTACATTTAGTCAAACATAAGTAATGATCAATAGGAAGTGGGCACTCCTGTAATACACAAGTGTCCAATCTTTTTCTGTCTTGAATAAAAAGAAAAAACATCTTAGGAAAGTGAAGGTTTGGGGCCTACCCACAGGCAGCATTTTGTAATAGCACAGGGCAGGGTATGAGACATTTCCTCTTTAATTTCCAGAGATCCTCTGTTAGTCTTTCCACTGAGGAGACATGTTGCAGCAGCTCTCTTGTTAGAGACACAGACTTCTCGTTTATCACAGCATGAAGAGGGTCCTGGTTTATTCCTCTTTACAGCTTAGCCATCCTGACTCCCAACTATTCACTGATTCCAGCTGCAGCAAACTCCTGCTATAGAATTGTCTTGCAGCTGCTGACTGGTGGTTATTTCCTGCTAAACTATGACTGCAGGTATCAGTTTGCAGACTCTGAGTGCAGGCTTTTACACAGCTAGATAATGACTGCAGGTTCCAATAACAGGCTCTTACTGCAGACATGGACTGACCTCACAGCTGTGATTCACTTCCCCAGGATCCTCCTTCATGATCCTCCCCTCAGCACCTAACCTACTCCCTTTTATCACACTTATCATTATTCGATATAGCTGTGACTCACCAGGAGCAAGGCTGTATTGGGGAATTAACACAGCTGTTACGTATCAGGGGTGAGGTCACCTGTATTCCCTTCTCCTACAGAGACACAGGCCCGTAATGGGGTGGAGACAGTTTCTTCATGTATCTGGGGTTTGCTAACCAAATAGTCCATGTTTTGTTCTCCTTCCTTCCATGACATCACTCCCAATGAGATGGCATATGACACCAGCATGCTCTGTAGGAATTTCCACCATATGTTTTTCATACACTGGATGTTGTCTGGATTAGCAGAGAATTTCTCATTATTTGAAAAGTACTATCTCCAGCACCACTAATTCTCTCAGGTACCAGATACCTTGCTCCATGGTGTTCCACTTGTCTCAGTGCACTAAAAGGTCATCTTTCCAAGGCAACCTTTTCCTCACATTTGACAGGAGTTGCGTCCAGAGGCTGAGAGTTTCTGGTCTTTTCCTGATCCCCTGGTCAATACTTGCATCCCAGGACATGGATCCCAGTTGCAAAGTGTCATTACCATTTAATTTCATATAGTGAGCCATGACAGCACAGCATCAGAGCACCCATGTCATCAGGGCCTCACCTCACCGGAGGCTGAAATCTTTTTTCATGTCTTGCAGCTCACTCAGGGATAGGGTTTGGGTGATTATCTCTGGCCCTGCTGCTTCATCCTGTTGTGAGCACCCTGCTTCCTCTTCAGCACTCACTACATGAACTGATTTGCTCTTTGATTTCTTCTTCTGAATACAGGCAACTGCTCTTAGCACAGGTTGTTCTTGTGGGTAAGCTGCAGTTTGAATGGCCATGGTGCCTGTTGCTTTGCTTTCCTCCTCCCTCTGATGATGATGTATAGACACAAGCAGTGTCCAATAAATAGCTGCCAGGGTCCAGCACTCCATAACTTTGCACCTCTCTGGAACTGCCAAGCAATTTTCTTTCAAACACCTCATCAGGGCCCTGCAGTTGTTCAGGGGTGAACTTCCGAACCAGGAGCAGAGTATTCTTTCAAAAGCTGGCCCATTTTCTCCCACATGCCACACCACTGACTGTCCATCCTGGGACACATCTCTGAACAACTTCCCTAGAAATCTCTGTCCTGAATCTTAACATGGTGTACACTGGACAAAGGAGACATAGTAGACCTATGAATGAGGGCATGCTTCCCTTAATGACCAAAGAGAATTCAAAATTCTCAAAAGCTGTTGTAGCAGACCTGAAGGAGAAGAGGATAAAAGGCTGGGAAAAATCATACTTTCCTCTTACCCCCACAGGCTGGGTATGATCATTAATGAATACTCAGAGGTAGGAGCCAAGGCCAGGACAGGAGAACAACACTGAATACACATCAGAAAGGACCCCCATTGCCTTTGATGTTATCACACCATAAATTGATATCACAGAGTTCAGCAATCTTGATCTTTCTCCCTGCTTTGAAACAGATCACTGTGGTGGATACATAGCGCATTTACGGTAGCATATACAGGGTTAGGTGTCACACTCCCATGAACAGACCAAGAAGTGGAACCAAAGAGTTCTCTACCTAAAACACAAATGCTTAGATCAAAGTTATCTCAATCCTCTTGAGCCTTACCTTGGGCACCAATTAAATGTGGTGATTCAATACCAGCAAAAAATTAAATACCAAATAAACCATGGCCCTTCTTCTGCCCCTTCCAGTAAGGGAGGGACACATGCAGAGACTCTGGATTGAGATAATTTACTGAAAGCAAAATTCAATGGAATAAGAAACACAAAGTAACAACCCCAATATGAATTTAAAAAATTATACAAAACCAAAAGGTGTTTTAGCCACAAAAAATTAGTTTTATGTGGGTGCTGAGACCAAAACCAAAATGGTAGATGCTCCCCATAGGCTGCATCCACTTGCCTTCCCCAGGCTCCTGCACGCCATTGCAAACAAAGGCATATGGAGAGAGGCTTCCTGCCCCCCAGGCCAAGACAACAAAAAACAATGGCAAACAGACCCCCTGAAAGCTGGGTCATCCAAGACAGATTGCACTGCAGCCCTGCTGGGCTCAGTTCCACACAAGTGCCTTCACCGTCGCTTCTACCACTCCACCACACTGGGGATTGATCGTAGAGGTCATTGCCACTTCCCTGCAATTCTGCTGCACTCCTTCTGGCCTGGCTTAGCTGGAATGGGCTTGACTGGACTGGGGGCCTCCCCTGTCACCTGCCTGCAGCCTCCCTGCTGGTGCTGCCATTCAGCACACGTCACTTGTGTATTCCACCGCTTTCCTTTCAGCACTGTGTCCCATAGCTGCGTCTCAGAGAAAACGGGAGTGGATGGCAGGGGCAGAAGGTAGAGTCTGCAGGGCTGATGCCGACAACCTTCCCATGAGAGACAGCAAGGCAGAATGGTGCCCACTTCTGGCATGTGTGCATTTTCTCCCCGAAACCAGTGATGATATAGCTGATACAGAATAACTTAGCTGCACCTACATGGTGCTAAGCACTGCCCACCTCCGCAACCAGGACAACTGCAATTTCCAATTTTTCTCTAATTCACTAAGAAACTGAAAAAAATTATGATAGGGTCAAAATGAAAAAAACTGAAAATCAGGAAGACAAGATGAAAACCATCTTTCCAAGTTCAGTAACACATCACTCTATTCCACTTTTAGATGAGCTATTTTTGCTTCTTCATCAACATACTATCTGAGAAACAAATATGAGAGTTGATTAGTTTGAAAGCAAAATAATGATAATCCAAAAAACAAAACAAAAAAATACTTACAAAGAATAAATACTACAACTTTACTATGTAGTAGGACTCCTACCTTCATGAGCTCTTCTGCCTCTCCCTCAGGAGAAACTGCATGTAAGGACAACTGCAGATTCTCTGTTATTACAAGTAAAACGTCTCTTTCCTCTAGCAACAGGAGCTTTTGGATCAGACTGTCTGTGGACAGTACATGCCTTGTCTTCCCTTTCTCATTCACACAGTGCACAGAACCTGTAGCACAAATAAACAATGTACAGATTTTAGTTGACAGCTTTTAGCCACAAAAGCCAAAGTTGATGCTTTCTACCTTAATAAAACATTCCCCATGTGCTGAAAAGGTAAAAATAACAAAAATTCTTTCATTTTCTAGTTTGTCTCAGGGTAGAGACCATGATAGCTGACCAGAGCAATAAACCAAAGCATATTTTTCCCCATTTAGAAAATCCAAAGGGGAATACTTTAACTAATTTTAAACTGCAAGTAAAATTTCTGTATGAATGACAGCTTCACTCATTTGTAAGACTGAAATCTTCAGTCTTATAAAAAAATCTGTGAAAAAAGAATGACAGCTAAGAATTCATTCAATTTACAGCAGAGTTTAGATGACAGAAAACTGTGTACCTGAAGTTCTTCATTGTTTAGGAAACACTGCACCACACACCAAATTCAGCTTTAATCCATAATTTGACTGGCAAATGGGGCAGTGTTTTTCTAAAAACACTGACAACAGCAACTAATGCACCTATCAACATTTTAAAAGCCATCATAATGTCATCAAGTTGTACTACTCTATAAATCATAGAGTCACAGAATCATTAAGCTTGGAAACACCTCCAAAATCTTCAAGTCCAACCTTTGATCAAGTACCACCACACCCACTGAACCGCATCATGACGCACCACATATAGCCATTTTTGAACACTTCCTAGGATGATGATTCCACCACTGCCCTGGGCAGCCCATTCCAGTGTTTAACAACTCTTCCTGGGAAGAAATTCCTCCTGATGTCCAGTCTGCCCTCCCCTGGGGAGGAGCAAAGTGTTGACAGCTTGTTTGACCAATTAGAAAGTTAGAAACCCCCGTGGACTACACAGGTTAAAAATCAAGAGAATCTCGGGCATTTCCCTCTTTGCTGTCCAGCCTGCCAGCACGTAACAACCGGCCTGGCCTGCTCTGTTCAGTGGGCAGGACTCGGCCAGGCCCCAACCGCTCCCCCTGGTCCGGCCCTTGGGCCCCAGCAGCTGCCGGTGGGGTAAGGGGAGGCCACAGCTATTTACATCAGCCAACCTTAAAGACTGCCCCACCACCTGTCGGGCCAAGGGAGATGTTCCTGAGCCCCAGGAGCAGCTCCGACCCCGGGCTGGGCCGGGCCCACCCCAGTGTTACTGAGGGGTGGGGGGGAGGCATCCAACAGCCTTACCTGTTGAGATCCTGGCCGCTGTTTCAGAGCCTCCTCCCATCAGCTCGGGTTTGCGATCTAACACCCTGAGCCACAGCCCAAGAAGGAGAGACCTGGGCAAGAATTTAACTCTTCCACTGCACACATGAAGCTTGCAAAGCACTAACTTTTCTCTGAGTGAGAGAACAGCCAGACTGGGAGACATGTAAAGAGACACTATGAAGATATCAGGGTCAGTTAAGGAAGAGTTGCATCTTAGATGAGGAGATGGAGAAGATGCCTTGGTTTTTGGGCTGAAAGTCTTTTGTGAGCCGCGGTAACGGATTGTAATATGCCAGAATATCCCCTTAAACTGTGAAAAAATATGCATTGGGGAGATGATGAGAGTGTGCAGATTGTCAATTTGAGCAAAGGTATTTGTGATGGATTAAGTAAATATTGAAATAGCTGTGATCTAATGGAGAATTTTGAACAGAGGAAGATAAAGATATGAAGCCCTCTGTCCCCCCAGGAAAAACAAAGACCTCTGTTTCTTGAGATGGAGATGATTTTAGAGATAGTGAAGAAAACCCTTTGCTTTTGGAACCATTCATCTTTAAAATGATACCTCAATGGCCCATATGCAGCTGCAGGAAAGGTGGCATAATATGGGAGGAATTCCACAACTGCAGATTTTCCTGGGTGGCTGCTTCTGTGAGAGTTAAGAGCCACAAGCGGACTGTTCTTTCTTCTGGAAAGTTACCACAACAGACCAAAAGAGACTTCCCTCTCTAAATGAACTGATGAAAGACTATTTTGTAAGTGGTAAACTGACCTAGAGTTCCAAGTTTTGTCTTTATATGTTGTCTGTGAAAGAAGATAAAGAAAAGAAGATAAAGATAAAGAAAATAAGCTGTTGGGGAAGAAGGAAGTGTTTTGAAGGTTTCATTCTGATTATTAATATTTTTTTCTCTCTTACAGTTTTGTTAATAAACTTGTCTTTATACCTTTTAAGTTCTGAGCCTGCTTTGCTTTTCTCTTAATCCTGTCTCACAGCAGAAAAAGAGTAAATGATTTTAGAAGACACTCAAACCAGTACACTAATTTTGGGAAACAGAAATTGGTGAACATGAAACCACTACGCCCATATTGTGGGATCAGCCCAGCACACAGGGAGTTTCTGGGTGCCAGCACACGCAGCTGGGGCATGTCCAGCTCTCACACACCAGTACCCCCAAGCTCTTCTCAAGACATTTGGGAGTTACAGCAGATCACTGACTACATTAAGAACTGAGTCCAAAATACATATGTCCAAACCTATCATTATGATTTGGGACGGCTCAAATAACGACACGTAGAACTCTGGTTCTTCAGAGGGCTTATAGCAAAAGTTTATTGAAAGACAGACTCTTTTATACAGTGTTTCAGTACAATCAATATGATCGGTCATTTAGAGCAACACCTCTCGACAGTTTCTTACAAGTAAACAACAAGTTAGAAAATGATCAGCTGCTAACGGTTTTCTACCTTAACGGTTTTCCACCTTAACAATTTCTCACCTTCCAAGGATTGTTTTGATTCCTCCTTACAATTTCCCAGGCCAGTGTGAGAGAGTTCTGTTCTTGGCTTTCCCACAGGCCCAAGCTACTGCCTGAAGCCTAGAAATCCATGTTCTGACCACTGTCAGTTCCCACATAAAGCAATCCAAGCAATGAGGCTGCACACAAGGAGCAGTCAGTATCATTTGATTGAAATTTGAAAAGTAGGACAAGGAGACTGTCTTGGGGTGACTTTATGATACTGTATCCCTTATCATCTGCTTTATGCCCAGACACTGGTCCTGTAACTTTAAGCTAGGTCTGGGAGAGGGGGGGAAGCCAGGGGAATTCTTTCAGCGGTTTGTGTTCAAACACATATATTCCCCCAAGTCTTTCTCAGGGGAGAGAAGGAAAGTTAAATTCTTTTGCTTTTAGCTAGCTTCTTTTTGTTAGCTGAGGCAAGAAGTTTTTCCCAAGAGTGTGGCTTCTTTTTCTAGAACTGTTCAGCTTTGCTCCAGTCTGAAAAAACAGACCATCACCGGGAGCCCCACACTGTGGCCAAGCTGGGGGAGGCTGCAGGGGCATCACATCCCAGCTCCAGACCTCTGGAGAAGCCAAGCAGGACTCTAAAACCCAACAGCTTTCTCTGCAGCAAGAAGGTTTTAATATCTAACATTATTCATTCTTGTTCCCATGCCTGCGTGCACTCTCTGTGTTAAATAAACAGTTTTTTTCACTTTCCTCCAAGAAGTTCCTTTTGTTTGATGGGGGGAGGGCGTGCTGCAAACCTGCGTTTTTTTCAAAGGAGATGCCCCTTTCAGGACATTTCCTCCTAACTTGTCTCACACCGAGACAGAGGCCCAGGCCAAGGACAGCACCCACACAACACAGAGCCTGTCCCTAGATGAGGCTCTGCACCACCACAACAGTGGTTTTGAATGTGAGGACAGAATGGGCACAGCTTCTCAAAGCTTTTCTCCTTGTACCTTTATGAAGCACCCTGTGTCCATTTTCTATTTAAATGGTACCTTTCTAGTAAAGAGGGTTGCATTCACACATTAAAAGAAGGTACAGTCTACTGCTCTGCAAACGATCCACGCAGCTGGCCCATGCCACTTCTGCAAGCTTTACTGGTGCTGTACTGGTGTAAACAAGGGGTGTCAGTTTTGGTAGAACACTGAATCAAATTGCAACGGAACTGCAGAACCAGCATAACTGAAATGTTTTCAGAGCAGCTAACACTTGAATCAAGAGGATTACTTGAATCACCTGCCAGAAACACCCATTATGCAACTTCTCATACACATTCTGGCTCCAGTTCAGAGAGAGCAAGTTACACCACAAAGAGAATTGGGGTGGGAAGAAAATTAGCTTAGAGCAAACTAGTACTCAAAGACTAAAAGGGATAGGAAGAGGAAAATGCAGAGAAGAAACTATATTAGGGAGAAAACTAACAAAACAGACTCTCAGATTTTTTTTGTTCGGTAAGACTGAAGCACCATTTCAAAGCATGAGAAAAAAGTGAAAAGCAAATTCAGAATTTAAGAGGTATGTTTTATCAGAATTTGCCTGTTTATAGAAAGAAGAACCCACAACACATGCATTGTTTTGAAGCTTTGCACAAAAGCTAATTTTATCTGCACTTGTGTGTTAGAGATTGTTTTCCTCATACTCACTTCTTCAGGAACCTGACTAACCCAGTGCCTCTGATGTCCTTGCAAACAAGACCACCCCGAAGGTGATAAGATTTCATTAATTTTATTCATTTCTTACCAAACATTCTACAACTCCTATGAATACTCTACCCCATTGCGTATATGAAGGATATATAAATATACCCCACACGTCAGATATATGAAAACAAGACTATCATGCACTGAGCTATTTTGAAGCACTAAGGAAACAACTTCCCAGACAAATGGAGAAGTGGTTTTGCTCTTACCATCTGTCAAAGTGATAAAGAAGGAGAGTCCTTCCTGGACTGCCGTTTTCAGAGGTGGTCCTATTCCAGCTTTCTTCCAGTTAAACATGTCCAAGGCTTTTTCATCACCACTCACAGCTGCTTTTGCCAGCTGTACAAAGTCCCTGCAAAGAGAGATATTTCATTCCCAATTCTTTTCATAACAGAATAGTTTCAGTCTCAAAGAATGGAGGAGTAGTTAATAAAGCATCAATATTTATTTATAAAGAGAATAAAGATGTTTCATACACTGATTGAAAAAAGGATAAACTCAAAAAGATACAAAACAAAATTCCAATATTAGTTTTCATTTGCATTGTTTCACCTTTTTTTGCAAAATGCATCACTATTTTTTAAATGCATCATTTATTTTTCTTTCACAAAGATGTGAAACAGAAAAGCCCAGACAAGGAAAACAGAAAAGCCCAGACAAGGAAAACTTTTCTTTTTTACTACAGCTGCTTCCTATTTCTTGCTTGGACAGGAAAGAGATAATGTTTAAGAACTGACTCTTAATTTAATTATTTTTGACAATAATATAATGATAATTGTGTTCCCAGTGTGTTTATGGCTTTCCACAATCAGCAATATTGCTAATTAGAAGAACTAAGAGGAGTAAACAGCACCAGACAGAAGATGTGGAGAAGAGAAAGAAATCAGTTGCTGCACACAGGATACAGAGCCAGCCACCAGAGTGGAAGAAGGGCTTGGAAATATAGGGCACTTTGGAGAAGAACATTTTTTAATAGACCTAAAAAGAGTACATTTGTGGGTAGGACTTTCTTTCTGTGGAACAAGCCAAAGACCTGCAGAGCTCTGACAAGGCCAATACTCACTCGCCAGGAGGGGGTGGCCAAAACACACAGTGACACAAGCATTTTCCATACTCCTGCTTAACCAGGGCAGGACCCTGGACTCTGCCTCGATGGTCCATCTTCCAAAGAAACAAGACACCGTGCTAGAAAAAGACAAGTTAATTCATTACCCTTTGCACACAAATGAGAATCCAGACTCCACCTACTCACTGCACATAAAAATAAATGTTTTATTGACAGCAACACCGTTCCTTTTGTTTAGTTGACACATACAATTACTCCCACTTTAAACTAAGCCACAGGGAATCAAAGTTATCTTTAACATTATATTATTTGCTTACTTAAAATCAAACTATCTAAAAAAGCTGGTTGGTCCTATCCATTTTTAGTTAAATCACACTGCCAGAGCAATTAAATGGAACAGTCTTGGTTTTCTTCTGCAAGTAGCAGATGTAAATATTTGTCTTGATAATGTCCTTTCCATGTTTTTTTTCTTGCAAGTAGTCTGATAGCTTATCTTTTAGCAATTGAAATAAAAGATAGCAGAGCACATGCATCCCTCAGTAAGTGCATGTAAAACTGATGTAGATGAACATGGGTATATGATTAGACACAGAAAGACTAAGAGCAGAATTTCTGAAGCTTTCCTACTACAGAGAGAGGAAATCTTGGCCACCTATGAAGGAGTTCAAGCTGCCTCAGAAGTGATTGGCACAAAAGCACAATTCCTCCTGGCACCCTGACTACCGGTGCTAGAGCAGATGTTCAAAGGAGACGTTCCCTCTACCCACCTCACCACCAATGCCACACAGAGCAAATGGATTACCCCCATCACACAGTGCGTCCCAGGATTGTTAGAAATAATTACAAACTGGCTGGAAGGTGAAAACTTTGGTCTCACTGACAAAGAGGAGCAGGAACAAGTGACAAGGGCTGAAGAAGCTCCTCCGTACAACCACGCTGCCAGCAGAAGACACATGCTACGCTCTTTTCACTGACCGTTCCTGTTGCATCATAGGGATGAACCAGAAGTGGAAAGCAACTTTATGGAGCCCCACACAACAGGCTGCACAAGCTACTGAAGGAGAAGGTAGAGCAGGTCAACTTGCTGAACTCAAAGCCATTCAGCTGGCCCTGGACATTGCTGAAAGAGAGAAGTGGCCAAAGCTCTATCTCTACACTGATTCATGGATGGTAGCCAATTCTCTATGGAGTTGGTTAGAAAGGTAGGAAAAAACCTAACTAGCAGGGTAGGAGAAAATCAATCTAGGCTGCTGATGAGTAGAAAAACATTGCCACTCAGGTAGAGAAGCTACCTGTAGAAGTCCACCATGTACATGCCCATATCCCCAAGAGTCGGGCTAATGAAGAGCACCGAAACAACGAGCAGGTAGATCAGGCTGCAAGGACAGAGGTGTCAAAGACTTAGATTGACAACACAAGGGAGAGTTGTTTCTAGCTCGATGGGCCCATGATGCCTCAGGTCACCAGGGCAGAGATGCCACCTGTAAGTGGGCATGAGACAGAGGGCTGGATCTAACCATGGACACTATTTCTCAAGTTATCCATGACTGTGAGACGTGTGCTGCAATCAAGCAGGCCAAGTGGGTGAACGCAGGGGAACCCCGATAATGAAGGGAAGTCGGCAAAGCAAATGCAGCATACAGCCAATATGATCAGTGCTACGTTTCTCCTTTATTCTGTGTAAGATGGCAGGTTTTATACACTCTGTATAGTTTACAATTACAGATACATTTTCATTGGCACATGGCACAGGGAAGAATGCAAACACTTATTGTTGAGTAAACTGTTTAAGGTAGCTACTATGTCCACACCAATTACTATACTTACTAACTACTATGAAACCCTTTGACCCTTGTTAACACCTTAAGTGAAATTTCTAAACGTGACACACTCTTGGCACTGATTTTCTAACTGTGCCACAACCTCTACAGGCCTCAGTGCCACCACCTAGAGGGCTCAGCAATATGGCTCAGTCTGGATGGTTCAACTACAGCTTATCTCCTACAGGTGAAGCCCCTATGGTATGGTGGGCAGTGGTCTAAATATAAGTATGGGGAGGCCTGGCAGATTGATTACATCACACTGCCCCAGACACACCAAAGCAATCACTACGTGCTCACAATGGTAGAAGCCACCACTGGATGGTTGGAACCCTACCCTGTGCCTCACACTACTGCTCAGAACACCATCCTGGGCCTTGAAAAGCAAGTCCTTTGGAGGCATGGTACCCCTGAGAGGATTGAGTCTGACAATGGGACTCATTTCAAGAATAGCCTTATAAACACCTGGGCTAGAGAACATGGCATTGAGTGGGTGTACCATTTTCCTTATCACACACCAGCAGCTGGAAAGTTGAATGGTTGTTGGGGGTTACGTTTGTTCCTTTTTTACTCAAAAAAAAATTTTCCCCATAAGTTACTAAGGAGACTAAGTATTGGGTGCTTAAGGGTACTTGTTCAAAGCAAAGAGGTGGCCGAAGGCTCGGAAGCTCGGAGGGGGAGATAATGTGAGTTTTGGGGCAGGTAAAGGACAGAGCTGGAGGCAGTTTGGCTCTCTGGCTCTCACATCAAATCAGAGAGGACACAGCCAGGCCTGCTGCTTGCTGTGGGAGGAGTTTGTCACCAGAAAGTTGGGCCCTGGGAAATCTACCATCAATTGCTGTGTGCCCTGGAATTCTGAGCTCCTCCACCTGCCCTGCTGGAGCTGGGCCAGCCCTGACCCACCCTCCCAGCTTCTTCTGCACTGTTCTTTTTGCTACGGTGTGACCCTGCACCCCCCTTGCCAGGCCATGACACCCTGCCCCTGCCTACCACAGACACCTGGTTCCAGTTACCAGCCCCAGACTCTCCACTGTTCCAGTCTGGTGCTCTGAGCGGCACCAAGACCAAATTGCCCTGGGTTTTGTGAAGCAAAGCCCTCAAGGTTCCTGGTACTGTTTTGTTATTAATGCTATAGTTGATGTTTTTTGTTTGTTCTGTTATACATACTAGTAAAGAACTGCTTTTCCTATCCCAAAATCTTTGCCTGAAAACCTCTAACTGCAAATTTATAATTGGAAAAGGGGGGGTGGTTTACATTCTCCATTCCAAGGGAAACTCCAGCTTTCCCTGGCAGATACCCGTCTTCCCAAACCAAGACGATGGTGCAATGGCTTGCTTAAAAGCACCTTGAAGGCACCGTGTGAGGAGACTTTCAAGAACTGGGACATTAATTTAGCAAAGGCTCACATGGTTAGTGAACACCCAGAGTTCCACCAACTGAGCAAGCCCTGCCCATTCTGAACCCTTGTGAACAACAAACAGAGATAAGGTTCCAGTGGTACATATGAGTGGTATGCTGGGAAAAACTCTTTTGGTTAATTCTGCCTCCAGCAAAGACAGTCCCGTTCATGGGGTTGTCTTTGCTCAGGGACCAGGCTACACCTGGTGGGTGATGCAAAAGGATGGAGAGACCCAATGCATACCTGTCCTGGTTTAGGCCAAATTTTGTGAGGAAACCTCCAAATGGGGTTCCTCTAAAAAGCAAATTCAAGCAGCCCTTCCCCCAACTGATTTGGGAAAAAATTTCCTTAGGGAAAAGTGGAAAAAAATGGTTTATTCAACAAGCAAGGTGTTCACAAGCACAAAGAAATATGAATAATATTAATATTAAACAATAAAACCTCTTGCCATTCTGAAGAGCGATGGCAAAATTGAGAAAGTCCTTGCCATGGGTTTTAGCTCAGTTCACCCAGTCTCTTATCAGTCCCTCCAGCGCTGGAAATGCTGTCCTGGGCCCCAGTGGGCCGCAGGCATGAGCTCCTGGTGTTTTTCTGGGTTTTCAGTCCAGAACAGCTTTAAACAGTTCCAAGAAAAACAAAAAAAAAAAGTCCAGGGAACTTCTCTGCCTCAGCTAGCTAAAAACTAACATAAATAGCAAAGGAGAGCTCTCTCTCACTGTCTGTCCATAGACAACACAGTCCAGGAACAGAACGTGGCAGAGTGAGTGCAGTTTCTGAAAACAAACTGTATGCTTCTTTTTCCCCCCTTTGCTCTCAGAATCAGTCTTAAAGGTGTAGAACTCAATATCCAGCATAAGCAGATTGGGGACACAAGCATCACGGTCACTCCAGGACAGTATCTCAAGGGGACCTTGTTTTAGGGTGAACTACCCATGACACTGTGCTTGTATCTGTATCTGTATGTATATATGTATATAATTAAGGTAGTGCATGTATGTATATAATCTAAATTATATAAATTTGATGTAACATGTTGGAATGGGAAAAATTTTTGGGTGGTTGGGTTTCTTTCCTTTTTACCTGTAGAACTTTTTCTCATTGAGTTGCTGATACACACTGATGGCTGAGTGCTTGGGGGGAGCAGGAGGGGATAGGTGGCCAGGCCTCAGGGAAGGAGGGTGTCTAGTGGCACTCCTCTGGTTTTTGAGAGTTTCTGTCAGAGGGACAGAGATACCACAAAAAGAGAGGCAGGTAAAGGACAGGGGCTGGGGCAGTTGGGGTTTCTCACTCACTCTTGGCTTTCAGAAGGAGACAGTCAAGCTGCTGCTTGGGGAAAAGGAATTTCACTACCACTGCTATAACCCAGCCGAGAGCTGCCTTTCTTCTGCTGCAGGGCCCCACACCCTCTGCCCTTCCAAGATGTCCCACAGTTCCAGCTGTCACTGTGGAGTTTCTGATACATCTCGTCCACCGCCCTGGGATTTCTGCTCATCCCTGCCGTTCCAGCCTGCTGCTCCTGAGAGTCCTGCTATGGGCACTGGGACAGACAGCCCCGGGGGTTTGTGGAGCGAGGCCTCTCTCCCATCCCTCCGGGCACTGGGACAGACAGCCCCAGGGGTTTGTGGAGCGAGGCCTCTCTCCCATCCCTCCGGGCACTGGGACAGACAGCCCCGGGGGTTTGTGGAGCGAGGCCTCTCTCCCATCCCTCCGGGCACTGGGACAGACAGCCCCGGGGGTTTGTGGAGCGAGGCCTCTCTCCCATCGCCATGTGCTTCTGGAGCCCGCGCAGGCACGCCCCCTGCAGCCACGTGGGGATCATGGCACCTGCCCGGCCCACCGGGAGCCACCAGCGCTCCCTGCCGGTTGTGACTGGAACTACACCAAAGGGGAAACTGCCTGCAGCCAAGAAGGCTGTCACTAAGTTCCTGGTTCTGTTCATTGTTAATGCTGCAGTTGTTGTTTTGTTTGCCTTGTTATACATACTAGTAAAGAACTGTTATTCCTATTCTCATTTCTTTTTGCCTGAGAGCTCCTTAATTTCAAAATTACACTAACTTGGAGGGAGGGGGTTTACGTTCTCCATTCCAGGGGAATCTCCTGCCTTCCCTAGCAAACCTCTGTCTTTCAAACCTAGACACTCACACAGATCCTCAAATCCAATTTCTGGCCCTGCACAGATACCCCAACAATCCCACCCTGTGCCCAAGAGCATTGACCAAAGGCTCTGGCAGCCTTTCAGCTCTGACCATTCCCTGGGGAGCCCTTCCAGCGTCCAACCACCCTCTGGGTGAAACAGAACCCAAATCAGGGTCCAAATATTTATCTTCTTTCTAAAGGTTTTTCTCTAGTATGAGCAGAGCATGATCCTAGCAGCACACACCTAATGGAAGTTTCCTAAATATAAGCCCTTATGGGAAAAATATTAAAAATAAACTCATGAAAGACTGGAAAAATATGTAGGAAATGAAACATATCTGTGCTGCACCTCAGACCATAGCATAGTGACACTGGTTTGAAATCAATTTGAAAAGAATTTTGTTCATAAATGTAATCTCTGTTTGCATTGATGTATTGTCTCATCATGATTAAGGTCTCAGCTCAGATGAAGATGTGTCCATCTTTTACCTGGGCAGAGCTTTCTCTTTTCTAAAAAGAAGATGATACATTCTCTTTTTACTCAATTTTTAATTTTTGCATTTCTATCAAATGCAGCAGCAGAACTTTACAAACAATGAATTAAAATTGTTTTTTTTCCCTCTGAATAAGAATTCTGACACATAGGTAACAGCAGAATTGAAGTTTTTGGGCAAACTCAAGTTTGTATCAGGGAAAACACAGGAAAAAAAAACACCTTTTTTTTTTCTTCATTGGCTGACTTGGGAACTGGCAAAATCAGAATCTTGTGTGAATACTTAATCCTGACTATTCAATAGCTACTTTCTCACTTCACTTTATAAAAGGGCAACCAGCTCATCAAGAAATAGAGTGTCACATTTCCCAGCACAATTTGACACAATTTTAAGGCATTAATAAAACCAGAAAAAGATAGATTAGCATGGGTTTCCTGTGAGCGCTGCTCTGCACTAACTATGGATGAATATGTTGTAACTGGAATTTGTTTTTCAACATCAGGCTTTATTCCTAAGTCTGCCATAAAATTTGTGCATGGACAGGAACAAAAGAATTCAAGTTGTCTATACCTCAATTATTCCATGCATGAAATAGCCTTAAACCTTCATCAGCGCTCAGCATTCACTGAGATCCGACACGCTTTTGCTTGAAGAAAAATTACAGAACAGCAATTCTGTAATTGTAGAAAAAGTTAAAACACTGAGTTTTGATTTTATTCCCTAGCAGTTTTAATTTGTACCTAAGGAAAGGAAATTTCTCTCCCACACAACTCTCCCTTCCCCATGGATCTCCATTCCATGCTCCTTTCCCATTACAGAGCTTCCAAACAAACCCAGGTGTCATTTCAGCTACTCACCCCATCCCCAGATGCAAGGCAGGAACCACTTGTATTCCAGCTCAGGACTGTGATTTTGGCACTGTGATTTGGAGGTACAGTGTGCTGCTCCTTGTCTTGTTTGTTCAGTATCAGAACTTCTCCTGTCTCCCATCCTGATGCCAGAATGGGTCTGGAAGGGTGCCAGGCAAGTAACATGACCTGAAAGCTTCTCTCGACATGGGAATCAGGCACATGTTCTCCCTGCAAACAGAAATCAGTGTGAGTTCAGTCCAATGGAAACTCAGCAGTTAAACCTTCAGTTAAAGCTTCCTTTCCCATACAAAGGATATAAGAAGGCTTTGAGCACATTTCAAGGTAAAAAGAAATTCCAGCTATTGAAAAAGAATAAAGCATACCACTAAGGACATAGAATAACCTAATGCTTCAACAGCCCTTGAAGGCAGATCCTCCTTTGGGCACGGTTCGCAAGAATATTTCGTGCGAATCATTTAACCTTTCTAAGTATTTATTTTTCCCTTTGTTAAGCTTGGATGACAATTTTTCAGAATACACTTTGAAAAGTACACATTTTTAGGCTATCGTATTAACAGAATTATATGGTTCAATAAGTCTGCTGCTAGATACATTTAGTACGACTTCCCTAAAACTTACACAAACCAAAGTCTTACACCAAGCTTTCAGGTAAAAGTTAGAGTATGCAAAAGAAATATCTGTCTACAGGCAGAAAATCAGTTCAGTCTTGAGGTGGCAGAATGATTTGTTCAATTTCCATTTCTTAATATGTTCCATTTACTTAAGAGTTAAAAAGCAGCAGCAGCATGTGTTCATTTACTTATAAGCCTGAAATTCTCAACAATGAGAAACAAAACGCAAATCAGTAACCATCACAAAAAAGACTTATAGGCTGTAAACATCAAATTTAAAGGAAAGATCAATTTAATTTATAAAGGTCTTTTAAAAAAACATATAATGAGTGGTTGATGGATCTATTGTGTTCTAGATAGCACAGGACACAGACAGTAATTAAAACTCAGAGAGATTTCAGGAGGATAAGTAAGCCTGCAAAAACAGAGATTAAAAATGTGACGTTTTAAATTAGGGTTAGGGTTCAACAGTTCAATGATAAAAGTTGCTGAGAGAAGCTGTGACTTCTCACACATCTCCCACTTCTCCGGAAGTGTTTAAGGCCAGGTTGGATGGGGCTTGGAGCAGCCTAGTCTATGGAAGGTGTCCCTGCTAATGGAAGGTGGCTGGGACAAGATGATCTTAAAGCTCCCTTCCAATCCACACCATCCTGCGATTCTGTGACTCTGTATCGAGACCAAAAGCAAAGTTGTTGATTTTTCACCTGTTCCAGGTAGATATCTACACAGCCCCCCGCTGCTGTGCTGATGGAAGCAACTGCCAGGAGTGGATGAAGTGGGTGCCAGGCTATATGGGAAGGGGAGGCAACAGAATCAGGAACATCTGTTCGATGATCCACATACACAGCCATAACAACAGGAGCTGTCACAGACTGCACACCTGTACAAGGAAAACAAACATCTCTATCAGGTATGCTTATGTAGATAATACATATACACTACATATATACTATATTAATTTATGTACCATATATAATGACATGTCGGGGTAAGACACAGGGGGAAAACAAAACTACAGCATCATCTTGTTGCACATACTACACAGATATGAGAGAAGTCAGACTGGCATTTTAAAAAAATAGTAGAACACTGAGCCTCATACTCTAGATTCACAGCGTGCATAGGCCAGTACCAGTCTCTCACCAGTGGCTTGTGCTAGCCTGCTTTAAAGGACTGTGAAATAACTCAGAATTAATCAGAAAGTTACTTCCAGTACTTCCTATCCAAAGATGTTAATTAATGTACACACTGAACTTTTTTATGCTGTAAAGTCTTATGTCTGGGCTTCCAAAGTAAGTTTCAACAGCTGTCACCGCTTTGGAGCTTGTACTGTTGAAATCGCTCTATCTGCCATTTACATTGGAACTGTTACCAATATTTGAATGAAAAAAAGTGCTGAGGTTGTACAGAAAAGAACATGAGAACAAAACCCTTTTCAGTGTTGTGGGTCAGAAATGGAGGGCATCACTAATAATCTGTAGTCATTCATACACAGAAATGGTCTTTGGGATTTGTCATGGGGTCCAGTCATCTCAGTTTCAAAAGACAAATAGCTGAGGCAAAACACCAGAAATGACTAGCAAATAATCACAGAGTCATAGAGTTCAGTGGGGTCAGCTGGTCCTGCTCAAGCAGGGTCTTCCCAGAGCACATGGCACAGGATTGTGTCCAGACAATTCTGGCTATCTCCAATGAGGGAGACTTCACATCCTCTCTGGATGAAACTTCCTGAGTTTTGGATTAAACTTCCTGTGTTCCATTTTCTGCCCATTTGCCTCTTATGCCATTGCTGAGCCCCATGGAGCACAGACTGGTGCACTCTCCTGAGCTTTTCCTGCAGACACTGACAGGGATGAGGTCCTGTCTCAGCTGTCTCTTCTCATGGCTCAGCTCTCAGAACTGGACACAGTGCTCCAGATATGCCTCACCAGGGCTGAACAGAGGGGCAGGACCCCCTCCCTGACCCACTGATGATGCCTTTCCTCACACACCCCACGATCCATCATCTTGGCCCCAGGGCACACAGCTGGTCAAGGACAGCTGGTAACCCCCAGGTCCTTCCCCACAAGGCTGCTGTCTAGCAGGGCAGCCCCTAACCTCCACTGGGGCATGGGGTTATTCCGCCCCAGATACAGAACCCTGACAAGACCGGGTGAAAAACAAAACCCCCCAAAAAACACAAACATACACACAAAAAAAAAAGTCCCCAAGCATGAAATGTTTAAAAACTCCTATGACATTTAAGGGGAAGCAATGTTTTCTTCTGCACAGCTAAACCATGAGTTCAGAACCTGCAGGCATACACATGCACAGCAGTGAGACTTGCCTAAGCCACCAGCATGCAAAATGGGCATGAATAGACTCTTAAGGTCTCTTTTCTTTAAATCTTCTGTCAGCACCTAAAATAACTAATTTGCTGGGCACTTAATTTAGAAAGGTGGGCAACCCTGTTCAGTAAATTGGGTGTTCTGTATGTTGCCTCTGACACATACAAGGAACAACATCAACTACTGGATGTGAGAGCAGACAAGAGCAGTCAGCTTAAGGACAAACCATTTCATCTTTCAACAAGATCCACTCACCTTTATCTGCACAATCCTTCAAAATCCTCAGCATTCCCAAAGTGGCATTGAGTGGGTCTAGTTTTATTGCCACTCAAAACAACCCCCAACAAACCATTCAAATAAAATCTGGAGTGTTTTTCATCTTGATTTCATGTATTTTTAAAGTTTTCTTACATCCCCAGTACTTTGCAGAGCTCTGTGCCCATACTACTACTTTACACCTTATTGTATATCTTTCATTTTCCCCTGAGAGAGGAAGGATTTAGTCCGTATTTCACTATAAGCTTTATATGGGCTCAAAATTTGAAATAATAAAGAATTTCACTTCAGATTAAAATGAAAATATAAGATGCCTAAATAAAACAAAACTACATTTAATATGAAATAAATTTTATTATACAAGCCATACAACTGTAATGTCTTCTCTGTAGCCACCATTTTCTACTTTCAAATGTCCCTTCCATCAGTAGTCATAAATATTACGTATTATTATTCAGATATTTCAGTCCCCTTCAATAACAGAAATCAGTTTATCAAGGTTCCAAATTGCATTTCTTGTTCAGCTCACTAATTTAACTTTTGGAATTAATAGCAAGAAATTTTTTTTTCAACCAATACTGTGTATGTTTAAAATGGCAGACTGGCACTTACTAAAACAAGATTCAGTGATACTGTTGCATAAAGTACGGACAACCCCAAATATAAAATACTCTTTACCATCACAGTAACTACACTGAATTGTGCAGCAGACTGCTACAAATAAATGGCTTGCACAAGTGGATTACTCAGTGGTGTAAAAATAATTAAACCAACATTCATTTTCTTGTTGTGATCTTGAGAATTCATTAGTCACTTGTTTACTGCTAGCTCATGTATTTACACTGTAGCTTCACAGAAAGAAAAAGAAAACCAAGCAAAATTATCTCTACAAACTATTCTGGCACTGCATGTTCTATTTTCCCAAGGTTTGAAAACATAAAATTTCTGAAAAAGTTAACCATCTTGTGCTTTGGAATAGAACATGACCAAGCCCCCATACCTGATCTCAATAATCAAATTAGATACTTCTGACAGACACTTTTGAAACAGCCCACAGGCAATTGTTAAAAATGGTTAGACCTCATGGAATCACAGCATGGTTTGGGTTGGAAAGGACCTTAAGCTCATCCTGCTCCACTTCTGCCATGGGCAGGGACTCCCCTATCCCAGGTTGCTCCAAATCCTCACTGACCTGGCACTTAGACACTTCCAGGGACAGAGCAGCCACAGCTTCTCTGGGCAACTTGTGCCAGGGCCTCAGCACCTTCACAATAAAACTTTTCTTCATTATGCCTAAACTAAACGTAACATGTGCCAGTTTAAACCATTAGCCCTTCATCCTGTCAGTACAGGCCCTGGTAAGAAGTCTCTCTCCATCTTTCTCATAAGCCCCCATTAAGTTCTTTTTAAGACAACTTCCCTGTCCAACCATCCAGGAGCCACCCTGACAAGTCACTCTCACACCACCTGAGCTGGGACAGAGGCTCTGAGCACCTACACCTCCACACCCACACAGTCAGACCAGATTTCCTTACCAGCTCAACCATATGTTTCCCATAGCAGTCTCAGATGTCTGGATCATTAAAATAATTTAATTTTGGTGCAATAACAAAATTACAGCTCGACCTGGTATCTCCAAGGAGGAACATCACACAAAGGAACCCCCGGGCTTTTACACCCTTTCAGTCTAAGGGCGGGAAGGTGTGGGGGTTGTCAGCTGCTGCTGAGTGTCTCTGAGTGTCCCTCACCTGGCTCGGCCACAGGTCCCCGTGCCCTGTGCTATGCAAAGAGCCGTAAAGAGCCGTGCCCTGTGTCATGCAGAGTCGGCAGTTCACAGCCTCTTGCTCTGGCCACCCAAAGCTCAACCTCCAACTGCACTGCAACTGCACCCTGAGCTGCCGGCACTGAACGGATTCCTAAAATACTTGAAGACCACAATGAGGTGTTCACAAAGCCTTCTCTTCCCCAGACTAAATACCCACAGCTCTCCAGCCTATCTCCAGAGCAGAGGGGCTGCAGACTTTGGAGCATCTCCGTGACCTCCCCTGGACTCTCTCATTCAGCTCCATGTCCTTCCTATGCTGAAGCCCCAGAGCTGGAGGTACACCTGAAGGTCTCACCTGAGCGGAGCAGACGGACAGAATTCCCCTTTTCTCTGCTGCCCAAGGTGTGGGGATGAGGCCAGGACAAGGGGATATCTGGGCTGCCAGTGTGCGTTGCCAGGTCATTTCCAGTCTTTTATCCACCAGTACCCCAAGTCTTCTCAGGGCTGCTCTCAATCTGTTAATCCTTCAGACTATACTGGTAATGAAGATTGCCCCAACCTGGTGCAGAACTTTGCACAAGGCCTTGTTGAACTTCATGAGGTTCACAGAGATGAACACTACAGATATTCATGACCGCAAATGACAGAATGAGCCATAACACGCGTACATATTTCACAAAACAATCAACGTTCAGGGAAAAAAAATGCTCTTCTGACTTCGGGGACAATACTTAAAAAGCTGTTTTTATGTTCTGCCACAGCGTTATTAGCACTTTTAAGCGAGGTTGATAGCAACTTGGTTTGCTGTACCTGTGGAGCTGTGGACTCACCAGCCCCCCAGTCACCACACACATTGTGAAAGCGGTCTCTGTCCGAATGGCCTTAACAAGACTCTCTGACAAGACTCAACAGTTACCAAAGCAAAAGCAGAGGTTTTTCCTTTAATCCCTACCTATAAGAAATGGTGGTTTTTAAACTTGCAATTGTTTAAAATAGTCAGCCCCAGGAAAAAAAAAATAATAATACAAAACTGCTGTATGCACAATCGTCTCTAACTAGTAAAACAGCTGGAAGTAAAAACCCGGTTGAATCCTGCACCCGCACAGCGGGAGAAGGGGTGCGGAGCCTGTGCCAGGCAGAGCCCAGGCTGCTACTGCCGTGGGCAGCTCCTGGAGTGAACCGAACCTCGCGCGGGTCCCTCGTCCGGGCCGTGACCTCCACTCGCCGGCACAGAAGGGGCTCCGTGAACTCCCCGGCTCCGAGAGGGCAAACGCGCGGGCCACGCCGCCACGTTCTCACCTGCGGGCGAATTCGGCCGCCCCCGCCAGCAGCTCCCACCGCCCGCGGGCAGCAACTCAAGCGCTCCTCACCCCCAGCTGACCGCGACAGACCTCGCTGCCACGGACCGGGCCCAGACACAACCATTGAGAGTCGGCCGACACGCCGCGGGCTGCTGCGGGCAGAGCCCGCCACCCGCCGGCCCCCGCCACCCGCTCTCCCGCCCCCGCGCTCACCGCCCGCGCCGCAGGCCGCACTCGCTCCGTGATGCTTTGCGTTACCCCGACAACGAGGCGAGCCCGAGCGGAAACTGACGAGCGGAGCCGAGGAGTGGCGGGAACGGCCGAAGCCGCCCGGCGGTACACGGAGAGTGGCGGAAAGTGCCGAGCGCAGCGGGTCCGGCGGCGGTCCCGCGCGTCCCGGCGAGTGGTGGGCGCTGCGCTGTGCCAGCGCTGCGCGGTCCAGAGCCGTCTTCAGGGTTTGGTGGCTTGACCTGTGAGCGATTTTTCCTGTCGAGGTGATGGACTGTGCCGCCGCCCCGAGAACCGAGATCCTTCCCAAAACCCTCCCTGCCCCCAACGCTATCAAGCACCTGCTGTGATGGAGCGTGACCCAGCTGAACCTCCGTGAGATAGAAACGCATATCGTACCCATATTTTATTGTACGCCCGGAGCTCAGCGGCTCTTTCAGAGTTTTGGTGGGGAAAGTTTTTAACTTAATGACCAAGTTTTTCCAGTAACATCTACATGAAGACAGCCCGTAAAGCCCTCATACCACCACCCTGCACCTCCTCAGCACGCCACCTACTGTGGAATCCCTGCAGCCCCTCAACATAATACCAGGGTCTGGCCTTGGCAGGACAGACCATGGCCACCTGCCCAGCCTGAGAGATGGGACTGCCCAGTGGTGCTCTGGTTCCTCCCCCCTCTAATGCCCCTGGCCCTTGGTTTCTCCTCTCCTCGGTGTGTCTCCACTGGTTGTGGGACCCAGTGACCGGCCCTGTCTCCCCTATGGAATACCGACCTTACCTGCCCTTTGCTCTGCCCCCACACTCAAGGTCCTTGGCTGCTGAACTCCATGCTTAAGAGGGGACAAGCAGATGACTCGGGCTCTTGACTCTGGGTCTCCCTTCAGCTCCTGGAAATAAACCTGCTGGAATTGATCTGGTGTCAAGGCCTTTTGCCTCTCCTGGCTGAGCTAGCCACGTGGTGTGTGTGGATGTCTGAGCTTGACTGCTTCGCCCGAGTTTCCCCAAGCGACCTTTCCAGTGGAAAGGTTTATTGGGATCCAGGCTCTGGCTCAACTCCTAAATTCCACAACACCACAACCTACAACCCATATCTGGTACAGCCCAGCTCCATTCCCTGCTCTTTTCCCCATTGGGCCTGCAGCCAGCCCTAACACCTTCAAAAGGGTTGAAAAAATTCAAGACAAAATCATCACAGCACTGTCCTATCCGCAGTCATTTGTAATTCCTCTGAAGTCACAACACTTCTATGCAAGCCTATGAAAAGCAGCCACACCTGGTACAGCTATGACAAGCAGCTCCTGCATATTTGGAGGTTGACTGGACATGTGTAAGGTGTAATTTATGTGGTGTTCATCAGTTTCCTTTCCCAAATACACAGGGACTCTTCTGGGAAAAAACAAACAACAACACAAAACTCTGTTTTGGTAGCAAGTAGGAAAAACTACCCAGTGAGAGGCACACTGCATTGAAACACACTGTATATCTTCTAGAATTATGGGCAGGCTTCAGGTAGAGATGCAAAACACTGGCTTTTGACCTTCTCGTTACAAGTCAGCAACCTCCACAGACCAGAGCAGCAGAACTGACAAAGTCCTATCTCCCAGAGCTTTTTATCGTCTCCCTTACAAGGCATCAGCTCTAACAGTCATTTATGGCATCTCTTCACAGTGGATCCTTGGTGTCACTCCCAAAGCAGAGTCAACAATTAATCTCTTGCCTCTGCCCAGCCAATTGTTCTAACTGCAGCCTTGAGCTCATCAGACTAGAAGTTGAGGATTTGAGCAGACCATATACAGATGCCTTGTTTTCTCAGACAACCAGGCCATCGTGGAAACTACTGCAACTACATGATAACAATCAAGTCAGAAACACACAGCCAGCTGGAGCCTCAAAAAATCATCTAGTCTATCATCCCTTTCTGGGCTGGAATAAAAATAGTCTGAACAACCCACTGACTATTTCTGCTCAAATGACCACTTGACAGCTCTCAGAATTGGCTGGTTCAATGTTACGCAATTTTTTTCCCAATAACTAAACTACATATCCATACTTGTGCAGGCTTAGCTGGAAATGAAGTTTTCCTGCCCTTCAATATTCAAGATGCCCTGCTTCTATGATAAATAGATAAGTGAATGTGGAATCCTAGGATCCTAACATCTTCCCTTCTACTCATAAAATCATATAACCACTGAATGGTTTGGGTTGAAAGGGGCCTTAAAAATCATCTAGTTCCAAGTCCCTGGTATCATAAAAGATGCCCAACAGCTCCAAGTCCCTGAAGTCCCAGGACTGGCTGCAGTAGTGCAGTTACTCACAGCCCATTTCCTCCGTTCCCTTAAGGGCTTGACTTCACATACCAAGAGAAAAACAAAGTTGCATGACTAGGTGCTTGCTATTCTGTGAGCACTAAGGGATTAACAATAGTGGTCCGTCCTTCCATTTAAATCCTCTTTACCTGCACAGGAAAGAACCGCTTGAGCAACACAGAGATCATCCACTATTGTTTGCCAGAAGAAACACCTTCAGAGCCTTTTAAGAAGAAATAAATTATGAATGAAATGTGCTAGCTTCTAAATAATCTAAAAGAAAAATACAGAACATTCACTATATTAGTGGCTTTTACATCTAGAATCTTTGGAAAAGTATGTCCATGTTATAATTTGCATTGATCGTGCATATTGGATGCAAAATTATAAACAACATAAATCTAGAGTATTAACTTTGACCTTCTGCTGAACAGTTCTGCATTGCTTGCTCTATTTTCTAGTAAAAATAAAATTTGTTATTCATACCTTAAAATACACAGGATGTGGGACAAATTCAAGTTAATGCTCTTGCCTGGCCTAGAAAACCATGGCAACAACACTGGAAGATTATTTGCATTTTGTAGCTGTGCAGGTCTGTAAAAATAGAATAGCAGGGAAGGGCCATGATCAAAACCAAACAAATGGAAGTTCAAGTGTCTTTTGACATCTCATCCTACCCCCTGCCTCTCAGCTCTTGTCGAACTCCTTTTCAGTCAGCTTTTCTGTCACAAACATTTAGACACATGAGCAGTTTCACACCTCAACAGTCCGCTGGATGCAATGAGGCTATTCAAGCACGGAAAGTTATTTACATACAGAGAGAATGGAAAACTTCAGCTGGAGAGCTGAACATAACTTCACATCTCTTGGTAAAGCACTATGGAAATACGTGATGGTGGAGATGAATAATCCATCATTTCCTACCAGTGTTGTTAAATTAGGTTGTGGCCAAACCAAGGAGCAAAACTAAGCCATATGATCTTGTGCTAGATTATAGCAAAATTGAAAAACACTCTCTTAAAAAAAAAACCCAAACAAGATATAGAGTTAAATGCAAACCTCGGCACTGGAGACAAACCTTTTTTAATAAATTCCATTTAGAGCAGTCCACTCGGTTACTCACAAATACACTTTACAGCATAGTTACAGGTGATGAAACAGTGCTCAAGACACTTTCCAGATATACCATCATAGATAATTACTTGCAACATGCTCCACGGGAGCCCGATTTAACAGAATTTAGACACCATGATGAGGTTTAACTGTTATGACTTTATTCCTAAGCTTACCAAGATTTTCCGCGGAAGAGGACTAAGACATCCTTTCCTGCTATGAGAGTTATAAAGATTCAAAAAGAGGATGATCCAATATCCTTTCCACAAACACGTTATTAAGGGAAAAGCATCTCACGCAGTATCAGTTGTAAAATTTGTTTAAATTATCTTGCTTAGCAGTTAATGTGAAGTCACCACATAGGAGTATCAGTCCACCTCAAGGAGACCGCGCTGTGAAAAGAAGGATGCCCGGCAGCAAAACCTGGTCCAGCGAAGGGCCTCACGGAGAGCGCCTGTTCCTAGATGCAGCCAGGAACGTCCCAGTTGCTCCAGGGAGAGCGGCCCCACGGCTTTCCCGAGGTCCCGGCAAAGGGAGGGAGAGTCAGCGGTACTACCGGCCCGATACGGCGTCGCCAGGTAGCGAGCCGCAGCCCCGCTAGCCTGCTCTGGGCGGGCGGGGACCCCAATGGACCAGCGCGGAACCACAGCGCCCCCGCCCGGCAGCCACAAATAGTGCGCCGCATGCAAATCACCCGCTCCCTGACCAATGGAATCCCGGACCCCGATCCAACGACTCGGCTTGCGGGCTCTCAATTGGTCTTCTCTTTCAGCCAATCAACAGCCACATCTCGGGATTCACCCCGCCCCTAGCGGACACGCGCTTACCGCCTCTTCCTCTGCGTAGAGCTTTCGTCACGCGCCCCGCGCCGCACTTTGTTTGGCTCGTGCTGGGGCTGCGGCACCGCCCCCGCCTCGCTCCCGTTCGCCGCCGACCAATGGGACACGTTGTTTGTGGGGCGGGGAGCGCCGGCGCTCTCAGCTGGGCCCGCGCGCTGTGGCCCCGCCCCCGGCCGGGCGAGGAGGAACCGGAATCGCCGCGGCCCCAACCCGGCCCGAGCCCAGCGCGGCCCCGAGCCCGGCCGAGCCTGACCGCTGGGACCGCGGCTGGGCTTCGGAGCAGCCCGGGAGAGAGGTCGGTCCCACAGCCGGGAGCGGGGCCTGCCGCCGCCAGCAAAACTGGGAGGGCCGCTGGGCTCCACGCCGGCCGCCTCCAGAGCTGGCGGGTCTGGGCGCAGCCCGGGGGTGCCTGGGGCTGCGAGTGCTGGAGCAGCCGAGACAGCCGCCGGCGGGGGAGCCGGAGCGTGGAGTCTGCGTGACGGCATTGATGCGGCAGGTGAGGCAGGGGCTGGGGAGTGGAGCCTGCGGGGCGAGACGCACCTAGCCCTGGGGAGGCCGGCCCGGCCCCGCTCTGCCGTCCGGGCCGGCCGCGCTTGGGAAACGCGTCTCTGCGGCTCTTATGGGAGGCAGCGGAGGGTCGGCCACGAGGGTGTAGACCAAAGCCGCGAGTCTGAAGAAATTTTCACTTTGGGAGAAAAAAGGAAAGGAGGAAGAAGGTGAAGACGAAAGGAAAAAGCAGCTATAACGGGGAAAGTGCACGTAGGGCTTAAGGCAGAATGCTGGAAGGAACCAGCAGTTGAGAAGTGGGCCAGATCGCGGGGTGTGCTACTCGGGTCCTGTAAGGAGCTGTCTCTAAGGAGCGTGCCTTTGTTTCCCCCGTGCTAATTGTTGGGGGAGGCCTGTGGGTGGGTGTATCGTTCAACTTGCAGTAATAAAACCGAGCTTGAACTTACTTAAGCCTTGCTTACACTAAGTTTTTGAGTACATACTGTCAGAATTGAAAGATTTCTGTCCTCAGAATAACTAGAAACTGTAGGTTTTGGTGTGTGAAGAACCAGTCTGTAACTAGGGACCCATCAGGTGAACAACTAAATTTCAGTGTGAGTTTAGATCCACAGTTCAGATCAGTTTATTGAGTATTTTCAAGGAGTGAAACATTGCCCAACACAATTCTGGATGGGTTCAATGGTTTAGCTGAAAATTAAAGGGAAATATGTAATTTTAATAGTAGGAATACAACCTGTAAGCAGGAACCTCATGGATTTGTATGCCATATCACATTGATGCATCTTCTTTATTTTGAACCTCATTATTCTGGTGTCAACCTAATCCATAGTCATTCCAATGTTTGTGATATCCAGATTTTTCTCCTCTTGTTGGTTATCTTTTCCCTAGATGGAAGTTGGATGGTGGCTCCTGCCATGATGTCAAGGCAGCTGCATCCCAAGTGCTGCTCCTTGCTGGGCGCTCTAACTGGTTCTTTCTTACAAGTCGACTTCTTGTAGATATGCTGTCAATAATATTTTTACACTCTTTAAGAAAAACTAAAACAGTTGTTGGTTTTTAACAGATAATATGATTTAATGCCTTAAGCTTGTGTCTATTATCTGACATTTCGTTCCAAGTATTTTAAAAAAGCCTTCAGAATTGAGAGGATTTGTGAAGTCAGCACAGGAATTGGTCCCAGTGTCAGGTCCAAAAGTTGACAGATGCCTTCGGAAGCCCGGGGTTCCTCCCTTGGTACACAAGGGTTCGGGGCTGCCCTGCTTGGCCAGGCTCTCTGCATGGGCAGGAGCAACGAAGCAAAGGTGCACAACCACTGTAGGCGCCTCCGAANGAAAGAAAAAAAAAAAAAAGGTGGCATTAATTCTCTCCCAGCAGAGGCGGTAGGCAGGGGTGCCGGCCTGGGGAGCGGGTCCCTGGCCGTTCCTGGTGACAGAACAGACCCGGCCCACGGTGCTGCTGTCGGCAGGGGTGGCGGGGTCGGGGCTGCCCGGCGGGAAGGATCGCGGGGAGGTGCGGGGTGGGGGCGGAGGGGAGCGGGAACCTCGGGAGCCTCGGCCAGTCCCAGCCCCAGACACACACACAGAGGAAGAGAAGCCGCCGCCGCATCCAGGAGCATGGATTCCCCCCCCGCGGCGGGCCGGGCCGCGGCTCCGCGGTGAGGAGGGAGGAGAGCCCCGGGCCCGGGAGCCGCGGAGGGGTGGGATGGGATGGGATGGGATGGGATGGGGGACCAGCACTTCCCCGCTCCGTTCTGCTCCGCCGGCCCAGCGGCTGCCGCTCCTCTGGCGCTGACGAGCGCTGCCACACGCCCGAGTTTGGCCGGGCTATTTCTCGGCCAAAGGCAGTCCGGAGCCCTTCGGGACGGAGACGGGGGGCTACCGGGGGGCCCTGGCTGCCGTTTGGGCCGGTTTGGGGGGGGTTATGGTGGAGCTTTCCCTCTCCCGCCCTCGGCACAGGTTGTTGGGTCGGGACAGCAAACGAAAGGGGATTTAGTAACAAACAACGGCGGCCATGTTGAGAGGAATTTCTGTAGCTAAACTTCTCCCCTCTCAGCCCAGGGGTTTCTCTGCCTCCCCGGGGGGCTCCCTGGCCTGACCGTGTGCCCCCCTCTTTTCTCGCTCTCCTCCCCCGCAGGATGACAGTGAAACTGGGAGAGAACAGCGGGGAGGAAGGGTTGAAAAAGCTGGGCAAGAGAGCAGGAGGAGATGAGGAGTCCCTGGAAGAAGAAGGGGCAGGAGGAGGAGGAGAGGCAGCTCCAGGCAGCAGCAGCACAAAGAAAGAAGAGAAGATCATTAACAGCAACACTACCAGCAACCCCCCACCGAACCCCAACTTGTCACCAGCCCCTGCCTCTCTTCAGCCCTCCCAGAGCCCGGACCAGCATCATTTTCTCAGGTCCAGCGTCAGACCTCAGAGCAAGAGACTGAAGAAGGATTCCCAGGCATCCTCCTCGGTTGGCAGCAGCACTGCCGGGAAAGGCAAAGGTACTGTGTTTTGACACCCTAAAAACATGCGGGCAAGGGGGATGGCAAAGAGGGGGCGCACCTGTGGGGCTGTGGGTTGTCATTCTATTTCTGTAGATGCCATCTTTTGTTTGGTTAGAGAAAGTGTTTTGGGGCTTGTTTCTCATGGCTGAAATCTTCTTTGTGTCCCAAGGCTTCAGCTTTTCTGCTGCCCACTGTCCTCTCTGCACTTCCAGAAATGGGGGGGCGTCTGGATGTTTATGTGGAGGAGGAAATATTCTACATTATTGAAGCAAATATTTAATGCCTTTATTTCATCTCTCTCGAGTTTTGGAAAATTCCTCTGTTTTGATTAGGAAATCAAGACTCTAGCTAGCTGTGTAATCAGGTGGCTGCACTCTGAATTCTGTTCTTGGATAGTAACGAAGTATTCACTGAGTGCTAGTTAGCATAGGAAAAAAAAACCCACCCACAAGACATTGGTGATTTCCCCCAATTATTTTTTTTATCCAAATAACTATTTTGGAAACAGCAATGAAATACACATATTGACATGTTTGTTTCTAAGGTGTTGGGAGTCCTGTTTCAGAACAGTTTGGGCATCGATGTGATTTGAGATTTTATTAAGATTGGTTTGTACACATCTGAAGGTCTGTAGGTACAGACATATGCACAGCTGCTTTTTCACTTAGCATTGGAGACAAGAATTTGATTTTTTTTTTTTTGGAGCTGTTTCTAACTTCAGTAGCTGGAAGGCAGCAGGGGTATTTGAATATTTTGGTGCCATTGTGTGTGCTCAGCAGTGACTAGATGACATCTTAGAGCTGCAGTTGAGCTGTACTTGAGCCTAATTTTGGATATCATGTGCTAAAGTACTCAATTGTTATTTTCTGTTAATTTTTGAGTAAAACAGCACTCAAAGATTGCATCAACATTTAAAATAATTAAATTTACTCTTGTCTGCTAAATTGAAGTATAATTCCAAGTAGGATAAATGTGTCTTGGAGTTGACCTCATTCTTGTCTATCTCAGGGGTGTGCATGTGCTGGGCATTAAGTAAACATTACAGTTACAATAGTTTTGTGTTGCAGTAATAAGGCAGTGCAAATTGGGATATTTAGTTATTGTTATATCAGAAAAACGTTCTTGAACTCAGTTGCTTGACAGTTGGTATAATTGACTAAAGTATTTCTGAGTACCTTAGTAAGTCCTCTTGAATCTCTTGAATGTTAAATGAAAGCTCTGTGTGGTGGTAGAACACAAAGAACACAAGGGTGATAGAACAGAAAGGCCTATATAATTTTTCTTCCAGTTGCATGAAATCAAATAAACAAACAAATGGAATATCCAGGAGTGTTGAGCTATGTATAATTAATTCCAGGATTGTAAATAGTATTAGATGTCAGGAGGTGTTTCTTTGAAATACGTCTTGTGTATGATTCACAAGTTGAATATGTCCATTTGAAATTATTCCATTGATTTGGAATTGCATACATGTGTGAACGAATACATGTGTTTGTGCAAGTGTATAATCATGTCTGTACATGAACATTTATTTCCAATTCTAGAGCAGCAAAATGATTTTTAACTAGGAATATCAACACAATAGGAAAATAAATTTCGTTCACTTTAGCAATTCAGATTCCAAAACAAACATAAGAAAATTACATACAGAACAGAAAATATTATCTCAGTAACCAGTCATGGATAGTGCTTGCAATCATTGTACCATGTTATCAGGTTTGGGAGAACTCCTTAAAGTCATCAGGAGTGACAGTGGTAGAATTATATCTGTGCTTTCAGTTTTTCAATTTTGAGACCAGCCACAGCTTTGCCTGGCCAGATTTGGTGTGAATGTGTCCAACTGATTGAATTCTCTGATATGGTTGAGATTATAATTGTCAGATTTTGGAGAACAGAGCCATGGAGCAGGATCCTTTCTAATTTGAGTTCTTTATGTTCAGAGATGCATAATGAGAGGTTTTCCAGGCTTGTCTTAATTCCTAGTGGAATGCCTTGTGATCAGAATTCATAGTGCTCTGTGTTCTGAGCAAAGTGTCTCGCAGAGCCAGCTTCTGATAGGAAATGAATGGAAGGGTGGAGGTGACTAATAAAGATTGGACTAAAATTCCTTCATTAGCTGTCCCATTAACTTTCTTCTCCCTCTGTAAGTATAAAAGTAATGAAAAGCTGGAGTGCATCAGCTCTGAACCTGGAAGCTTTTGCATTGTTTATGTCAAAGTCAAGGTGATGGCTGCACAAGTAGCTCTGACAGTGGCCTTCTGAAGTGACCAGACACACCTGTGCTTGGTCCAGTGAAACCAGAAACTTGTTTTTGTCATAGGCATTCAATAATGCTGTGTGACCCTTAACATTTTATTGAAGTGCTTCTACTTCTAGAACCTCTGTATTCTGAAGGGAAAACTCTCAGTTGCCAATTTTTAAGGAGTGTGATCAATGCACTTACTTTGTTTCAAATTGTAGTTGCTCAGCAAGCATTGGTTTGTCTTCAGAAAAGTTTTGAAAATAGTATATTTTTTTTCTATGTGTTGCAAATTTCTTTTTACTTTTGGCATTCATGCTTTTAGGGTCCTTAATTGTGGCAGACAAATTATTGATAAACTTGTCTGTAAAGTGTAAAAAGAGTATGCCCACTCAGCATCTGCTAACTTTTGTACTTTATCTTACTGTGGTTCAAGGAAGCTTGCCTCACGGAGTGTATAAACATGCTGCTAATAGTCAGACTGCCCTGATGTACTCTTTAATTGCACATTTGAATCCCATCTCTTACCTTTTGTGTACTGAGGTGCACTTTGGAGTTTAAGGCAAAAATTACACATAAAATAATACAGTAGAATAAAGTTTGGAAACTATTTCACTTCAGTAGCCAATTCATTTGGAATTGTGGGAAGGTTTATCTAATTTCCTGCACAAATATCTAAATCTCTGCATTTTTTTAGAATTATTATCATACTCTTTTCAACTGTTTGTCTCCTGTTAATTGTATTTTCAAGGTCATAGTCTACACCTCAACTAATGCATGACTTTTGAACCCTGAAGGCTTGAAGTCTTCAAGTAACTTTTATAAAACCATAGCAGGTACTTGAAGGACTAGTGGTGTCGAGACAGTTTATTGTGAAAGTTCCAATGAAGGGAGGTTTGTTGAGGGAGGAGATGCAGACGAAGTTAAGGTTGCTGAAAAAGGGATTTCTGAGAGTTTGCTTCTCAAACACCAGTATGCCACATGGCTGCTGAGCACAGGTTGTTAAGGTGTGAACCACAGGCTTTCGTCCATGAAGGCAGAGTGGATGGAAAATGTATTTGTGTGTATGTTGTGTCCACACTGGTAAAAGGCAGTGCTAATGGTATACATTGCCATCATGTGCTGTAGATGTAGCTTGAATTAGAGTATTGCAATTTCAGTGTTTTTATCCATTTTCTGAATGCAGAATGAAGTCAGGAGTACTAGCCTAATGGTGATAAGCTGAAGCTTGAAGATATCTTTCATGCTGTTGTTCTGGATTTATTCCTAAAATGTGTAGAATGACTCAAACAAGTATTTGGATTTGTTTTGTGGTAATAAGCAAGGTTTTTATGAAAAAGAACTTACTCAGCTGAAAGCTTAGCTGAATTGAACTGTTCCATCTTTTGGCATGGTATAGACCTTGCTAAAAAGCAGTCTAGTTTGTTTCAGCATGCCAAAGTTCCATGTTTGGTAGCATGTGGATTATATCAACTACTATCTTCTGTAGAGAGGATGTAGATACCAAAATACCTAATGTCTGTACCTACAATGATTTTTATTGTATCTTCCTGAGTTCATATGTTGCAGAATATGTTGTAACCATCATGTGAGATGTTACTCCTCCAGCATTATTTCTGCTACGACATGAACCACTGTTCAAAAACTACTGGCACGGTCCCTTGTTCTGACGTTCTCCTTAATTCTGTCCATCTCACTTGCACTTGGTACTTCTCCTTCCATCCTACCCTGACATGCTTTCATTCATTCTTTGCCGTCTCGTTTACCCCAGTTCTCCCTCCCTCCCTTTGGAAGTGGCTCAGGACCAGGACTCCACAGTATCTCATCCCATACTGCAAGAGGAGGATTTTCTCCTCCAGTGCAGTAGGTACTGAGCTCTGACAGGTAGGTACTGTGTCTACATGCAAGGCTGCATGGCTGCAGGGTTAAGTGGAACTGCATACTGAGCTTTATGGGTGTTTCCTTTGGGAAGAGCAGGAGAATAGTGATTTACAGGAGATGGGGGAGTGACCAAAGGGGTTTGCTCTATCATTCCTTTCTTACTACTGTGCATGGTAATATTATTTATCATTGGGTTATCCCAATCCAACCTAGAGTAAGGCAATGGAATGTACAAAGAACTACAGACCAGTTCAGGATAAAAGACAATAACAAGAACAATCATACATCAATAAGTTACCCCCCATAAATTCATTACCTCAATCTTACTGTATGGAATTCTTGTTACATACAGAACAGCTAACAAGCTTCCATCCCCTCTCTAATGATTGATGATTCTATGATTAATTCTATGATTAATAATGGATAATTTAAATCTTCATCAATGCATTAAAACAAGAAACTCCCCTGAGGCCAGCTATAGCATTACTGCTGCAGAATGCTGGGGAGAAGGAGGGGGCTCGCTCTAACAACCTGCTCAGGTGTTCGTTCAATGTAAAATCCATTATAGAAAAGACTAGACAAGGACAAGCTGGACATTCTCCCACTGTCTACTCATCTTGCATCACTCAGCCAGTGACCTAGACATCCACACCATTACAGCTATTGCAACTTGTTCTCTTTGCTCCAGGTGCACCAGAGCACCAGCACCTGTACTTTGTACCTGTGTACAAGGTACAAGGCAGTAATTTGGATATGCAAGTTCCCAGCATTTTCCCTCAGCTTTCAATACACAGTTTGCAAAGACTTCGAGTTTTTGTACTCAGTATTTGAATTGTAACCTCCCAAAAAATCATGGATCAGAACACCAGTGTTCCACAGAAACTTACTCATTCCTTTTGTCCAGTGTTCTCTGCCTATCTGTATGTCACATTATTAAAACTTCATTTATCCGTGACTGGCATAGTATCATCTCAAACTGCATTCACATGGAAAAAGCTGTCTCTGTAGTTCTAAGCAAAACATAAACACTTACAAAAATTAAATAAAGAGATTTAAAGACTGCAGTTTCAAGATCCCATATGATAATGACAGACAGTGGAACACACATGTTTAAAGTAACCGAGACACTGACAGTATCAGGATCCCATAGTGGCTACCACCACAAGTTCTTCCTTCTAGGTAGCATCTCAGAATTTGCCTTTCAGTCTTCCACTGACAGCTCTTACAGGCCAGCTGATTCATATTTTCTGTGACAGATTACACACACACAGAAGCTGGAATCCCCAGAGTAAATTCTCACTACACCCTTGTATCCCAACACACAGGCTGGGTTACAGGCTTAGCTCACAACAACTTCTTCAGTCACCAGTCACTGTAGGTAGAACATTCACTTGGGAATACCTTTATAAATAAGATGGTGCATTCACACTCTTACCTGCCACAGTTCAGCTGCCAAATGTTAGGACTAACGCACTCCCCAAAACGAGGGTTGCAAATGCCAACTTGTAGCAGACAAGTTCCCTCCAATCAACACTTCATTTTGAGTGCTAGCTCTGTAACTGGGAAGGAAGTTTCTGTCCTGCCTCCACAGGACACAGCATGGACTCCTGAGAACGGTGAGTCTAGAACAGCTTATGTCTTATTGCATGGTATGCCATACAGTGTTCTTGTGAATTAACATCCAGGGCTTGAAACATAGACCCACAGAATATTCTAAGCTGGAAGGGACCCACAAGGATTATGGAATCCAACTCTTAAATGAGTGGCCCATACAGGCCCATACAAGAACTGAACCTGTGACCTGGTACTTGGCATTCTTAGTGCCATGCTCTGACCAACTCCGCTAATTTCATGATCAACTGGTAACTGTCCTACACAGACAATGGTAGCCTATCTTCTCCTAACTGTTACTATTTAGAAAATCAGAGGTAGTTGAAGGTGTTCAAAGCATACACAGTGTCAATTATAAATCTGAGCCTTGTAACAAACCTATACTTAATGCTTGCTTCTCTATGGACGGGATATGTTTAGTATACAATGTATCAAACACAGCACTATCTGAGCTAACCAGGAAGAGCTGTAAAATATCCCTCATGGTTTATTATACATTTGGTCACTCCCCCATATCCTGTAAATCACTATTCTCTTGCTCTTCCCATAAGAAGAAAACACCCATGCAGCCTTGCAGGCAGGTAGGTACCTGTCAGAGCTCAGTACCTACTGCACTGGAGGAGAAAATCCTCCTCTTGGGAGGAGGAGTATGGGATGAGATACTGTGGAGTCCTGGTCCTGAGCCACTTCCAAAGGGAGGGAGGGAGAACTGGGGTAAACGAGACGGCAAAGAATGAATGAAAGCATGTCAGGGTAGGATGGAAGGAGAAGTACCAAGTGCAAGTGAGATGGATAGAATAAAGGAGAGTGTCAGAACAAGGGACTGTGCCAGCAGTTTTTAAGCAGTGGTTCATGGAAGAATTGAATGGCACGCAAGAGCTCTGTCGAGATGACAGGATATTCAGATTTTTAGATCTTCATATACAATACCCTGAACAATTGTCTGGATGGTAATTTGTGAAAGAGTTTAAAACAAAAAGAATTCTGATAAAATTCCCAGGACTACAGTTTGTCTTGTGGAATAGTAAGTGTGCATGAAGGAACAAAAGATCAGTTATGAGTTACATGTCCTGTATAGAAGTTGAATCTATGGAGTCCTCAGCATGTCTAGTACAGCTCTCCAGTCCATCTTTTACCTACAACTAAAATGTAAATGAAAATGAACTGAACTTTAAATTCTTCTAAGACCATAAAATCTTCACTGACACATTAGCTTCTTTTGCTTTTTAATAATGAAAACTTTATGTGTACCAAGTGTACTGAACAATCTTCAGAAAATCTTTGGTAAGATCTGTTCTTCAGGCAGCTGATTTAGGATTTTATTTACTTGAGTAAATATTAAAAAAAAACAAACCCCCCCCAGAAACACCAAACAAAAACCAACCACCCAGCGCACAAATGAAACCCTTGCATCCTGCATTCATTGTTCCTCTGAAGGATATCTCAGAAGTTGGGATTTGTGATCAAAATAGTGACTCTGGACTGAAATCCTGTACCTGTCTTCTGATAAAGGACGTCTTTTGTGTTGGGAGCTGGTAGCAACAGGAGATTGGAGATTGAGTGTGGGGACTGATGGGTTTGACTTTCTCCTTCTTGACCAAAGATCTGTAATTCTTTACTGTACAAATTGTGATATTCCAATCTCACATTTGCAGAATGAAGAAGTGTCAGTTCTGTGTCTGTGTTGAGTTTCTTCTCAGCCATCTGTTAAAGTGCTCAGTTTTTTTCTTGTGGTTTTCTTTTTTTTAAAGGATTTACCTGCACAGTGCCAGAATTAAATGGCTTAAGTTTCAGTTATTTCATCAGTGTCTGATAAAAACTGAAGGAAGTAAAGAAGCTGTTTATTTGAGAAATTACTTATAAGTGCATTTTCTTCTAGATCGTCTAATGTTTTTTCATGTCTTGCCTTACGTGCTTCTCTGTGGTGACAGTAATTTTCTTCAAGAGTCAAATAGTCATCCCTAGAAAGAAAAGAAATACTAACTCCAAAATGGTCACAATATCATATTTTATATCAAGTAAATATTTATTGTATGCAGGAAAAAAAAATGTACTTTCATAGATCTTGCTGTCTTCCAGGTTTGATTTCAAATATTTTCCATTACTTGAATAAACCACCATCTTTAGGATTTGGAGAAATATGACTTTGTCGCCCAAAGGATTCCTTTCAAATTGACTTGTTAAGATTTACATACAAATCTTTAAATCTCTAAAGCATAGTGGGCCAGTAACAGCTGATTCTTCTGATACTTTTTTTAAAAAATACTGTTACAATTCTCAAAATGGGATCTCTGGATTCTTGAATGAGATATGTATGTATATATATAAAACCCTGGCTTTGTCAGGTAAAAAAACCTCCTCCATGAAGCTGAGTTTGAAAAGATAACTTTTAAAGCCTAAATAGAAAAGAGAATTATGCTGATATATCTAAAAGTTAGGGAAACCAGTTGGGACTGCTATACTGTACAAGCTGGGTGTATAAGCAAATAAACTAAGGCAAGCTGAGGTAAAGCACAAAACATAAAGGCCGGTCACTGGAGAAGAGCAAAGTGTAATGAGCATTCTTTATAATGAGCAATGAACGTTTAGTGTCAAAAGACTTCTGTTTTATTAACTACGTGTCCGCATTGATAAGTCTCATCCTAAATAATTTTTTAAAATAAAATTCAAGATAATTAATTTTAGAAATACAAATTTCTGGGAATGATTATATTTTTACAGAAAAAAAAATGAGTGCATTTTGGGGGTTTGACCTTGGTTTCTGGATTAACACTCTGATATATAGTGTCAAACCAGGCATGATGTTTTGTTTGTAGACTTTCTGTCCCTTTTTGTTTTCAGGTCCCTACTTGAGTAAACAGCAAATTCTCTCAGTTTTATCCAGCATTATTCTCATTTTAGTATTTCCAATCTTCATATCTTTTTTTCCATGTTCTTTGGATGCTGCTAACTGACAAGAGGACAATCAAGATTACACTTCTGTGCCTTTTTCTAAAAGCCACAGCAGGCTTTGGGAAAGGAGCATGGGTTGACACTTGCCATCCTTTGGATAGCTGGAGTTTTCCTAGATGGGCCATGTCAGAGTTGGTGCTCTGAGGATCATGCACTGTGGATCAGATTGTGGAAATGATGATCCTTTGCCATGTAATGAACTAAAGTGGACTTCTCTCAATCCTTCCCTTTCCACAGTCATTCCAGAGGCAGTAGGATCAAGACCAAAGACAAGGATGTGACATTCCACCTATTTTCCTCACAGACATCGCTTTGCTCCATTGGTCAGCTCCCTGTTCAGTACTGCTTAGGAGTTCTCCCTGGCTGCAGGGCAGTGACTGCAGAGCTTACCAGCATCTAAGTATCAGAGAGGGTTATCTGGTAGAGGCTGCTGTGGTACATTCCTGCTTGTCTGTGTTACTTCTGGAACGACAGAATTAAGCCATGGAAACCTTCCCCTTGTTTTTTGCATTTTGAGGTTTTATTCCTATGAAACAAACCTCGTTATTTGTCCCATTGTATTTCAAGTGAAAAAGGAGAAAATTCTGAATTACTCCCTTACCTCCATCCATGAATCTTCCTGTAGGTTTAATATTCACTCTGGTTATGGTTTTTTACAGCAGCAGATAATGGAGGGACTGCACCTGGTGGCACATCAGGAATTCCTCCCAGCAATCCTGCTGGGAATTCCAAGTCAGCGGCAAGGAACCTGGGCTCCTCAGCAGGAGAGAAGGAAGAAGGGAAGAAGGTCCGACGGCAGTGGGAGTCATGGAGCACGGAGGACAAGAATACTTTCTTTGAGGGACTGTATGAGGTACACGTAGAAGAAAATAACTGACTTAGATGGCTTTGGTTAGAGTCTAGATATTCATAAAGAAGGTTGATTAGAGTGAGATTGGCAGGAGCAGAAGGCCACTTAGAGATGAGCATTTGTGGGGCCATACACAGGGCTGTTAAACAGCTGTCAGTCAAAGCCACGTGCCAAAAGAGTCAAGTTTCTTGGGTTTTTTTCTTTAAATACACAGGAAAGATTTCTGAGTTTTATTAATGAATGTTTTATAATAATTTCAGTTGTTATTGAATTATGGTTCTGTTTCAAATGAAAAAGAATTAAATAATGTCCCCATCTGAGCTTTCAAAAGCAACACACTTGCTCTTTAATAATACCAAAAGCAAAAGCTGCTCTGTTCTAAAGAGAGTTGTGTTTAGTCTTTGGCCATGAAGAGGATAGAGCCAGTTCAGTCCTAGGGCTGAGAGACAAGAATAAGTTACATCATCTTATTTCTGTCTCTTATGATGTATCTGATGGATTCCTGCTTTTCTTGTTCCTGTGATTATTTCCACAGCATATCTGTTTTGAAAATGCGTGCCAAAGGTAAAAACAAAAGCAGTGATGGGGAGTTTTCTTTGCACATACGCATCTTCTTGAATTTTTTTTTTTCATCCTAGGCATGGTATCACATACATATATTTTGTGGACAAAATGAACACTTAAACAGTGTTTTCTTTTTTTAACTACTCTGAATTGCAGTAATATTCCTGGGAATCAAGTAATGTTTAAGCCACTTCGCCGACTTTTTTAAATATTGAGGAAAAATTTAAAAAATTTGTTTCAAGCTGAATCTGAGACTCAGTTTCTTTAGTCCCTCCTACCATTCATTTTGTGGTACTGCTTTTCAGAAGTGGTTTTCATACTTTCTTACTTAAATCAGTTTCAACCTTTTCTGAATACAAAGTATCTCTGATAGCAGGAGTGAATGTGTATAATATCAAATATTTTGAAACTCAATTTTTTTATTCTTAGCCACAGTAATATGAAATGTACTGTAAATAAAAGTGCAGCTGGTAAATATGGTATGTTTTTCATTTACTCTAGTCAGAATTGGTGGGGGGAATGCAGAGGAAAGTAAAGAATGCTCAGGGAAAAAATCAGTGTTTTCAGTCCTGCTACTTAACACATTTGTAAGTAAACTTGGGTGATTTTTTTAATTTGCTAGCAACCTACTGGTTTTCTTTTGAAACAGTTAAAGAAATTGGAAAGTAATTAATTTGGCATCTATACTGCATTGTATGTAAAACCAAGGAAGCCAATGTCATTCTTTCACTGTTGAGTTCTGATCCCCAAAACTTCTGTCCATGGCCATTGAAATCCAGTTTCCCCCAAAGAACCCCAAAGTCCCTGACATTGTTGGGCTTGACTTATGACAGATCCAAGTTCGGGTTTGAGTATTTCAATTTGATTTATTCTTTCTTCAGCACGGGAAGGACTTTGAAGCTATCCAGAACAACATTGCCCTGAAATACAAGAAGAAAGGCAAACCAGCAAGCATGGTGAAGAACAAGGAGCAGGTCCGGCACTTCTACTACCGCACCTGGCACAAGATCTCCAAGTACATTGACTTTGACAATGGTTAGTATGCACCAGAATGGGCTTGGTGCAGTGGTTGGTGTCCTGCCTTTTAGAGGTGAGGAAGTAAATACTGAGAAGGAAATAAATACTGAACACAGAGTTGTAGAACCACGGGATGGTTTGGGTTACAAGGGACCTCAAAGACCATCCCATTCCATCCTCTGCCATGGGCAAGGACACTTTCCACTAGACCAGGTTGCTCAATGTCCCATCCAACCTGGCCTGTGGCGACCTTCAGGAATGGGGAATCCACAGTGTCTCACTTTTTATTTTTGTTAGCATGACCCTATCAAGGTTTGTGTTTTGTGAAAAATACTTTTCAAAACCTGGTGTTTCTATCACTACTTCTGTGAATTCACCACACCATAGTAAATGCAGATCGTGCTGTTAATACTGGGGAAAAACCAGGTTCAAGGAAATGTTTTTGTATTCTCAGGAGCACACCTTCAAGGAGAACCGCCTAAACATTAATCAGGCATGGTTCCATCAAGGAAACTGACCCAGCACCACTTTGCAATTCTCGGGGGAAGGTAGAAACAAATAACAGTCTGGTACAAGTGTAAATGGTCACATATTTGCTCCCATTTTAAAGAAGTTTGAAACTGTACCATAGATTCAATAGCTTGGGATTCGCAGTGCCGTATTCCCCTTCCCATTCTTTTCTCTCCTTCTGCAACTGGCTTAATGAAAACTAAATTGGGAAGTCAGATAAACTGCTGGTGGTGTTTTATAACAGTAATAGTAACATGATAATGGATCTTTATCAAATCCATACTCAATCAATCATAATCCATACATAATCAATCCACTACTTAGGAATGGGCAGAGAGGATTCGAGTTAGTCTGTGGGTGGCCTAATCTGTATAACAGGCTAAAGAAATGTATTTCAGAGTGAGTAGATTGTACTAAGATTCTGACTTTGGGTGTCAAAAATGTCTGTTCTCCCATTAGCTTGTTGATTAAGTAATAGTCTTCAGAGTTTTCTGGTCCTTCTGATGGCATATTCTAAGATGCATAAATCATGTCAGTTTAAGGAAGGTGTAGCCAGGTGGGGGTCAATCTCTTCTCTTAGACAACCAGTCACAGAATGAGAGGACACAGCCTTAAGCTGCGTCAGGAAAGGTCTAGGATGGATATTAAGAGGAAGTTCTTTGCAGAGTGATTGAGCATTGGAATGGGCTGGTGAAGTTTTTGGTCTTTGAACAACTCCTAAATATCCGCAGAAGTTTGGATAGTAAATTCATCTACAGTTTGTGGGCAGACCCTCTCAAGTTAAAAACAGCTCATCAGGGAGAAATGGATGTGGAAGGAAGTTAAAGGAATGCAAAGCTAGTGTAAAACACAATCTCTTTATCACAGAATCAACTGGGATGGAGAAGACCTTTGAGATCATCGAGTCCAACCCATGACCACCTTGTCATGTAGACCATGGCACCAAGTGCCACATCCAGTCTTTTCTTAAATACCTCCAGAGACAGTGACTCCACCACCTCCCTGGGCAGCCCATTCCAATGCTCAATCAGTCTTTCTGTGAAGAACTTCCTCATAATGTCCATCCTAGACCTCCCCTGATACAGCTTAAGGCTGTGTCCTCTCATTCTGGTTGCCCAAGAGAAGAGATTGACCCCCACCTGGCTACACCCTCCTTTTAGGAAGTTGTAGAGGGTGATGGGATCTCCCCTGAGCCTCCTTTTCCCCAGGCTGAACAACCCCAGCTCCCTCAGCCCCTCCTCACAGGACTTGTGTTCCAAACCCTTCACCAGCTTTGTTGCCCTTCTCTGGACACATTTGAGCTTCTCAAGAGCCTTCCTAAATTGAGGGGGCCCAGAACTGGTCACAGCGCTCAGGGTGTGGCCAACCAGTGCCAAATACAAGAGAAAAATCACTGCCCTGGTCCTGCTGGCCACAGCATTCCTGATCCAGGCCAGGTGCCATTGGCCGCCTTGGCCACATGGGCACACTGCTGGCTCACATTCAGTTGGCTGTTAATCAGCATCCCCCAGTCCCTTTCTGCCTGGCTCCTGTCCAGCCACTCTGTCCCTAGCCACTAGTGCTGCAGGGAGTTTTGACCAAAATGCAGGACCCAGCACGTGGTCTTGTTAAACCTCACTAAAAATTAAAAATAATGAGTTATTAAAAGTAGCTCATTAAGGAGAAATGGGTATGGCTAGTAAGAAGTTGAAGGCATGCAAAGCTAGTGTAGAATACACTTAGTATTGTACTATGTAGGGTAATACATACTATACTACAAGTATATTGTCTCTTTATGAACTTTTGTGTTCCTGAAGGTTAACTAAAGCAGGAATTGAGTATCTAAACCACGTGGCGCAAGGTGTGTTTGTGAGCTCCTTTTTTCAAAACAAGGCAGCACTTTAAGATGAGGCCATTAGTATTTTATTTAAAAGCCAGTGTTGCAGCAAACACAGTATGGAAAAATTTTTAAAATAGAAAGGTGTCACAGAAGAAGTTAATGTGTTTCTTGGATAACAAAAAGATACGTATCTGTATCTGTGAGGTCTAGAATCTCATTGTCTGTAGGAATTTAACCATCAATGGTTAAATTAGGCTAACTTAATTAATAGGTTTGATTAGGTTTAGTATTGGTAGAAATATGTGTGCTTGGATTTTGAGATCAATGAGAACTAAAGTTTTGATGAATAGACAAGAATAAATATTTTCACTTGATTTGTAAACCACAAGGCTATCCTTGCTGTCATTGATCTTTAGATCTATAAGCAGTAATGTCCGCATATTGTGTGTTGAAGAGAAAGGACAGAAAAAAACCTTGCAAAGTTGAATAAAATGTCAGCATTTTTTTGTGTAAAAATTTAGAATCTAGAATTTGTGTCAAATCTCTTATGTTGTGTTTGTGTGCACAAAAAATGTTCTCTGTCTTCTGGAAAATCCAGACCTTCCTCTGAATTTTTATGTAAAAGAATTCTCTATGCATTTGCTTGAGGGCATCTGGACATCTCCCTTAGAATTTATAAACAGTTGATACTAGACCTGTCTTTATTATGAATTAGTTTTATTTTGCATATTGAGCAGTTGTATATTTGTTAAATTTCATGGAAGTTGCTTTGTTTTCCTGTAATCTAAAAAATGCCATGAAAAGGAAGTTGGTGAACCAATCCCATAATAGTGTTTCTTGAACCAGAACTTAGTTTTGGCTTTGATCTGATTTGTCTCATCATTGAAAATACAAATCCTCTCCTTTTTAGTGTTGACATGAGTATCTGCAATGTAGCTGTGTGTGTCTGCAATCTGCATCTCACTGACACCTTTTCTGCTTTCTAGTGTTTTCTCAAGGGCTGAAAAAATCTTCCCTGGAGCTGTATGGCTTAATCTGCTATGGGGAACTGAGGAAAAAGATCGGGGGATGTGAGTATAAGTAACTTCAGGTTATTTTTACATGATAGAATCAGAGTTCTATCTACTACCCTTGAGGTTGGAAGTGTCTAGTTCAGTTTCACTTTCGAGTTCTTTGCTATTGCTATAATCTGTGGTGTTATTTCTTCATTAAATGTATTTTTATTTTTACAGACCTTCTTTGTCTGTTGCATAAGTCCACTTCAATAGGTTTCTTTATATTTATCTGTCTGCAGAATGCAGTGCATGTATTCCCCACAGGTGATAGGAAAACATACACAAAGCTTAGATGATCTATTCTGTTACAATTGAAACCTGAGCAATTAAGTGTGTAAATTACACCATTTACACCCAGAATTATTTGTGCCTATGCAGTCAAAATCTGGGATGGTGTCTTTTTCTAAGTTTTTCTCTAAATGTTTGTTCACTACCCTGAAGATGAAAAGACACAAATCATAATTGGACATAACTTTACTGGCTAAGCAAGATGCATTTTGACTTTGTCAGTCCCAGAATCCAGTTTTGTCCATATTGATGAGTGGAGATGGAAGAGTATGTGCCATAACAATGCTCCACTGTTTGCTGGTAGTTTATTAATTGTATTAGCAACATACCTGAGCTTAGGCTCACAGAAATACAAAATGGTTTGGATTGGAAGGGACCTGAAAGACCTTCTTGTCCCAACCCCCTGGTTGGGGTACTTTCCACTAGACCAGGTTGCTCCTGCCCTCATCCAACCGGGGATGGGGCAGCCACAGCTTCTTTGGGGAACCTGTGCCAGAGCCTCCCCACACTGTAATAAAAAAATGTTTTCATTATATGTAGTTTAAATCTCCCCTTCTGAAGTTTAAAACCATCAACCCTTGTCCTGTCCCTCCAGGCCGTGCTGAAAAGTCTATCCTTGCCTTTCTTTTAAGTCTTCTTTAAGTACTTCATATGCTGGGACCCCCAGAGCTGCAGGTGGAATCTCACCTGAGTAGGATAGAGGACCCCTACCTTACCCTACTGTCCACACTGAGGGGATGAACCCCAGGACATGATATCTATGGTTTTCATGGTTTCCAGACCAGAGAGAACTCTGACATGACTGGCTTGAAGGGTGGGCAGAGGAACATGCTCTGTATGTGCCAGTCCGTGTGCATACATCTTTTTATCCATGTATTCATTCATTTGTTCCCAGGCTTTTTGTACAGTCAGTGTTACATCATAGTGCATCTTCTACCTACTAAGTTTAGGGTTAGGGTTAAGTTTCATTTGTGAGACATGGAAAACCATCAAAATACCTTCACTTCTTTGTGAAATCATACTAGTTGTAAAGTGAAATGGACACAAAAGTGTTCATGAGTGAACATGTACAATTCCTAAAAGGATTGTGGGATTTTGGGAAGGGTTTTTTGCTGTGTTATTCCCTTACCTGGGACTCCTGTCATAACAGGTAATGAACAAGATTGTTGTGAATGTTCATATTGCCTTTATTCTGTTTGTTTCAAGATCTCCAGTGTGTTAATTGGAGAAGCAGTGCTCAGCTTGGAGAAGCAATTTTGAACTGTTTGATGACAAAGCAGGTGCAGAAGCAAGGCACATTGCACTGTCAGCAGAAATCAGTGTTAGTGTTTCTTTCCTGTACCCACATCTTGTTTTACAAGCAGACCTTCCTTGCTATATGACTGGGAGTAAGATTTCACACAGTCACCATGGCAATGTGTGCAGCCTCTGTGCTTCTGTCTTTTTAGAACTTTGGGACTTGGTTACATACGTTACCCACTGTCACTTGGAAAATTCTTATCTCCAAGACCAAATGTACTCAAGCTGCAAGACTCTACACCCATTTATGACAGGTCTACTCTGTAGCTGTGGAAAGCAGTTTCTTCCTTCCCTCCTCCCGGTCCCCCCTTTTTTTTTTCTCTTGTGGTATTCACAGTCACAGGAATGGAGGAGACTTACTGAGAGCTACTGAGACACAAGGGTACTCCAGAAATACTTTTGGTATTGCCAGAGGGAGGTTAATTGTTCAGTAAATAGATCTGGGCCTAACTGTCATATAAATCAAGTCACCAAAACGTCAGTTTAAAAACATGTTCCTCAATGCATACAGAAAAGTGAGGGTTGCATGTGCATTTTATTATTTTTATTTACTTTTTTGTATTGTTAAGCATTAGGATGCTGTTTCATTATGCCTTGCTGCCTTAACAACAGAGAAGGAAGAAGCTTTGCTTTTTAATACCCCAGTGTCAGATTAAAGCCCAGTGTTCAAAGATGGCTGTAGTACCTAAACTAGGGTCATTTAATCCATGTGTAAAAAGTAATTTTTGTGGCAAGGATCAGGTAAAGCTTGCATGTCACGAAAAAACAAACTTTCCAGAAGAGCTATGTTACAGCACGTTTATGCATGTTAATCCTATGTGAAAATGAAATGTAATAGCTTTGAAAACCCAGCAGGACACAGAGAAGGCCATGGGTTTGACAATGTAAATCCTAATTCACTGTGTTGTCTTATTTACTGAAAAGGTATGGATGACAAGAATGCAGCTAAACTCAATGAGCTCATTCAAGCTGGGTAAGTAAGAACTTATTTCTGAAACTCCTAAAACTGTGTGGTTCAGCAACTTGACTGTTGTATTGATCAGCCCAAGTTTGGGGCATTTCTTAATTTTCAAGAGCTGAAGTTTAATGTTTTCCACTCTTAGTTTGTTTTCTATTAAGATATTTCTCCCCTTTTCCATGAAGCCATTAATTGTTAATAATAAGAAATGTTGGATTAAGTTTAATAAAATAGTTAAATGGGAATTCTTTACAGAAGCTACAGCACTTAACCATGTGGATTCATTCAGGGAAATCATAGAATTATTAAAGTTGGAATCCAAGATCATCAAGTCCAACCATTACCTCAGCCCTGCCACCACTAACTCCTGTCCCCAAATGCCACACCCATAGGACTTTTAAATCTCTTCAGGGATGGTCACTCCACCACTGCCCTGGGCAGCCTGTTCCACTGCCTGACCACACTTCCAGTGCAGAAATGTTCCCAACATCCCATCTAAACCTCCCCTGGCACAACTTTAGACTGTTTCCTCTTGTCCTGTCCCTTGTTCCCTGGAAGCAGAGCCTGACCCCACCCTCCCCACCTGCCCCCTCCTGTCAGGGAGTTGTGCAGAGCCAGAAGGTCCCCCCTGAGCCTCCTTTTCTCCAGGCTGAGCCCCCTGAGCTCCCTCAGCCACTCCTCATCAGACTTGTGCTCCAGACCCTTCCCCAGCTCCATTCCCATCTCTGCACACACTCCAGCCCCTTACTGTTCTTCTTGCAGTGAGGGTTCATCTCCAAACCATTCTGCCTCAGCAGGGCCCATGAATACTGACTTTCAGACCTGAAATGACCCTTTGGCACACAGGAGGCCTCAGCCCTCCAGTGACTTTTGCATCTCCTTGACATTAAGAATGAATGTTTTCTTTCACTTCTAGAGAGTATTGTTGGATTTGGGGTGCAGTTTATGAGTCCATGTACTCTTAGAATGCAGAAGGGGTTAGAAGTTGCAAATGTCAGAAATGAGGGCATACCTGATGTATTTGTGCATAAATTTTTCCAAAGTAGTTCAGTTTTCCAGATTTGTGTTTTAAAGTGAAATCTCTTTAAAATGATAAGGCATGTGATTACTTAGGAGGCATTGATGTGTCCTTAATCCCATCTTAAAAAGTGATTTGAAAAATCATTACTTTCTGTCTGTTACAGGTCTGCTTTTACCTTTTGCACTCTTGCTTTTAGGGTGTTCACTGTACCAGACAAGTTATTGATGAAGTAAACTTGATTGTAAACAGGAACAGGAATTTGCCCCCTCAGCAGCTGCAGTCTTTTGACTTTACCTTGCATTATATGGATACTTAGTGTTGTACCTTTCTCATGTTCTCAAATGGAGTTTCCAGTTAACTTTCCTAGGAGCTGAACAACCTTTCCTCTCCTGGGTGATGCTGTTTTTACAGTGTGCTTGTGTGAATGGTCTTCAATGTGATGCTTGAGTGACTTGTTCATTCTTCTGTTAACTGCAAGGTTTAAAATCAGAAGAAAAATTCTGTTTGGTTTGGGTTTTGTACAATTAGCAAAATATGAACAGTATGTTTAACTGCATTATTTTTAAAGCAAATGACTTCTTTAAATTGGAGTTACCAGTTAAAGTGAGCCTGGGATGAGTCTTCATCTGTAGTTTCCTGAATATATGGTTCAGAGTATCAGCAGTTGGTTTAGTCACTCTGTGCTATACTAGAGCACCTTTCTTACACTGAGTCATCCAAACAGACTGAAGCATATCAAATGAGCCTGATGACATTTAGTGAGCTGTAGTATCAGTCTATCACTGTGCATGATTCAGGCCTTAGTTCTTCTAATTAATTGTTAATGAGGGCTAGTGATTTCTGTAAAGTCTCGGTGTTTATTCCATGAAAGCCAGTCTTGTAACAAATCATTTTGGGAACAGGAGTCTTAGCATTTCAAAGTATTAATGCTAATCTTCTACGCCAAAATTAAAATGTACATAACATTCACCAGTTCAGAATTAGTTGCTTTTGCATAGGCTTTTTGTCTACATATGGGAGACCCATCTTTGCTTCCCTTTTTCTCCTGCATCCCTTACCCCATTTGGTGGTGAACCTCATCAGTTGAAGAAGAGCAAACTGTGTCTTCATTACCACCTGGATGTCTGCACCACCTGCATGTGCAGGACAGCCTCACAGCTCCCAGAAGCAAACACGTTGCATGTACCTCGGTTGGTTCATCTTCCCATCTTGCTCAGTGATGGTACAATTCTATGATACTCTTCCCTATTTGTAATCAGTTATTTCTCCAGTTCCTAACATGTTTCTTTCAAGTGTGACAGTCCTCTTCTGTATGCAATGCACTTTGTAAGGCTTGTCACTGAGGAAAGCCATGAAAGAAAGCGAATCCAAAGTGATTAAAAATGGGGACTGTGAACATGCATTATTCTGATGATCTGCTCCTTAAGTAGGTAAACATTCTCTTCATTTAATTGATAAGAAAAGTTGAGAAAGGATAAAGTTGTGAGGAGCTACCTGGTAAATTATTTGCAGACCCTGGAGTTGCATGCTCTAATTCAGTGCTTGTTTTGCATCTCTGGTTTCTGTACTAATTTCATGGAGTATGGAAAAACAAATGACCCTGTGAGAGACTCATAAGAAAAACATACTTAAAAGCTTTGTAGTTGAGCTTTTAACCCAGGTCATGGATACTAAGGAGTGCCTGACAACTCCAATCAGCTGACTCTGGTAACAAATACAAATATTTTCTTCATCTCTTTGTAAATATGTACGAAATCTGCGTAAGTTAAAAAAACACAAACAAACCACAAACCACAAGAATCACCTAGTTTAAAGAAGTATTTTAGCTGTGCACCAATTAAGCAGAGCACTTTTCAGTGTCTGGTAGTGTATATGGTTTTACCCTCCAACCCGAGAGGCTCTTTATAGCATAAGGTAAGAAAGACAGAAACCAGTACCAGGCATTAATTGCTCTGTCTGGTTCAGATTCTGAATGTACTTTATGTGAGATAGGAGTGATTCTTCACTGTCTTTCCATTCCTTGGGAAAGCTCTTTGGCATACTGAGGGGAAATCTGTAACTCTAAAAATCTTGATCAGAAAATATCAGTTCATACTGATACTGAAAAAAATAATATATAAACCAAACCATTTTAAGTAGGCATGTTATGCTCTTGATGTCAGGTCAGACTGGTAATTCTGAATGCATAGTCAGTAGAGTGACTGTTTTAAGACTTACCTTTTTCTGCCTTTGGAGACATCCAGGATCTAGGTAACAGAAGAAAATAGGTATTTTGAAGCTAAGAGTAGTTCTGTTGCAGACTGACTCCTTTACTGTGCTTTCCCCTACATTTGTAGAAATTGTGTTTTTCCAGCCTCCCAGAGACAGATTTCAATTAGAAAATTATAGTGTCTAAATATATCTGCTTTTATATTAGTTTGATAATAGGTTATTCTTTAGACTCTGTCCTAGATTGCCTGAAGCTAAATCATACTTAATGGAAAAGGAAATTAGGGGAAGCAGAAGACCTGAATATGGGGAGCTGGGATATTCTAAAGCATATGTGAGGGAGACATGAAAATAGCATTGATTGCTATAGTTGTGGAAAAGTGCTGTAGTGGCAGGGTGAAAACTTGCATGGGAAGTCTTTAATGTTTTGTCACATTTTTGTGTGCTCTGGGTTTCTTCATTTACTGAATGGTCTACTTTGCTTGCTGACTTCTGAACTGTGCCATTTCCCCTTATGCTCAGGGAAGGCAGTAGTTCCTGCTTCCCCATATAGATACCAGCAGTTGTTTGGTTTCCTCCAGTGTGGTTTTCCTCCTAGTGTTTTATTGCTTTGTTTGGTCTTTTGGTTGTTTTCTTTTTCAAATAATATCTTTTCCATAATATACTTACATTTTTCACACTTCTTTTCTGGCTTTTATCTTAGGTTTTGCTTGAGTTGTTTGGTTTTTTTCTCGTCTCTCTGCCCTTTGAAGCACAGATAGAGATGCAGTCAGGAGTTCATGATGCTGATCCATGTTCATTTATAAGCTGCTCTGTGGTAACAAATGGTGGATACCTGCAGCCCAAGGTTCACCTGCACAGGTGGCAGACAAATTGAGCATGAACAACTACCAGGAAGCCTGACTCAGCAGTAAATGCTTTATGACCAAATAGCTGGACTCTTGAACAAAAATAGGAAATACAAAAAATTAACAACAGCACCTTTCTTCTTTTTCTTAGGTCAATTAGCTCAGCTGTTTTAGCCAGATCAATCTTTCTGGGCCTTCTGAGCAGCCAGGCCCTTCTTTGAGTCACCTTCCACTCATGTGATGAAACAATTTCCAAAAAACTTGATTGGTTTATATAGTCATGTCAGTTAATATAAAACATGTTTCTCTCCTCAAATCCCTTCTTACTTGTACTGTGATACTGTATTATGATGATGATGATAATAATAATAATGCTGTTTCTGACTCTTCACTCACATGCTTCAAAGAATAATAAAGAATTAAAGAATTAAATAAATTAAATAATAAAGAATTGCATAAGCAAAAACCAAGCTTGCACAAGTAATCAAAAGAATTTGCTGTATTACAACAGATTACAAATAGGGAAGAGGATCATTGTACAAAATGCTGATTTTCTGATAAAATCATATCTAAACTTTAAGGATAAATACAGGAGGATATGGAGTCTCATGCTAAGGCTGAGGTGCCCAGGAGGAGGTTTTACCTTTCATCCTTACCTTAACTGATTGATTAGATATCCACAAGCATTTCTGTGTCCCTCTCTAAGAATCTTTACACTGGAAGACACTGACAGAGACTTTACACTGTTGGACTTGGTGGAGACCAACTGTCTTCAAACAATTCTTGTTTCCAAAACTTAAGCTGAAAGGAAATCTGCCCTTCCAGCCCAGGTATATTCCAGATCTATAGAAGTTCACAGTTCAGTAACTGAAACTTCTGAGTTGCTCACCCCATCAGCTCCATCTTCTCAGGTCTGGCTTCACTTCTGCTGCCCTTTTGCAAATTTTCCTCTTAGCACTGTAGACAATTACTCTTCCTGCATGATGGTGTTTTACTTACAGCATAGGAATATTCTCTATAATTTATTTAATTTTACTGCAAGGACTTGTGTTCAACCCTGCTGCTTCTGTGCCAGCTGATCCTTAATGTTTCAAGTATTAGGTAGTAATACTGCCATTGGTAACTTGATTGGGCTCAATGCCTGCCTTTTAAGTCCCTGAAAAGAGAACAGGACTGATGGAATGAAGAAACCAAGTAGTTTCACGGTGTGAAAACAAAAATGACCTCTGACTTTTAAGGATCTTTGAAACTGCTAAGGTGATAACTGAAGCTAAACCAGTGAAATCATACTGTAAAAAGTTACTTTATTCAGGTTTCTGCACAAGCTCTGAGACCTCATGTCTGCACCAGACACACTGATCATATTTCCAAATGTAAGACTCTGCAAAAACTGCAGACTCTTTCTTTCTATAATTAACAGTCATGAGTATAAAGGGGAGACTAAATCAAAACCACTTGTCTTTTATGAAGCAGCTGTCTGTGAGGGTACTTTTGAACCAAAGTAACGTAATCCTGGTCCACTTATAGAACAGAAGTCCCTCACTGAGTGGACAACCAAGTGTTTCATGAAAGTCTAGAAGAGGAGAGTCACAAGAGTAGCACTTCCACAATGAAAAGTAAGGTGATAGGAAAGACTGAATGCTCCATGAACTTGCACTGCAGACCCTTACATTCCTGTATTCGTTCCTGTAGCCATGGCAGTCTCTTGCTCTGAGTCCCTGATCACAGAATCACAAAATAAGCTGAGTTGGATGGGACAAGGGTCATCAAGTCCAACTCCCAGCCCTGCACAGCACGATCCCCAAGAGTCACACTGTGCCTGAGAGCATTGTCCTAATGCTTCTTGATCTCTGTCAGGCTTGGTGCTGGGACCACTGCTCTGGGGAGCCTGTTCAGTGCCCAGGCACTCTGGGGGAAGAAGCTTTTTCTAATACCCAACCTAAACCTGCCCTGACACAACTTCAGTCCGTTTCCTTGGGTCCTGTCGCTGGTCACCAGCACAGAGAAGAAATGGGTGTCTGCCCCTTCTCTCCCCGTCATGAAGAAGTTCTAACTGCAAGGAGGTTTCCCCTCAATCTCCATTTCTCCAGGCTGAACAGACCAAGTGCCCTCAGCCAGTCCTCATATGGCTTCCCCTTCACCATTTTTGTTGCCCTCCTTTGGACACTCTCTAATAGTATAAAATCTTTATTATATTGTGGTGACCAAAACTTCACACATTACTCAACGTGAGGCCACTCTAGTGCAAAGCAGAGTGGGACAAATGGGACAATCCCCTCCCTGACCCAGCTGGCGATGCTGGATCTGGTGACCCCAGAACAGGGATTTTCCTCCTGGGTCCAGGGCACTGGTGACTCAGATCCAACTGGCCTTGACCCGGACCCCCAGGTCCTTTCTGCAGCACTGGTCTTCAGCATCTCATTCCCCACTCTGTCCATACATCCAAGGTTGTTCCATCCCAGGTACAGAATCCAGAACTTTCCCTTGTTGAACTTCACATGGTTGGCGATTGCCCAGTCGTCCTCTCATTTGTTGAGCATTCTCTACAGAGTCTCCCTGCCTTCTAGGGAGTCCACAGCTTCTCCCAATTTTGTATCATCTGCAGACTTGCTTAATATCCCTTCCAGTCCTGTGTCCAATATGTGAAGATGGTGAAGAGCACAGGGCCTAATAGGTCTGTATTCACACACTTGTTACTGGTTCCTCTAAGTACTTCTCTTTCCATATATCCAGGGCTACAACTGTTCGTTACAAAGGCAGAAACCTGCGTATCAAAGCTCCCATGTGCAGGGCTTTGAAGAAACTCTGTGATCCAGATGGTGAGTAGAAGATGCTGGAACATGAGGGTGTTCTAGAAGATGGCTGGAAACACAGAAAAAGAGCAGGCTTGTTCTGGTGTATCTATCACTGACAGGGAAATCTGAGCTGTTGGATGTTTGTCCTGGGCACAGTATTCTGCCTTGGCTGTTTTCTTGTATAACCCCAGTAACTTCAAGACTCACCCAGTTTTCACCAGTTAAGATGAAAGGGAAATAACCACACCACACCAGTTCACTGCTGCTTTACACAGTTGTGTTTTCACTGTATGTGAAGGTGCCAGTAAATCAGCAGCAGTATAGTGTTTAGCACTGAACATTTTCAAAATTTTTACCTTTTCCTATTTAGCTATGTGTGATTTAATTTCGGATTCTTTTTCTTCCTCGTTCTCAAGTAAGGAGAATCAGGCTGTTCAAAGGTCTGAAATACTGTACTTGCTCAAAGTTTCTAGACATCTGATTTTTGACACTGCTTGCTCAACTGGAATCCCCAGTATCACTGCAGTGTCCAAGGATAAGAACGTATTGGAACAAAAGGTAATTAAGGAAGCAGGCTCCACTGGTGAAGCTGAGCTGCCCGAGTTGTCTGTAGGTGATGGTGGTGTCTGATGTTTTGTATTGTGTAACTGAGCATACAGTGTTGTGACTGAGTTGTCCTTGCTTTGACCCTTTGTGCTTCATCTCTGTTCAGGTGTGAGTGATGAAGAGGACCAAAAGCCAGTACGACTTCCTCTCAAGGTCCCTGTGGAGCTGCAGCCACGGAATAACCACGCATGGGCTCGAGTACAGAGTCTTGCCCAGAACCCACGGCTTAGGTAATGGAGAACTGATTGTGGTGCTCAGAATAGGGAAATAGATGAGCAGCATCCTAACCCCTTCCTCTTCAGGGTTCTCTCTGCCAGTTGGGCAGTTCATCTCTGATAATGCAGTTTGCCTAAGTGTACTTAGTCTGAAGCCTTTGTCCAACCAGAGTACATGGTTTGTAAACATGAGTTATCACGTGGGAAAATTAGATTACCGTTGTTCTTTATATTTTTTAATTTGAGTAATGAAGGAGCTGGTAGCTTTGGAGATAAGTATAGTTTGTGCCACTTAATATCAGAGGAGAGGGCAAGTAAAATGGAGATAGTAGCCTTGGTTCTACTGAAATTTGTATTGAATGTACAATAGACAGAGAGAAGGGAACATATACAATGGTCAGAGGTGCCTGCACCAAGGCTCTGAACATTTCACCTGCACCCAATGATGACAGCAGCATGGAAGGTGTTGGTAGCTTCTCCCTTGCAAAACGTTGGTGCAGCTGTTTAGTGTCATCAGTGGCTGTTCATCCTGGTACTTACTTCTAGTCCAGAACTTGGGGCAGCAAACATTACCCCTCTATGATGTTGAGTGTTGTTTCAAATGCAGCACTTCAGTGTAATGACCAAAGATCGTGATAAAAATATCCATTCTCTTCTCTGCATTAGGCTTATTTAGTAAAATGCATTCAAAAAGTAAATGTTTAAGAGTCTTTTGTGCGTCATTTTCTCTTTCTTTTTACACTTTATGTAGTAGCTTTGTGCCTTGCCTGTGCTTTTGCAGTTCAGCTAAGTCCTGCCATCTTTTCCTATCTTCTTCCGTCTGGAAAAAATAGTTACTTGAGTCATGGCAGTCAGGTTTATCTGACAGGATTTTAAAATGTGTGAGTTGTGACAGCTGTGAGTTAACCTAGATTTTAAAGTTGTGGGATAACATATGTTTTTGGTTTTGTTGTGTTTTTTTTTCTTAGTGCTTGAGAGTGTTGTTTGTGCTGGCATTATAAAATGCCAGTTTGTTCCTTAATTCCCCTTCTAGCATCGAGGTTAGGACTTGGAGCTCCTGCTGACAGTTGTTCTCTATTCCCTTGCTTGCTTCTCTTGCATACAGGATGATCGTGGAGTTACATCGGAAGGTCTCCAGCCTCCTTGAATTCCTGAAGCAGAAGTGGGCTCTCCATGAAGTGCGGGTTGTATCCTTTTCCTTCTCGGTCTGTTCCGTGTGCCTTGTCCTGGGAGCAATTCCCTTCCTATTCCAAGTTCAGTTTTGCATAGGAATAATGAATTACTTCATAAATGTACCGATCCCTGTTTAGTAAACATAGAGGTCAAGTCTCAGCGTCATTAATGGAAGCTTTTGTGGGAGATCCCATAGTGTTCTGCTTTTACCTCAACTCTTCTTTATTATGATCCTCTGAAAGCTAATTAAGAAAAAATTACATTCCTCCCTTCATTTCATTTCCTTAAACAGTATTCTTAGTCTGGTTCATTATCAGTTGGTGACCCCCGTACAGCCTGGATAATTGAAAATTCTGTTTCCAGTTTCAGCAGAGAGATTAAGGACAGATCATTGCACTTTGTGCAATTTCACCAATGAAGGCTTAAGCTTCTTGTCAAGGTAGCTGCTGCTACCTGCAATGTATCTCTGCACTGTCTGAGCCATACAACGTTCAGGGTGTCCCTGCCTCTGAACTTTGATGCATGCAGTAGAAGGATTTGTGAGTTAACAGCTGTTCTGCTCTGGACCTAGTCCTTCAGACTTGTAGGTTTTATCTTCTTCTTGGGCCTTTCCTTCAGGCTCTTCTGTTTAATTTGTGAGCCTGCAAGAAGCAGCAGCATAGCACTTGAAACTCTGAAGGATGTCAGCGCGTGTAGGGTGGAGTTTGCTACCACTCGTGAGAGGCTGCTTTGCTGTGCAGTTTGGAGGTTTTGCTTGGTTTTCTTGGGGTTCGTTGGTTAGGTTTTTTTTTTACAATTACAGTGGTGTGTGAAACAGAGAGAAGTAATTTTGTTTGGAATGGGTATTTATTTTGGGTTTGTAGCAGGTCTTCACTGCAGTCTTTATCACCACAGAGGACCTAATTTCTGATTATAGTTTCTTCTCTATAATCTCTGCTGAATAGAGAACATGCCCTCAACCAGCTAGGTTTTATTTTACTTTTTTAACTTGCAAAATGGGCTCCCAGGTGCCTTTTTGGAAGGGGCAGACGGCTGTTACATTCTTTGACACATCTTTTTTAGCGTAAAACACTTGAAGAACAGCAACTTCAAGACTCCAGAGACTCAGAAACAAGAGGCAGCTTCTCAGAGGAGAAAGTGATGCTCCATCTCTTTCCAGGGGAGAACTGTACCCTCACTCCACTGCCTGGGGTAGCCAGAGTGGTCCACTCTAAGGCCTTCTGTACTGTGCATTGGCAGGAAACAGGCAAATGCAAACAGAGCACAAAAGACTCTCATTTACTCCCCCCCGCCCAAATCCTCGGCATACAGAGTGGTCAGGGGACAGCAAGGGGACAGCTGAAATACCTGCGGGGAATGGAAGGTAAGGGTGTGGGAAGGGCAGAGAGCACTACAGAGCCCAGCAGAACCTTACAGCCTACAGCTGAAGTTTCTGCAAGCACTGAAGATGGTGCCCCAGAACCTGTCCTAGTGGAAGGAACAGTCTCAAATCTTGGCATCACTAATTCCCTCCAGAAAGCACCTTCTGGACTTCAGGATCCAGGAGGACACCAGGAAAAGCTGAGCTCAGTGGCCCCCTGCATGGAGGGCAGGGAGGCCCTGGGTAGTGACCAGGCAGCTGTGCTACCTTTGTGCAGCACAGCGTGCACTTGCAGCAAGATCCCTGATGTGGAGGAGCTCTCTCTGCTCGATCCATTCCCACGGTACATGAAGTCCTGCCAGGACCTAATTGTCCCAGAGAAATGTTCTTGCACAGACAAACTGCATGGGAAAGACTCTGTATCAGCAGCTGGTAATGCTTCTCCAGTGGCTTTTCCAAGCAGGGGAAGTGCAGAGACCTCTGACTCGTGTTCCCAGCTACTGAGAGGTGGTGTGGCTTCCCCTGGCAGCAGCAGATGTGAAACTCAGGCCAGCCAGAGCCAGGGCCAGCAGCTTGATGCTTGTACCAAGGATATCACAGATGCAGTAATGGAGGATTCTCAAGAGAAGCTGGGCTCCTTGTTTTCACCTCCACCTCAGGGACAATCCAGTACAAAGTCTCTCAAGGATGACCCAAGTCGGCTCTCCCAGCAAGTCAGAGAAGAAGGATGGAGTCTGCGAACCTCTGAGAGCCTTACGCTGGCTGAAGTCTACCTCATGATGGGCAAACCAAACAAGCTGCAGCTGGAATATGACTGGTTGGCTGTCTTGGATCCAGAAACCCAGGATGCTGGAGAGCAAACATCTGAGTCAAGTGCTGTCCCTGCGTGTCCTACCTTTCACAAGCAGAGACTCTTGAATTGCCTTCTGAAACTCATCTCTACTGAAGTCAATCCCAAACCAGTAAGTAGCTCTTGTTCATGCTCCAGATACTAAACTCTAGTCTCATTTGGGGAACAATTGCCCAGTTGTGCATTCACAATAAATCAATAACTAGCCGTGTCAAGAGCTTTGGAGATTCCTGTGTTTAAATTATACAAAAACCACAACACAAGACAGCTGGCTACAGAGTGGACTTTGCTTCAGTGTGCTTTTTACACTGCCTTTTAGCTTCTGGTTTGCTGTGAGTCTCATTGGTGTTCCAGTTAACATTTAAAATGTGACTACTCAAAAGATCAGTTGTGAGGTGAGGTTCCTTCTGTTCTCTCTCAGATTCTGGGAACCTTAGAACAGCCCAGGTTGGAAAGGGCCTTGGTAGATCCTCTAGTCCAATCTTCTGTGGGAACTGGAGCCTGGATGAGATTAATATTCCACATGAAAACTGCATTGATTTTCAATGTTTATGTAGTTCAAATTACACAGTGTGAGAGTGAAAAGAAATGTATTTCTTCACAATAGCAGAATCAATAGAACTGCGCCTGCCACAGTTGATTTATGTAGAAGTTCTCAGACTCCGGGATAGCTGTTTAACAGTCCCAGAAAAATACTTTCCTCAGTAGGCAGACCTTAGGGCATGAACTTGCTTTCTCTCTTGTGTTTTGTTACCTGTATCTAAGATTTGTCCCAGTGATACCTGGGCAGCCAATTGAAACGTAGTAAAACATCTTTTTTAAAAGACACATAGTTCAGCAGATGCTCAAATGCCTGTGGTAGATACCATGAGCCAAAGATTCTGTTCCACCCAGGATGAAAATGTATCACTGTTCCCAAACATGGAGTTCTTTGATCCTTGTTTGTTGGTGATTTAGCCCCCCTCAAAGTTCCTTTTGATTCTGATTCTACAGACATGGAATGAAGGATTTTATAAATTTAAACCCATCTTTGTTCAGATGCAGCTCCAGATACAGACTTCGTTTAAACTGCAAAGGTTTTTGGTCTGACATCTCACAGATATGGGATGCTGTCTCTCTTTTGGCATATACTTTTACTCCGGGTGACACAGGTGACAGCTAGGCATGACATGATGAAACAATCACAAACTATAAAGAAGGACATCCCTGAGACTTTTGGGGGAGAGGAACTGAAGAGGGAGAGAAACCAGCAGTTAGGATTTGCATGTGTTTTCCTGTCACTTTCACACTCTTGCTGTCTTAATCAAAGTAGCATAGTAGTACTGAACAATAAAGGAGCTCTTGAAGGATATGTACCATATTGTACATTCCAGCAAAAAGAAGGAACACAACCTTTCATTTGTCAAATACCACTTCATTCTCACTGTTTTTCAGAAAAACATACTCTCCTTGCAGCATGAACATTGTGGCACTGATATTGCAAAGGCCAGGAATTTATTTCCTGCTTCACTGAAAGCACTGTAGATGTCTTGAAAGTTGCATTTCACGAAATAATGACAGGAAACATGATATTTTTTCCACAGGGTATTTTAAGAGGAAAGATTGATTGTGTGCATGCCTGCTGTTTTCTCCAGATAATCTGTAACAGCCAAAGCAGCCAGCTGTGCTGTGGTTCATTCCTTAAATGAAAATCATCTGCATAAAACAAACTCTGAGGTGGCATTGCAGTTGAGCAGGAAGTGTAATTTTAAGCCTGTGATTGCACACAGATTTCTTAAAAAAGCAGGGTTTTCTAGAAAATGGTTAAACAACTTAATGAAACAACTGGATAGGCCTGGGAAATTATTGAAGCCCATGTGTCTCTTGTTAATGCTGCATTACAGTGTGAAAGAGAAGGGAAGGGAAAAAAAATCAAAACTACTTGATTAGAATTAACAGAATTAAAATGTTTTTGTCCAAATGTATTTCTCACCAGAGCAGCTCTATGGATGGAGTTTATGAAAAATAGTTTTGCACTGAATTAAAACCAACACCTTTTTCCTCTTTTCTTTCAATCCAGCATATTGCATGAAGCTTGTTGAGTGTTAATACAATTGTAACATAGATTAATATATTGAATTGGTGACATCCAACACTGCTAAATGGGCAGGAAGGTAATTTCAGCTGCCCCTCACCCCCACTAGGAGGTATTGCTTAGAGAACTTCAAGGTATTGTAGTATGTCAGATTTTAATTTTAAGGCTTCCTACGTACAGTGAGTTTCACAATACATTTGTTATACCAGCACACGGTGTTCATTTAACATGCATTTCCAGATGCCCGAGATGAGCTCCATTGCCACGTCTCCTATAAAGCCTGCTCAGGAGGAGCAGTCCCTGACTCCCCCAGGAAAGGTGATTGCCATCAACACCAGGAGTCCAGGCTGCACACGGAATCAGTCTGCCCTTCGCAACAAGGCTTTTTCTCCTGGTGCTGCTTCCAGCTCCTCAGGTGAGTATTCCTAAAAATCCACTTGACAAAATCAACTTCTTAATACCTCACACCATGACAAGAACTTCCCAATGATGGAACACTGGAAGGAGGAGTGCTCTTACGCTTAGGAAACTTCGCTGTCTGAGAACATTGGTGTGTGTTAATTTGCTTTAGAATTGTCCTAAATCCAGTGCTGCTTTGAATCTTGAATAACAATACACATCAATAATGCAGTTCACAGACCAGAAGAACTCTCCTTAGTCTCTCTTAGAGAAGATGCTTGGGGTTTTTTGAGAGCTGTGTCATAATTTAACCCCAGCCAGCAACTCGGCCCCATGCAGCTGCTCAGTCACTCCCCTCTGGTTGGATGGGGGAGAATTGGAAGAGTAAAAGTGAGAGAACTCATGGTTTGAAATAAAAACAGTTTATTAGGGAAAGCAAATGCCATGCTTGCAAAGCAGAACAAGGAATTCGTTCCCTGCTTCCCTTGGGCAGGCAGGTGTTCAGCCATCCACAAGATAGCAGGGCTCCATCATATGTAGCAATAACTTGAGAAGGCAAATGCCCTCACTCTGAATGTCCACCCCTTCCTTCTTCCCCCAGCTCCATACGCTAAGCATGACCCCCCATGGTGTGGGATTATCACTGTGGTCAGCTGGGATCAGCTGTCCTGGCTGTGTCCCCTCCCAGTTCCTCATGCATCCGCAGCCTCCTCGCTGGCGGTGTGGGGCGAGGAGCAGCAAAGGCCTTGACCAGTGTAAGTCCTGCTCAGGAGTAACTAAATCATTCCTGTGTTATGAACAGTGTTTGCAACACAAATCCAAAACTGCCACTGAAGAAAATTAACCCCTTCCCAGTCTGAACCAGCACATGCTGACTGGCACAGGGTGAAAGATCTCAAGAGAGTATCAGCTTACAAAATAGGCAAGTAAATGCCTGTTGATTAATAATCAATCTGTTGATAAATAATCTGTTGATAAATAATTACTGAAAATGTCCTGTGCCATCCTGCCACTATAGGTTTAAATGAGATATTACAAAGCCCTGACACAGCTTGCCCAGAGAAGTTGTGTCTGCCCCTGCATCCCTGGCAGTGTTCAAGGCCAGGTTGGATGGGGCTTGGAGCAACCTGGGATAGTGGAAGGTGTCCCTGCCCGTGGCAGGGGGTGGAATGAGATAGTCTTTAAGGTCCCTTCCAACCCAAACCAGTCGTGTGAGTCTATGATTATAAGATAGAGAATGATTATGAATTGACTTTTCTTTAATAGGAGGTACAGCTGCTGTAACCTGTGAGCCCCAGCCATGCAGGCCAAGAATTTTGATTCTGTGCTTCAGCCCAGTTGCATTTGCCACCAAATGTTTATGACTTCAGGAAAGTTTGTTATGGTGTTGGGGTTACTGAGACCAGTTGTGATTCTTAGGCAGTCCTTTTCACACCCCTGCTCTGAGAAGCAGTGAACCCAGGAGCAGGTTAACTGGTGCTGTAAAGCACCTGTGTAGAAAGGCACATCTTTGGTACCTTAGAGTGACAGGCTAACAGTGTTGGCTTTCCTCCAACCTGGCTGCCTGCAGAGGGAAAGCCTACCATATTTTTTAAACTTAAATGTAAATGGGGAAGTTTTACTCAGACAAGCTACCATTATTTCATTGTGCCAAATGTATTTTGCAGACAGTCCATCTTTGGGAAGGTCTGTTGGTAAATTAGTCTCCTCTCCATCACCAGATTGATTTTATTCGGGTTGCACTTCAAATTACTATAGGGAAAGCAGGGGTGGGGAGGGTAAATAAATCATAAACACTGTAAAATGGCTCTGTGTTTGTATTACCTTCCCCTACATAAGAAATGGTGCATGTAGTTTGTTTACTGGGATAAATCCTCAGGTATATCTACAAGCTGGACAGATAAACTGATTATCATGGTCTGTGTGAGGCTGAAAACAGGGCTTCAATTCTAGTTTCTTAAGTAGTGTAAAATTACACTTAATCTCCTACTTCCAAGAATTTCAAAGCAAGTAAATATTAGTGGTACCCATAACAGGTAAATACTGTCAGTTTGCAGGTGGGACAGATGAAATACGGAGAGATTCCTGATTTTGGAAACAGCTGGTGACAGAGCCAGAATCTTTATGTACCAGCTCTCTATGATCCTGCAGTTTACTGAAGAGTTACTTCCTTTTTGTTTTCACTTTATTTCATTTAAATTGCTGTTAAAATCTTCTAGGTTTGAAAAACCTCCCTAGACCTCTCTTGGTGGCTAGTCCTTCAAGTTCTGGGAGCACTGAGGCTGACAGTGGACTGTTTGCAGTCCCTACAACCCTGCCCCCCAACAGCCGCCATGGGAAGCTGTTCCTACCCAGCAAGGAAGCAGAACTGACTTTCCGGCAGCACCTGGATACCATCAGTGTAAGTGAGATGCCTGAACTGAAAATGCAGAATGCTGTGCATGAGCCAGCTTCCAGGAGGTATCACAGGGATTCTGAATTTATCAAAAAGTATGGCCTGCCTTGTGAAGCAGTGCTTCTTATCATGCACAAGTTTAATATTGTATTAACTGAGATGAGTCAGATTTTGACTATATAACGGTGCTTTGAACTGACATTACCTGTTCAGGTAATTCAAATCTGAATGCCATCATACAGCCTGATGACACTGATTTGCTGTCCAGTTAAATTGCTCCAGCAAATATATGTGCCAGATTTAGCAAACACTGACGCCCTTCTGATGTGTAGCTAATTTTAACAAGGCCTCATTGCTGTATTTAAGTCAAATTCTAATTTTTACGTACACCATCTCAGTAAGAATTTTGTAGGAAGCTGAAGTAGTTGGTAATGAAATGGCTTTTTGGGACAAAGCTTTATCTCCATAAAAAAAAGAAGAAAAAATACATTATTGGTGGAAAATATTCTGACTCTAGCAGAAAGGATATTATGCTATCTGAAACAAAACACAGGATTTTAGTTAACTCTTAATTCATCTTTATTGAAAATTAGAATTTGGGGGATATAATTTATTCTGTGTCTGGATGCTTAAAATAGTTGTAATGCATTTCCTGTTGTTGTCCAGATGCAGTCGGACTTCTTCCTGCCGAAGCCCAGGAAGTTACGGAACAGGCACTTGCGGAAGCCACTGGTAGTACAGGTCAGAACAAAGTGTAAATGCCTGTTTTGCTCACTGAGTATCAGTAAGGCTGTAGTGATTTGCACACATCAAATAAAAACCGAAGTTCCTTCATGCATCCATGGAAATGTGAAGCTGAAATTGTGAAGGAAAACCACTTCAGTCTCTAGTGTAACTAGCTATGTTCTCTCTATGAAGAATATCAACAACAGTGGAAGTCCAGTGCCTAAGGTAGTTCAGAATAAAAAAGCCTCTGAAAGAGGCTTCTGGAACCTGGAAGCAGGTTCTGCTACTTGGGCCTTCTGGCACTGAGGCATAGCCAGTGTGTCCTGTGTCCCTGTGCTGTCCTGTGCTGGCAGTGTTGGAGCTGGCAGCCCTCTTAACAACAAAATCTTCCTTTATATCCTTTTCCTGCTTCCTGCTCAATAGTGGATGTTAAACTGTGGTGGATGTAAGCCCCTGTAGTGAAAAAAGCTATAACACACTTTGAAAGAACAATGATTTCTGGAAAAAAATGGGACTTGGAAAGAGATCTATGGAAGGAGTGGCCTGTTGTTGTGCTGCTTTGGTGACAGACAGACATTACCCTCCTTCAGACTGCTCTGATAACCCTGAGAATAGGCACATATCACTGGGACACCAGAGACAGGTGAGAAAAAAGAAATCTGAAACCTAAATAACAGTAACCTACTGGGGAAAACAAAGTTCCCAAGTGTCACTATACCCTTTTTTTTCTTCTATTTTGTATAAGAGTAGGGGATGCAGAAATTACTCCTGGACTATTTTTTGATTCTGCGATCTTCAAATCTGGGCAATTCCATGTGTTTTAAGAGCTCCCAAGTACACACAGCTATCTCACTCATCCACACTTGCTGAATTTTAAGGGCAGATCAGTTTGTACACAGACTAGTTCCCATGTTTAAGGTCACTGTTGTAGTTCTGAGAGAGATTTGAAAATCACTGCAAGTATAATCGGAGAGAATTAACAGTTCTAATCAGCATTTCTCTGAGAATTTTCCATGTGGAAATACTTTATTTTAGTAGTTTACAGAGAAAACACATCATTCCTTTCTGTTGCTTTTTTCTCAAGAGCACACTGATCCCATTGCTGTGTCTGGTGCATGATAGTTATGCCACGGAAATACTCTGCTTATTCTGGAAGGTCTTGTGAACTCCTGCAACTTATACAATGAGTGTAATCCCCTGTCTCTGTTTAAATCTGTTCTGGTTTATTGTTTCTCTCACATAGAGAACACTGCTCCCCAGGCCATCTGGAAATCCGTCCCAGCATGTCTGTTCCTTTTCTATCTTATCCAACTCATCCATTACAGGTGAGTCTAGCACTTCTGAAAACTGAAAAGTGTCCATTAAAACTGCATAAAGAAGTAATTTCTAAAAAGAAGAAAATACTCTTTCAAAATGACAGTGTCACCAGCCTGGAGGATGATGGGATTGCTCTCCTGGATCATTGTCAAGCAAGCTGTGCTTTTGATAAAAATTTTTTCTTCAATTTCCCAAGATTGAAATCACTTAAAGAGCAAGGAGTTCTCAAAAGGGAGATGAAATTCAGAATAAAATACCTAGATAGGGATTTTTGTTCTGTAGGATATAATAATTTGTCTAGATTTTATAGTGGACTTTCCCTAATACCTGGGATACTGTCTAAATTTTATACAGCATAAGCAGCTTGTCCACTGCCCATACGTCCTCTTCTGCTGGTACACTCTTGAGTACAGTGGTAGTACAGGTGATCCCCCATGAAAGCCAGCATGACACCTGAAGGGTTGTCTTCACTGACAGTATGAGAGCAGCTCCAGTAGCACAGCAGCACTTGCTGTTATGTGTTCATGGCAAGACACTGCTTAGCTCATATCACTGTTTTAGCCCCAATTCCATCTCAATTTATTCCGTCATCTCCACTACTTGGATTCCTGCAGCTCGCTGCTGTTTGGAATTTATTTGCTTCCATTGAACTGTGTTGTGTTCTGTTTTAAAGGTGTTAGATTTCATTTCCCTGAAAGGTATTAATGCTTCCCCCCAGGGAGAGGTTCATTTCGGCCAGTCCAGTCCTCACTGACTAAAGCTGCTGTTTCTCGTCCAATTGTGCCCAAAATTCTTCCAACACAGGCCACCAACCATCTGTCTAGTAAGTCATTCTGAGTTCTGCAATAAAAGCCATGCCGGTGTCCTCCAGGCAGACAGTGTCTCGCAGCAGAGAGTGGGTTCCATAATTAGAACAATTAATGAGGTGAAAACAGTGACTGCATCTATGTTTTACCTAGAGGATTCTTTTGAGATGAGAAGACATTCAGATGTTTGAAGTGGATTTTAAAAGATCTGGGTGAGGTTGACCCTTACAACAACTTACATTTTTTACATTGAGTCTACATGGCTGCCAGAGGAAAGATAACAAAATAAGGTTCTATTGTTTCTAGAGTTCCTCTAGTAACCCATAGGAAATTTCTGGAAATTGCATAATGAAATACTTACCAATTTGAAGGACATAAAAGAAAAAAAAATAGAAGAAAAAGATGGGAGGGTAACTGGGATGTTTCACAGCTATTTTGATATACTTCGTAACAGGTTTGAACAGGGCAGCAAAGATAAACATTTTAGCTAAAAGCAATGTTACCCTTGGTGCGGAGAAGCAGCTGACCCAGATGATCAGATCATTACTATTGCTTCTTTTTTACATGGGTTGAGTTTTGGCTCTGGGTAAGTTTAAAAAAATCGTATTTTAGAGAATCATAACAAAGTGAAGAAGAAACTTATAATATGTTTTTTGTTTCACCCAAGGTGCTATTGACTTGGCAGCTAAAAGTGCTGGCATTATCCCTGGTAGTCCCATGCCTGTCCTGGATACAGATGGTTTGCCAGGTGTGTCTCCATTGTCACCAGATGCAGTGCCCACGGTGGTGACAGGGCAGGAGCCAGCAGTAGCACATCAGAACGGAGGCTCCATCACCACTGTGGAGGTCAGAGGCTCTTAAATGAGCTTTTTTCAAGTGCTTAACTGTCTTGCTCTTTCATCGTATAAAAAAGCTGTATTATTATGACTCCTCAGTGAGCTTTCTCCTGGGGCTTGCTGTTAGACTCTGCTGTTGTGGCAGACCCAGTCTGTGTTGTGTAGCGTCTGTTTGGGATTGAGGGATCAGGTCATCATCTCATTGAATGAATTTCCATCCTGTAAAATGGTTTGCAGCTGGTAGAGCATTGAACTTGGCCATCCAGAAATCTGGTTTGAAAAGAAATTATGGCATTTCAAAAATTCAGGAGGGTGTCTATGGCAAAGCATGGACTTTTGGGGATTGTATTTGGAAAAGAAACTGTAATTTCTCCTTGCTGTTTCTTTCACTGAGACTCAGCTACATGTTAGTCCACGTCAGTCCATGTTATGTTCTAAGGGAGCTGATGGACAGTTTTGAAAGACATGAGATGTATGAAGAACACAGATAAATGGTGATAGGCCTTTATTTCTTCCCTGGCCGGCTGGTCACTCACATGGTTTCTGTTGTGGTTGCAGGGCTCAGGCCCAGGGTGCCAGGTGCCGTACATCAGCCTGCCGACCCGGCCCGAGCAGGATGGCTTCCAGGTCAGTGTGTGCTGAAGGAACAGAGCTCTGGAATGGGCAATGTTCTGTGAAAATACCACTGGTATTGCTAGTTAAAACTCTGTACTCCCAGGTAATTGTGCACCACTGGTACTGTCTGGTGGAAGTGAAATCCCTAGCATCTGTAGAAATTCAAAGAAATTTAGGAAAGCTGCTTAAATATGTGTGTGTGCCATTCCCTAAAATAAAGTAAAGCTGACCTGTGAACGACAAACGAGCTTTACATATCTCCTAATAGAGTGGAGGAGTTTATGATCACTCTGCTCTATGTGTGTATTTTAGACATCACAAGGAGACGTTTCAGCAGTTCTCAGTGCTGCTTGCCTTCATGTCGCTAAAGGAGGAGTATTAGGACTAAAAGTGTGATTGTAATGTCAGCATCCTTTCCAGAGATTGACTGTTCATTGTGCTGGATCCAGTAAGACATAGATACTTAAGAGTAGCTGTGATGACACTTAAATTGTAGGAGTGTTGTCATCCTGCCCCCAGACTTTCTCCAGTGGGATCCAGGACCTGGTGCTGGACTTTTAAGCCTCAGAATACAGGCTCTTCTTTTCTTCAGTGGAAGCACTTACCATGCTCCCTGTGATGCCTGCATGTGAAAAAGTCAAATTACTTTGATTGGAGAGCATAAAGGAGATTAAATTTTTTTATGGGACAGATGTTAGGACATGAACATATTAGGCGTTTATTGTAGTAATTGAGGCCTTGGGTCCTGGTTGTTGCTCTCATGACAGCTGTGTATCCACTACATCAGAAAATAATGTTACAGTCCTATGATGAGGTACTGGTAATAAGACTCCATAAAGATCAGTTGAAATCTGGGAAGTCTGGCTGTAAAAAGTGAATAACTGTGAGTTACCAGTTTAAAATATCTGTATACTCTTCCATCAGTTAAAGAGGTTTTGCCTATACCAAGGCAAATTAATACACACCTATTTAGAACTATCTTGTAGAATAATCAAAATTAGGTTAATTTTAAGATTATGCTTGTTCTGTTATGCAGGCTGTTTTAAATATTCTTTGGAATGTTACAGGCTCATATTTTTTCAGATGATTTGGCAGAATATGGGCTGAAGCATATTTGTTTATGCTCACAGGTACTTTTCATTAAAATAATACAGATTTATTATATAAATAGTATATTCCTCTAATTTAGGCATGTTATCTACTAGATTTTTCCCTTAAAAGTCGGGTTTTAATCTGATACTCAAGAGCCAAAATGTTGCTTTTTAGTTTTCTAAGTTCTTTATAAATTTATGAACAATTAATTCAATAGGGTACATCAGTCCTTTCTCTGCCAGAACTGGCCAAGACTTCTCTCCAGAATGGTCTGTCCACCCCTCCACTTCCCTCATCAGAAGCTTCTAGTACTCGGCTCTCTCCTCCCAATGTTTCTGCTCTCTTGGATATTTCCCTGCCTGGACCACCTGAAGATGTGCTTTCCCAAGGGGAACCTGCCTCTCAGATCAGTGATTCCATCATTGAAATAGCCATCAGCTCTGGCCAATACAGTAAGTCTAAGATTAGCTAAAGTCTGCCTATCCACTTGAAAAAAATCCCTGACATCTTACATAGCAGCAGAAACTTCTCCAGAAGCAGTTCTTGGGTTATGAGGTTTTTGTGGGGTTTTTTTTTGTTTGTTTGTTTCCAAATATCTGTTGGAAATAAAATTCTGTGCCTGGCCTTTATTTTCTAGCAAATATGGGGCAGGGGGGTTATTGTTGTTGTTTGGGTTTTTTTTCCTTTCTAAACAAAACTTGGTGCAGTGTCCTGTAACTTTACTATACCATATTGACTGAATTTGTGATCCCTGACATTGGCTTACAGGTGAAGGTGTTTCTCTCTCTCCTGCAAAGCTAAATGGCAGTGACAGCTCTAAAAGTCTTCCGTCCCCATCCAGTAGTCCTCAGCAGAACTGGATTGCGTCTCCCACCCACGATCCCCAGTGGTACCCCAATGACTCCACAGACTCCTCCCTCAGCAGCTTGTTCTGTAAGTATCCAGATGCAAAGAAGTGCAACCAAAAAGTGCTTTCCTGTTAAAAAAAAGAAACATTGTTTATCAGTAGTGAATCCTTTGAAAAATTATAAACCCAGTAGGACATTAGTAGAATTCTTCCAAATACTTCTTGCTTTCATTTCCACAGTGTTACCTTGGATACATTTTCTCTCTCTTTACAAGTCTGTTCCTGAAAAGATCCTATTGCTAGACTGGGGCCTGTACCTTGAGACAAGTAATTCCTTGGCAGTTCCTTGTAGTCTGTTTGGAGCCTGACTCATCAGTTAGAGTGAGACATTTGCAGTGTTGTGCCAAAATGAACAGATGTCTTTGGCTCTGCTGGTGGAAAAATAGACTTTGTTGTGTGCTTGATAAGTACTATCTCAAAGACAATGAGGTCACTCACTTGGTTTGGTTGAGGTTTAGTTGTTGAGAGTTTTTCGTAATTAATAATTCATGGGGCCAGTGTAATGAGTCTCGTTACTCTTAGCAGTGTGGTGATGGTATCAGTGGTGGTAACAGGTAATTTTTAAAATATGGAAGAAATGAATATCTATCCTCTATTTGGATTTTCCTTGTCCTTCTCTTTATCCTCCCAGTTAAAAACACTCAGTGCAGTGACTTACTGATGTGCCTTTTCTTTGTAGCAAGTTTCATCTCCCCAGAGAAGGGACGAAAAATGTTACCAACTCCAGTTGGGAACACCAGTGGCACCTCTTTACTGGGACCCAGCCTGCTGGATGGAAACTCACGGGACTCCTTTGTGTCGCGGTCCCTGGCAGACGTGGCCGAGGTATGTCAGCAAATTACACTCAGGGTCTGCTTCCTCTTGCAATGCTGGAAGTTACAGTTATTGGATGCTGTCTGTCAGACCCTCTTGAGATACTTTGAAGGCAGAGGTGCTTTGATACCTGCACTTCAGCTCAATAGAAGATTACAGTTATAACATAAAGATGTAAAATTATCTGAGGGTAATTACCCAACACCAGAGCTGGTGTGAGAAGCTGCTGTGAGTGCCTTCAACGCAGGTTCTTTTTGCTGAGGGAGGTCATATTCACATGTTGGATATATCTTTGTTTTGACAGAGAAAGATTCAATCATTCTGTTTATGTGTCCTGCTTTGTAGAGCAAGAACTGAAAGTGCTAAAGATAAGAGAAAGATTAATAGTGAGGCAGCTACAATACAGTTGGAAGCCTGGTAGGAAAAAACAAATAGGTCCAGAAGGAAGGAGTAGGACATGGCTAATACCAAGTCACCTGAGAGGATGGCAGAAGATTCTGTGCTGCTGAATTAATACCTCTGCTGGCAGAGCTATCTATCCCTTTGTTTTGAACTCCTTTGAAGGGGTAGAATGAAGCCCAGCAGTTTTTAAGGCTGTGACACACTTAAGGACAGAGCTCCCTTTCAGAGAGACAGGAAGAATGAGCTGCAGGAACATTATGCAGCTTAGCAAGGAAAATGCCAAGTCCTGCCTTAGGAAGGGATTAAGGAATAACCCCACAGCCGGGGACTGGCTGTGTGGGAAGGAGCTCTGCTGTACCTGGATATGCCAATAGACATGAGCTGAGTGTGATCCAGGGCAGATCCAAAGGTGTGGAACCAAAGGTGACCAACGATGTCATGAGCTGTTTTTAACAGGAGCATGGCCAAGATACTGAACAAAATTACAATTAACGTGCTCTGCTCTGTAGAGCAGTGAAGTCCACCTGCTGTGAGACCATGTCTAGAATACTGTCACCAGTTTTGAGTACCCAGTATATAGGAGAAAGAGATTAACTGGAGCAAGTTACCAGGAGGATCAGGCAGTGAAGAAAGGGTGATGTCTAGGTTTCTTCAGCCTAGGAAAGGCTTCAGGGTGGGAGGGACCCTGCTAACTGCCAACACCTGCAGTAGGGTCATTGAGAAGATGTAGCCAAGCCCTTTACAGAATGGTGATGGGAGGTGGGAGGAACAAGCAAAAGATAAACTGAGAAAGGTTCTGCTACAGCTATAGAAAAACTTCACGTTGAGGATAGGCAGCCAAGGAAACAGGTTGCCCAGAGATTGGGCAGAGAGATGCCCAGAGATGTTACGTGGTGACTGTCTTCAGGGCTTTCCAGGGCTCACATCAATAAAGCTCCAAGTGAGCTGGTCTGTCCTTATTAGGTGAACCTGCTTTGAGCAGGAAGTTGAATTAGGGACCCCTTCAGGTCCCTTCCAGTCTGTTATCCCACAGTTTAGTTAATAACTCAGTACAACATCACATAACTTGTAATTTCTTGGGGCCTTGCCATTATGGAAGGAATGTGTCATTTCTCTATTGCCCTTTGGATTTGGATAAGGAGGTTCTGTACAGACCGTGTAACCAGGAGCTGCAGCAAGCTCATGCTGATTTAATGTGATTTTTCAGACCTGAAACACAGATGCACTTCTGGCATAAATAAAAGATTCTGTTTGCTTGGTAGTGAGAAGCTGTCAAGGTGTGTTCTAATTAAAGAAACATATGATAATTTATTTTCGTGGATTGAAGTGACATTGCAGCCCTCAATATTACCAACTCCCTTTAGAAGAAAACAGGGTAAGCCTCCATGTTATGCACAGGAGAGCAGCTCTTGTGGCAGAGGTAATACCTTTAGATAATCTACCTGTGCACCTTAATGCTAAATTGGAGCAGGTAAGGCCCATTGAGACTATATGTGGTTAGGTTTTTTAGAAGCTTCCATTTAGTTGTGGATAAGAAGAGCTGTTCTCTAACTTGGGTCAAGTAAGATAGTGTCTCTTTAATATGAGGAGAGGCTGGGGAGAAGCTGAGGGAACCAGACTCTTCTCAGGACAAGAGGGTGCAAGCAAAATTTGAAACACATTAAATTCTACCTGAAGACAAGAGATCTATTTTGAGGTAATCAGGCATGGAAACAGGGTATCCAGAGAGTTTTGGAATGTCTGTCATGGGGATAATTCAGCACCTGCCCAACAAGGTCCAGGGCAACCTGTTCTGGCTAACGCTGCTGAAGTGAGATGGTTGGATAAAATGCTCTCAAGATGTCCCTTCCAACCTCCGTTATTCCATGAAATTGCCACTGACATGTAGCTCATCTCTTCTCTCCTTGTCTCTTCCAGGTGGTGGATTCCCAGCTGGCTTGCATGATGAACGAGAACAGCATAGATTACATATCTCGGTTTAATGACCTTGCTCAGGAGCTGTCGATACCTGAGCCGACTCGCAGGGAGATCCTGTTTGATGGAGGAGCTGGTGGTCCCCCGATAGGGGATCTGTCACAGTAAGGGAATGACCAGCAGGCTGGTGCAGATGGGTCAGCTAAGTTGGAGCTTGCAGAGCTGGAACTTGACGAGGGCAGCAGCTGAGGCTGAGTTATCACTGTCCAGTGTGCTTCTTTCTAACAAAGAAGCATTGGTTTCAAAGGCCTCAAGAAGTACTTACAAGTCCTGGGATGTGCAATAGGCTGGCAACAACAGAACATGGAATAACATTACAGGACATAGTGTGTCCCTTCATCAGTGATGAAAGATTGAAGGTTTGTGGGACAGTCCTGGACTTGTACTTTGGAATGGCCTAAGCAAGCGGCTCAAGTAGGGATGGGATTGCCACAAGCTCCTGTATATGAATTATTGTTTGCATAGAGATCAGAATGCCATGCTTTTGGACTCACGTGAAAGTTGTGGAGGATGAAGGGTAGGGGTGGGTAGGGGAACCATTGTGTATCTTGACACCTAGTTGGCAGTCCTAGTTGGCAGTCTTACTACCATTCAGTCAAACTGAAATTCTTGCACTCTGTCCAGGGCACTGCCACTCCTCAATGCTGTGTTCTTACAGACCACTCTGTTCCTTTGGCTCTTTGACCATTCCAGCAGGGCTCACACCTGCTTGCTTGTTTGGTAGGAGAGCTCTAATCTGCCCTCCTCCTGTGCTGCTTGGATCCCCTACTTTTAAACCCCATGACATCACAGTCATTATCACCATCACCCTGACTGCACTCATATTCTTAACCTTTGAGATTCTTCAGCACATTGCACAGTTGACCCTCTGAGTGGGAGAGTGCTTTATTGCTCTTCCTGAAGAAAGTTCCTTTTTAGATCTGGAAACATGGCAAAAGGGCTTACACTAGGACAGCTGTGTCATAATTAGTCTTGGCTTTGCTGGAAACTTGTAAATATTGACATCTGCACAAAAACTGAGGATTTACCTGGGAGAGGAAATAGGAAAGAATATTTTAATGTGTAGGAACAAATACTAGGTTAACACTAAAGCAGTTGAGACCGGTTTTATGTCATGAAGAGAAGTGTCAAGTTCTAGCTTAATCCCTTAGTCCTTCCCTACTTCCTCTTTGTTCTGTGAACTCTGGGTGCTCTGTAGTACCTCAGCATCATTCTTCATTACAGTCACTCCCAGGCATGAGTGGGTCTGGCACTCCCTGTCTGAAATCCCTGTGCATTTAATGTTTTGTTTTACTGTAGGAAAAACACAGATCCTGATTCCAGTGGGTTCAACAGGATAGCACGTTAATTTCTGGGGAGCTGGTTGTCCATCAGTTCTAGCTTTATAACTCAGGAGACTTTTCTTAGTCCCTTCCCCTTCCTTTTCCTTTTCCTTCCCTTCCCTTCCCTCCCATGTTGTGCCCCTTTTGTAAACACTTGTCTGCTTCTCCAGTTAAGAGGATGTCTCTTGGCTGGTGTGGGTAGCTCTGAACTTTTCCAAGGGGCTGCTCCTACATAAACCTCAGCTTTGTATTAATAAATAAACAAACCTTCTCCATCTCTTAGGCTGTTATCATGGGTTCATTTCCCAACTTGCACTATACTTGGTGGATGTAGTTCTGCCTGCCTTTAGCTACTTGTACAAGTCATTTCTTTGACTGGGAGTCTCTTGTAACTTGCACACAATGCACTGACTGCTGTTGGCCCAGTCCCTTCACCCTGCTTTAGGCAGATGATTTTTAGCTTCTATGGAGTTGGCCTTGTGTTTTCTGTCATTAGAAGAAATCTGAAGAAGTTTTCTGATGCACACAGAGCCTTGTTTGGGAATTCTGACAGAATTGTCAGGAAATCACATAAACCTGGAATAGGAAGTTGAAGGCTGTCACAGAAATGAATGCTAGGGTCTGTTTTGTTCTGAGCATTCCCCCTTGGTATGGAGAGGATACCTGTTAATCTCAAGAGTCATGCTCACTAAAATTTCAGTTTTACTTAGAATTTAGTTGTGTTTTGGTTTGGACTTTTCCAGATTGTTCCCGCTTGGTTTTGGGTTCCTCCATTACTAATGCAGATTGTTCTATATGCCATGCCTCCAGAAATCATTCAGATTTGCAGGACAAAAGTAGAAGGCACCTACTATGGCAGTAGATTACAGAACGTGCAGAAGGAAATGTGTTACATTCTAATCAAGTACTGTCTAAAAAGAAATCTTAACTCTCATTCTTAAACTTCTAAATATTGCAAGAGTAATGTGAGTGTCTCCAGTGTATTTGTAACTTGACAAACTTTTCATCTGCCCTATTGATGCTGGTAATGCAGTGGGTATGACACTGGGTTTGGCTCTGAAGTTGCCTAGAATAAAGGCCAGTGTTGCTGCACCTGCCACAGGAGTGGAGAGCAGACCACTTCATCTTCATCCATGAAGGCTTTTTGCCTGTGATACAAGGAGCTGTCAGCTGCCCTGCCTCAGCTCACCCAGGGGGAAGGACACAACTGCAGAATTAAGGCAGCACAAGAGGCTATTTTTGATGATGCCATGACATCAGAAAACTTCTAATACCCTGAACTTTTGTAAGTGGGCTTGAACCACTCAGTAATAACAGAGTATAAATTACAGAAACCAGTTCAGCACTCAGAATATTGGGGTTAGGAATGTGTTTGGCATCAGCCACTTAAAAGTTGGCATTATGAAGCAGAATTTGATTTCAGAAATGTAATGCATTGCAAACTGCTTTTTAAGAATAAAGCCCTTTGAGGACAAGGGAATAACTTCAGAATAATTAAGATCATTGTGGTAATTCTGAATTGATGCAGTATTTGATACCCTTACTATGTGAAAGGCCATTTAAACGCATCTCTGATCAGACCAGCTCTAGATTTTAGGTCAGTGTGCTTTACAATAATAGTCATCATCAGTTTGTGCCTGAGACTGCTGAGGAGGTGGTGTATACACTCATGCACACACACACATGTGCATGTGCAGATTTGGGGGGGTGGGGGGGTAATACTCAAAACTTCTTCAATTTTAATTATTTCAGCTTCCCCAACAGCTGTAACAAAATCTGTATGAGCAACAATGTCAGGCTAAGCATACAACCAAGCAAGTGACACTGAAATGCACACAGTATCATTTCTGAGGTAGAAGTGACTTCATTAGTACTTTCCTGGGGCACTATGAGGTGTTGGAGAGGACTATGGGACACTAACAGCCTCCAGGTGTAGGAGTAACTGCTCTAGGCTTTTCCCTCTCAGTGACCATAAGGCAGTTCTGAGCAGTTGACAAGGTAAATGGCAGAAGATTCAGTGTCTCATCACCATGGGCTGGGTTTACTACACGAGAGCAATACCACAGGCCAAGGTTAGATCCACCCAGGTGTGTGCTCACACTGACAGAGATCTGTGCGAGGTGTTGCATCCTGATCACTCGCAGAATCCATTTTATCCTGTATCACTAAATCTACTAAGCATAGGAGTAGTAATTGTCATACAGCATTGTTAAGCCTTTTATTGACACCCTCTATATTTCTAAATTGAATTAAATTACTTGATTCAAATCTAACCTATAAAAGACATCTTATTTACTGACTGCAGATCCCAGAGTGGAAATTCAGTTGCATTTTGTTTTTTACACTCAGACTTCAGATGCATTTATAAGGAAAGTACTGCACTTTTTCTTAACCTTTTTAGACCTTTGAATCTGTTAATTTCACAGCAATTTGTAAATGTTAACTGAGTGAGACCTTGGCAAGCACTACGGCAATAAGTTATCATTAATTATTGAAACATGATAACTGCTTTAGAGCTTATGGTTCTGGCAGCAAAATTTAATGCTGTTTCTTTTAATAATAGTTAAGCCATATCATCTTAAGTTTCTGGCTTGTTTGAGATGTGAATTTGTTTTATAGATTATAAATATACCTATATAGTGTATGTATAAAGCAAAATGCCTGTCCTTACTGATTATTTTTTGTACCATACTGTAAATTATATTATTTATTCTTTACCAATTTTGGAAAAAGGTGTTTTGGTTATTTAATATAATATACAAAAGCTGTTAAACTTCTTCTGTTTAAATTTCCAATTCAACTTGTAAAGCTGTTTTTATTCTTGTGCATAAATACATACTAATACTTGGTCTAACTTGGGTCCAGTGTGTTCCTTGCTGTTCATGTCCTCTCAGATTTTTTCATTTAAGCTTTATTTACATGATCATGTCCTTGTGGGGGTGGGGGTTAAAATTCATCCGTAAGGCCAAGCCCTTCAAGGTGATTTGGCTGCAGTGAAATCAGTTGCCTAACTCCCATTGGCATCTCCCATCCCAGAATTTTGATGAGTCTCACCATGATCAGAGAAAATCTTGGTAGGGTTGTTTTTGCTTTATAGCTTCCATTCTCAGTAGTGTCTGCTCATGGTGAGTTTCAGAAATGTGGCAAACCAGAGGGCTGGCTATCATGAATGGCCTGTCTAGGGCCATAGGCACCAGTAGCAAGGGGGAGAAAGAGGGAACAACAAACAAGAAAACCAACAAAAAAAATTCCAACCACCGCCACCAAGAAGGTACAATAAAAATGGTAGTATATATCTTGAGGGTTTGGGGTTTTGTTTTTTTTCCATTTACAGCTTCAGATAAGTAGAAACTTGGCTGTGGAAGTTGTATTCAGGCCATCACGTTTTATACAGCCACTACCAGAAACACCTTTTCACCCCAGGACACTCAAGAACAGGAAGCCCTGATATGGTTGTATAGTCTGTCTTCAGAGCTTTCCAAGATAAAACTTAAGCTCATAGAAAGGTGGGCTGACCCAGCACACCCTGCTTTTGGGCAAGTTGGACTCAAGGCCTGAAGTTCCTGTGATCTAGGTCAGTAACTAACTCCTTTTTGTACACTTCTAGGATTTTGGTCTCTATGACATACCAAAAGGCAGCTTTAATGTTGCACTGAGAAAGTGCAAGTGTGTAATTGGTTAGAAATGAAGAATGTTCTAAAAAGCTCAACATAAGTTTTATTAGTAATATTTTGATACTTCCTTCCCACCCAAAAAGTGCATGTTCATCTCTCCCATCTGTTTACTGAAAAAATTGGGCTATGACTAAGCTCTTTACGTGCAGCTTCTTCCCTCCACTGGCTGCAAGCCTTTGTCAGCACAAGACTTTTAAATCTTTTCCACCTTCTGTCAAAGCTCCTTCTGAATCTTCTCTCACAAATTACCTAATTTTGCCCTTAATGACCAAAATTTAAGACTGTAAAAATGGAATGAGTCCTAAAAATGATTAGCAAAATAAGGTACTGCAGTGATAGTGTTATAAATGGGCAGGAGACAATGTTTCCTCCTTAATTGTCCTTACTGATTTCAGCTCTTAGGAAGGGGGGGTCTCGAGGGTGGCTTCCGCCCCTCCTGCTTGGAGCTACACCGCTGAGGGGGAGGTGCAATCCATTCTGCAGCTCTTGCCACAAAGTGGGAGTTCTCCTTCTCACGGGAGTCCCGAAGAACTGTCTCAGCTCGCACCGAGCCCAGGGATGTCCCGCTCTCCAAGTACTTTTTAAGTTACAGTGAGATACAGGAGATTGTTCGTACATCCTTCTGGGTGTTGCCAGTTCAGTGCTGTCCTTTGCAGCTCTAAATTGTGAGTTGGCTCCTTTCCGCTAGGGGCTTCTGGTGTTGATTCAGTCCCATCATGCAGCTGGGCTTTGTAATTTCCATCCTCGGGCTGGCACTGACCAGCAGGGAGGGGCGGTGTGAACGGAGAGTAGCCAGAGGGTAGGCAGAGAGTAGGCAGAGAGTAGGGTTCTGAAGGACGAGTCCAGAGCAACAGGGCAGAGAGGAGACGGGGTCCTGCTGAGGAAACTAAAATGGGGGGGACAGCAATGTCGGGGGGAAACAGTGGCAGTCTTACCTAACGGGGAAGTGACAGGAAAAGTTAGTAGAATTTTTAAGGCAGAGAGTACAAAAATGAATACAAATGGTTTTTAATACTAACTACCGTTACAATTTTTAACTAACTTTGACCCTGACTGTATAACTTTGTAACTACTTTAACATTTCAGAGTTGTTCAGACTTTATTTCTCACAATAGTATATATTTTTCATGGGGTTTTTTTGGCTTTATTTGATTTGTTTTTTTTGGTCCTTCAAAACAAAAGCAGCAATATGCTGCTAAATTTATGCCTCTTAAGTTTATTTCTTGACATATGGAAAGCTGTAGACCTATGAAATAAAACCTTCAGCTGAAAATGTTAGCTTGTGATGTTACAGTCAATGAAAAATAGTTAGAAAGGCCATGCAAATGCTGGCTCTGCAGGCGCAGCTATACCATTTCCTCCCAGTGCAGATTCTCTAGGCAGCTGACAGCTTTCATGTGGCAGTCATCCCATGCTTCAGCCACAAGTCTGTCAGCAAACCATGGACACATGCTAGGGAGCAGGGTAGATCACAGCAGCCAGACTCTGCTCAACATTCTGCTGCCAAACCCCTGTGCACACTGACAAGGCCAGGTGAGGCATAGGGGCCTGACACACAACAATCACAGAATTGATCAGATTGGAAAGGACCAGAGTGGGTCATCTGATCCCATTTCCCTGCTCAAGCAGGGTCATCCCAGAACACTTGGCATAGGGCTGTGTCCAGATGGTTCTGGAATATCTCCAGTAAGGGAGACTCCATACTCTCTCTGGGCAGCCTGTTCAGTGCCCAGTCACTGCACAGGGATGAAGCTCTTCCTCATGTTTGGGTGAAACTTCCTAGGCATCATCCGCTGCCTTTGCCACTTGTTCTACTGGCTGACACCAGAGAGAAGAGCCTGGTCCATCCTCTTGATACCCACCCTTTGTATATTTATACACATTAATGAGGTCCCCTCTCAGCCATCTCTTCTTGATGTTGAACAGGTCCAGCTCCCTTTCCTCATAAGAGAGATTCTCCAGACTCTTGACCAACTTAGTAGCACTCTGATAGAACTGCTCCAGGAGCTCCATGTCTCTCTGGTACTGTGGGGCCCAGATGTGTAGACAATGCTCCAAATGTGACTTCACCAGGGCTGAGTTAAGGGGCAGGATCATCTCCCTTGACCTGCTGGCAATACTCTTTCTAAGGCCCAGACAACTTCACACTTCTTGGCCCCAAGGCACACAGCTGGTCAGGGACAGACACCTGTGCACCAGGACACCCAGGTCCTACTCTGCAGCACTGCTGTCCAGCAGGTCAGCTCCCAGCCTGTACTGGTGACCAGGGCTGCTCCTCCTCAGCTGCAGGATTTGAATTTCCCCTTGTTGAATTTCAGAAGGTTCTTCTCTCTACCTATCTCCCCAAGCTTCTGAAGGGCTGAACAGCCCTCTGAGGTATCAGCCAGTTCTCAAAGTCTTGTATCAGCAGTGAACTTGCTGAAGAGGCATATGCTCTTTCATCCAATCATTGATGGACAAGTTATACAACACTGTGCCCAACTGAGACCGCTGGGGGACACCACTAATGACAGGTCTCTAATCTTACTCTGTTCTACTGATCACAAGCCCCTGGGATCTGCCACTCAAGCAGTTCTCAATCCATGCTACTGTTCACTCATCTAACCCCCTTTTCTTGAGTTTGCATATGAGGATATTGTGAAGGAAAAGTGAGGTGGGCAAAGAAGAATTTTGCTTGATTCCTCAAGTACAGACTGCCTTCCACTTGCTTTTCACTTCACAATTGGTACCTGGTTTTTGCCGGAGGATGGATAGAGGATCTCCTTTCTGTTGGCTGCTCCCGTCTTATGGTCTTCTTGGGAGGCCAGAGCACGGTCCCACCAATCTATGTCTCTCTCTGATTTTCTAATACTTATCTGCCTTTTTAGTTTTTTGTGTAGCTCTGCTACCAGGCTGGGCAGGTCATCCACCTGGTCATCCACCTGACAACACTGGTACAATCCACTGACAGACTCAGGCATTAGCTGCAGACTAAAACCTGGATGATTACATGGTTTTTTTTCATGTTTTGCATGGGCTTCTTTGGGACTTCAGTCTGAGCGACCGCATCTTTGGTGAGTTTAGGGGACTCAGTTCCCTGCTGAGTGGGCACCATATATTTGAATTCTCTCAGCAACTGTAATGACCAGAAACTGAACAAACTGCCTGTGCTGCAGCGCCCTTCCCGCTCCATGTCCTGTTCGCTCGTCCGGGTCGCCCGCGCTCCCTGGAGCTGCTCAAGTCTCCCGCGCTGCCCCGGGCAGCGCTCCCTCGGCGCCGGAGGGGCGGCCGGGTGCGGGCGGGGCCCGGGGTTGCTGCTCAGGTATCCTCGAACTCGGAAACGCTGTGGAGGGCAGCAGGTTACGAAGTCTGGCCTACAAGGTTATTCCGTACCATGATCTTCCTCCTGTTTTCTGCTTTGCATCGCCATTTTGAGGTGAAACCTTCACATAAGATTGTGAAGGTTTGTAAGGTTGAGGCCCGGGCCACGCCCGGCCCCTCTCCGCTACTACAGTCATCTCCTTCCCCACCCCGTCCCTTTAAACGCCCATCACTGCTCGCCCCGCCCTTCCTCAAGCCAATGGCTGTGCAGTTTCCTCTGAGGGACGGGCAGGGCAACCAATGGAACGCACCCCGGGTGAGCGCCGACGCGGGTCGTTTTAAGCTTCCCTCCCTCTGCGAGGCTGGCCGAGCAGGCGGGATTTCGAGCGGCTGGGCTGCGCACGATAGGCTGCTCCTCGTGATGGGCGGCTAAATCGGACAATGGCCGGGCAAGGCGGGGCGGCCGGCTCTCCCTGCGGCGCGATTGGAGCGAGGCTGTGGAGCGGTGTTGCTGAGTGCCACCATGTTCCAGGGCGCTGAGGCCGAGCCGGCCAAGCCTAGCTCCAGGTGGGGTGGCGTGGGACGCTCGGCGGCGCGGGGGAAGGACTCGTGCGACGGCGCGGAGTCCTCGGCGGGGCTTTGTTCGGGGGCCGGAGGACTCCGGCTGAGGGCCGTGATGAGGAGAGGGGGGCGGGCTGGGGATGTAGACTCTGGCCGAGGAGTTAGGGTCCCCCCTCAGGGGCCTCTTCGCCGTGGTGGGCGGAAGCGCAGCGCCGTACCGCTGGATAGAAGCCAGCACACGGCTGGTGCCTTCGCCGTGCCTCGGTTTGTTTGTCCCGTGCCCGGGGGCTCGTGAGGAATGACCGCACTGCGCTCCGGTCGGTGCTGCCTCGGGCTGAAGCCACGCTTGGGGCACACGGGGAGAGCCCCAGCAGGGCCCGACCCCAGAGCTCCTGCAAGGACTCCTGCGCCGGGAGAAGGCCTAGGGCGGGGAGCACCTTTTCCCGCTGTGCTTCTACTCACGGGGAGCGAGGGTGAGCTACTTTCTGTGAAGCTGTGAGGGGGAGAATTCAGCACAAACGCCTGCAGGAGCAGATGTCGGCTTCTTTTCGCCCTACGAAGTTGAAATGTATTGCTTTGTTTGGAGGAGGGCAGATACCCTGAATACCGCAGGGCGTGAGTGCAGTGATTAATCCATCTGCGAGGCTGTCGCGCACGGGGAGGAGGAAGGGTTTCGAAGTTGTCTAAGAATGCTTTAAGTCTTCCCGCACTGCAGTCGCTCTAAGATGAGACCTGGTTTTAGAAGACTTTTGAGGATGCTCTGTCCTTAGTGTAGTCTCTGCGAAGTGTCTGTTCTCATAGTAGTTTTGAAGCCACATTTAACGCATCAGTTGGGTTTCCGGGCAGACCATTGCAGCGTGTTAGTAACAGCGAGCAAAAGTGGCCTTACAGCTTGCTCCCCGGTGCCGTGTTGGGCTGTGTTTGTGGTGAGCAGGAGCCACTCACAGCTCTGTACCAGAGCCCGTGGCAGCACCGCAGGAACTTCCTTCAGCAGGTTTACAGCGTGGTCTCTGAGGCGTTTACTGTATTGACTCATGGCCTGGGCCGTCAAGGGCAAAAGTACCCGGTTTAAAGACACAGCTTATTCTGTTCATTCCCTGAACAAAACTTGGTTTAGTGAGAATGCAGGTTTTTGCAGTTCTTGGTATATAGAAGTTGCTCTAAATAAAACTGAGCCTAATTCCAAATCCCTGCAAGCAACCACCGCTGGCTGTGGAAGTGGGGGAAAAAAAGTCTTCCCTAGTGTGAAAATCTTGCCACAAAAATTACAAACAAGTCTTTGTATTTTGAGAACTTCATAATACAGGGATATTACTGTTAGAAATAAATGGTGCTAAAAAGGTTTTAAGTGAAAGCTTTCACTTAATTGTCCAGTGAAATGTGTTTCTAGTGATCCTGTTAATGTGTACAGTGATAGAGCAAGCAACTAGTTTGCTGAATCGAATTAACTGCCTAGTTCTATTTTATTAAACTTTAACAATGACACTTTTTATTTTTAAGGAGCTTTTGCTTTTTCAAAATGAAACATAAACCCGCATGTCTAAGAGCTTCTAAAAGCAAAGCAGGACAGAGTTTTATCATTCTGCTGTTGTGCGCTATAAAGATGCATTGTATTAATGTACTCTCCATTCGTCCTGTATATGAGCAGTTTCGTAACTACTGCAAAGAGCTGACAGTGGTAAATTTAACCATCTTGGAAATGTAATACACATGTTCCTCTACTCCCATCGGGGCCACTGCAGAGTATGGTGGAGCTTTCAGATCAAGAGCATGGCTGCATAACACAGCTTGCTGTTTGCATGTGAGCGAGCTGTTTAATGAGCCATGAGTCTGTTGATCCCACAGCAGGAGCACCTCAGGACCTCTGGTCTTGTTTTAGAGCCTGCCGTTCCAAACCTCAACACCTGCTTTCTGCTAGTCTCTTATGTATAATGCAGCTCTTATCTCCTGTATTAGAACAGTCTGAAAACTGGTAAAACTTCAGTGTTTAACTTTCAGGCAGGATTTAAAAAAAAAATTATGTAGAGGGTGTCTTGAAGTAATGGATAAGCCTTCTGTAGGTGGGCTGAAAGTCTTAATGAGGAAAGGGCATTCAAATTCAGCTGTGTTAGAATGTAGGAGATTAAAAAAAGATCAGAAGAACAAATTAAAATTCTTCAAATCTGCCAGAAGAGAACAAAGCAATTAGTAGGGGCTTTTAAACTTGCAGAATAGGGCTCTTGATTTAGCTGTTTTAGAGGAGTTCACAAACTTCTGGTCTGCTGAAGGGGAGGGGGAGTAAGGCAGATTTAGATTTTGTAGAAGACAAAGGGTTGTTTTTTCACAGTTTGAAAGAATAAAACAACACCTTCCCAAAGGAAGAAAGACCCAACCGACCTGGCTACGAGAAACAAAACTGTCTCTGTATAGACTGGCATAATACTGATGTAAACTAAAATGACTATAAAGTGTAAACTAAAGTTATTATACAGCATATGTTAAATTTCTCTGTACTCTGTTAAAGCAACTCATCTTGGCTGGCTGAGTTTAGCGTGCTGTTTCCCTTCGGTAGGATTTACACGTGAAGTCTGATTTTCTTGGTGGGGAGGACCTGTATTTCTCACTGCTCTAGAACTGAGTATGTGGTAGTACAGGGATGCCAGCAGTGCTCTAGAGGCTACATACACAGCAAGAAAATAGCTTTGTAGTCTCCCACATCTTTGGTTGGAGGGAAAGAGTGCAAAGCCCTGTCCTCTTTGTCGGCATCAGCTGACAGATTTTGTTGCGGTATTTCAAGGATATTTTGGGTAATTCCTGTGAATGACTTAGTTATCTGACTTCGTGTTAGTTTGAATTTTATTAACCTGGTGTCACTGCCGTTTGAAAGTTTGTGTAATGCTTGGAAGGTTCCCAGCACTTCAAAGTTCTTGAAACTGAGGTGGTAAATCCACTTTGTGTATGTAGAGTCAAGACATTATTTTGCATGATGCTGGCAGAAAAAGTACTTTTGCTGATTTCTGCCTTGTAAGCAGCACCAGTGATACCTCTAGTTAATTTATTCAACAGAAAGGTTTTCTTAGTGTGGATACTAAGCTCAAAATAAGAGGACAGTAGAAGATTAATCAGTGTTGGATTTATTTTGATGAAGTTTCTTTACTGAATGATCAAGACTCTTAAAATTGATTTTCTCTAGAATTTCTTTCTGCAATAGCTTTTAAAACCCACTGCAGGAATGAGAAGTAGTTTGATTCTTATGACTGGCCATTTTTCTTAAACCAAAAAAATTCTGAATGTAGTTATTTTATTATTCCCTTCTATGCTTCTAGGCATGTGTTAAGCAAACAGTGTGGTAAATTGAATGAATCTGGGGTGTAAGAGACTCCAGCTGTATAAACAGCTTTTTACTTCCTTTCAGTCTCTTTGCTGGTATACTTAATGTAGTTGGAATGCAAGAAAGACTAAATGCAGTTTAAAAATAGCTGAAAAGAACAGGTAAAGTCAAAAATAATTTCAATTATGTGAAAGGAGTCCATTTTAACAGACACCCCTTCCCAAACTACTTTTTTGTAGAGTTCCCTTTTCCTTCAGTCTCCCCACTTCAAATACATCAACTTGCCTCATGGTTTCTGGACCTTTTTAATGATTGAAATTCATAATTTACCTATACAGTGTCCGCTTTAATCGTGCGTTTAAGTCTTCTAAAATACGTAGAGAGCACAGAGGCCGGATGGATCTGTAGTCTGTTGGTTGCTAAATTGTACATAAATAAGCTTTGTATGATCTAACCTGTGCTTTGGACAAGGAGTTGTCCTGTCTGCTGAAATTCTAGTTACTCCTTAAGCTAAAGGCATTTATTAAATCCACCGTCATACTAAGGATTGAAATATTGAAATGGGCCAGCAATTCAGTCCCTCTGAGGCGAATACTGTCAACATAAACTATTCCCAGACCATCGGGATTGTGCAGGAGAGACAGGACTGCTGAGAGACGTATCAGAGCATGATTTATTGCTCTTATCTTTTACAGTCTAGTGGAAGGATGAGAACGCCTTCACGGCATAAGCCAGTAGTCACAAGATCTCTAGTTACAGCGCCTTTGAAAGGCTTACCAGCCAATAAACCACTGCCACAAAGAATGTTTATGTCTGTAACCTCATAGTTAATTGTTTTGTTTTACGTGTTTTTGCCGCAGTGCGGGCTTTTCTAACCAATCATATAATGACACACAAACTTACAGAACTACACCTTAAAACTTCTTATTACCTTTATAACTACTTCTGTATCTTAAACTTTAAACCCGAAAACTTTCCACTACCTAGCTTAACATGTTTTTACTTAAACTACAAATCCACATTCTTGCTTCTAGTCTCTAAATCTGGAAGCCTTTTCCAAGGTCTCATATCAAACTCTATATTCATTTCTAAGTCTGGGCCTGTAGGCACAAGGTTTTGAGAATTTTCTGTGCCTTGATTTCCCACACCAGACTAAAAGAGGAACTTTTCTCTCCTTCCCAAAAGGCCTAAAACTGCTTTCTGGATCTTGAGATCTGAAATGCACTCAAAGCTCATTTTCTGACAGAGCAGCCAAATATGTCTGCTTTTGTGAAGTTAAGTCTTAAACTGGAGTAGATCTTGGCACCAAGAGGAGCCTCATTTTATGCTTGGCATAGCTCACCTGTAATGACGTGCTGCTGTCACAGGGCTGGGGAGAGGAGGGGCTGTGATAATTCACTGAAATTTGAATTGTGTTCAGGTAGGGTGGGATCAAGGTCTTGCAACTGTTCTCTGGGTTTAAAAGCAAAGGTTACTTTAGGTTCCAGATCAGGGGTTCAGATTAGAAGTAGTATAACTGAGCTACTACGTTTGTTCAGCTGCTAAGACTGTGGGTACTTGGTAGATGTAACTGTAATTTTTTTTTTTTTCTTGATACAGAATCCCAGAATCATTAAAGTTGGAAAAGCCCTCTGAGATCATGGAGTTCAACCTTTGACTGCTTGTCAACTAGACCAGAGCATTAAGTGCCACATTCTGTCATTCTGTTAACACCTCCAGGGTGGTGACTCTACCACTGTCCCAGGCAGCCCATTCCAATGTTTAACAACCCTTCCTGTGAAGAAATTCCTCCTGTTGTCCAATCTGCCCTCCCCTGGCACAACTTTAGGCTGTTTCCTCTTTGTTCTCCTCTCCCTGTTCCCTGGGAGCAGAGTCCAGCCCCCTCTGGCTGCTTCCTCCTGTCAGGGAGTTGTGGAGAGCCAGAAGGTCTGCCCTGAGCCTCCTTTTTTCCAGGCTGAGCCTCCCTCGGGCTCTTTTAGCTGCTCCTCATCAGACTTGTGCTCCAGAGCCTTCCCCAACTCCATTCTCTTCCATGAATATGCTCCAGTCACTTAAGATCTCTCTTGTCGTGAGGGGCCCAAAACTGCCTCCACGATTTCAGATGCCTCATCGGTGCCCAGAGGTTACTGTCCTGGTCCTGGTGGCCACGTTGGTCCTGGTACAGGCCAGGATGTCATTGGCCTTCTTGCCTACCTGGGCACACCCAGCTTATGTTCAGCCACTGTCAACCACCACCCCCAGGTCCTTTTTTTTTTTTTTTTTTTTTCCTTGCTGACCTACTTTCCAGCAGCCATATTTAGGTATTTATCTCTTTCCTGTGATTTTTCTGTTAATTTTCCAATTAATTCCACTGATTCTACTCCTAAATAATAGTTTGATTCCTTTTTGGGGCAGGACCTGTAGTCTGTTGAATAAGACATAGACATTAACTATGGAAATAGTACTGAAGGACAAGCATGACTTTAAGTTTTCAAGAAATCAGATGATTTCTCTTGTAAGCTCGAATTTTTCTGGAGATCCATTTGACATCCTCTGGTGCAAAGCTTTAGTTTTAATGGATTTGCAGCTTGACCTCTAAAGAATTGGCTTTTTGGTATTCTGTCTCTCCATTCTAAACTACAGCAGCTATTATGATAACTGACGGTTGAGACTAGCGAATCTTCTAGTAGTTATGAAATGTCTGCCTTTATTTAAAAGTTAGTGTGTTTGAATTGTATCACAGATTCAAAGTTGGCATGTGTAGCTTAGCAGAAAGTCTGATTCTGTAATGGTTATTTTTAAAATCCTAACCATCATGTGGCTTCTCTTAATCTCTGTTGTTTCTGGAACACCACAGGTAGCGTAGCCTTTTGTGTAGGTGGCAGTGTTAGGATCATTCCATGTGATCATAGATACCCTAATGATCAAGTTAACTGACCAGGAGGTTGGCAATATTTGTGCTGAACTTAAGAATATTAAAACAGCTCTTGAAAAGTAGATACTTCATGGATATAGCAGAATTACCTAAAGTAAATTAAAATGAGGATAGTTACGTATGAGGAGAGAATGGGAAGGGGACATCAAATATGTTGAATGCTATAAATTTTAAATGAACTTTTGTATCTTGTTTCTCATTCTGTGATATAGGGTATTGAAGCCCCCAGGGGGAGATTCTAGTAATCTCTTTGGGAGTACAGAAGAAGTGTCTCCTTCAAGCAGGCCACACCGGATGGCATCCAATATCTTTGGAGAATCAGAACAACCTCAGAACATTCCAAAAAGAACAAACCCTCCAGGTAAAAGCTGCCCCCTGTTTCTGTGTGACTGGGTTCTGAATTGCAGCACAAAATGGTTTTGTGTTCCTAAACTGGAACACTGGGATCTGTCTTTTTATGTTGCCTTTTTATGTATACTGAGTAGGTTTGAACAACAAATCTCTTCAGACTTCTGAATATATGAATCCTTCGATGATCTGCACGTTCACAGACCTTTTAGCACATCATTCATGTCTTAATTCTTTCCAAATTGAGGGTCTAAAAAACGATGAAAGGAAACCACTTCTATTGTAGAGCTGTATCAGCACTTAGCTCAATTTGAGATCCACAGGTGAGCTGTAACAAAGGATTTCAACTAGGCAAATATGACAAAGTCCCTAGGCAGCAGGATTGTAGAAGTCCTTGAACTTTATATATATATATATATTTTTTTTTTTTTTTTTAAATATTGTCTGATAAAACTAATCTAGAAAAAAAGTCTTAACAACTGCCTTGCAGGAGGAAAAGAAAGTGGCATTTTTGAGGACTCTAGTTCTGCTCAGCCTCGTCCACGCGTGAATCCACCTGGTGGGAAGACCAGCGATATTTTTGGGTCTCCTGTTTCTCCCAGCATTGTGCGAGCACACCCAAACAAACCCAAGGTATTTGTACTTCTGTTGCTGTCAGATCAGGAAGCCAGCAGCTCCAGGCTCCTGTCGTGCTCTCTCATGTGCCTGTGCTCTCCCTAACAACAGAACTGAATATGCATGGAGTGACTTTGAGTTAGACAGTTATTCCCAAAGTCTCTTTGATAGCTTGTTATTTTGGGTGTATCAGATCTCTGCAGTTTATTGTAAAAGTATTAATTAGACTGTGGATGTGCGTTCAAAAAAAAAAGAAAAAAAGCCTTTGGTCTTTCTTGTAAGTAAGGTACAGGTGGAACTCTTGACAGAGCCAAGAGGCATTTAAACTAGATAGGGAGGAGATATTTCTTCTTATTCTGCAGTTTGGCAGATGTGATTTTGATGCAGACTTGGGAAGCTGGTGAGCTACAGTCATAAACTCCAGTAAGCTACAGTCATAAACCTTTGTGAGGCCTGGCTGTGCACTTCACTTCTCTTAAATACATGTATCTACAGTCACCTTGAAAGCACTTCAACAGATTAGGCTTAAGTGATCAACAGTGAAAAAGTGAACTTGGGATCAGTGGTGTCAGGCCCAGCAGTTACTTGATTTGTATGAGATAGACAAAGGTGTCTCTTAGTATAGTGTTATAGTTGTTACAAATAGGTTATACAGTTGAGATTTTATCTTAAAGCTGGTATATATAATAGTTGCTTGTAGTTAGGACCACATCTGGGTTTGGAAAAAGCAGGATACATTACCAGTTACTGTATTTAAGTGCCCTATATGCAGATTTAGGACCTGCTGCCTTACTCTAATACTAATAAGTGAGTAGCTATTATGTCGTGTCAAATAGCATGAAAATTTAACATTCTATGAATCTGATGTGGTTTAGAAATGGTATTCCCCAGTTTAGTGTTCCCACTGAAAACACTCCAAAACATGTACCACTCACGCTCCCCTTCCCCCTGTGGCTGGGGAGGGAAATTAGAGGCAAAAGGTAAAAATCGCAGGTTGAGATAAGAACATTTTACTGGAAATAGCAGTGAGGTAAGAAAAGAAGAGTAACAGCGACAAAATTAATAATGGAGTGGACAAGAAGGATGAACAGTTGTCACACTACCCCAACGCTCAGCCACCACCGCCTTCCCACACACCCTGCACATGATGTGGTGTAGAGCAAGCTCCAGGTCCCAGCCGTGCCCTCCCTGGCTACTGCAAAAATTAATCCCCTACTGGCTGCAACCAGGACAGAAATTGCCATTGTGCTGAAAACAGTCTCGTTTTTCCTGGAAGCTTAGGAAGAAAGGATCAGTCCAATCTAACTTTCTTGCCTTTGTTTTTTTTCCCCTTAAATTTAAGGTGTTGGTAGAGTGCTTTATTTTTATGCATGTTCTGAATAGTATCTGGGGCCATATGAAAGGACGAGGAGGAAAAATAAGATTGGGAGCTAGGTTTTGGCAGGAGTAGCGCTGTTGGTGTAGGAGGCTTGGCTTTGTTTCTTTGACCCCTTTATTGGGATGGTTGCTCTTTCTTTTTAGCTACATTTTAGAAACGTAACTTTAATTCCCCTCCTGACTAAATGGAGGACACCATTGTGGAAATTCTTATGTCATTAATTAGAGCATTGGAATTGCAGGAGTTACTGAGATAGAAAGAAAACAGTATATTTACAAAAACTACTGCAGGTTGAGTTTCAGAGGTGGGAAAACATACTTCTCTGAAGTGTGGCTGTGTATTTCCAACAGTCAATTCAGATTGTTGGGGAAATGGTCTTAAAATGTTTTGGTTATTACCTGACTGTTGGGATACTTGCTGAAGACAGGAATTGCTGCATACAAATAGACTCTTCAAGGGCTGCTTGTATTATAGTTGTGTGTACCAACTTCTCCTGCACGATAGCAGGTGCTTGACAGGAATGGTAATTCCTGACCTTAAAATCAATTAATCCTTAAGGTTGGAGAAGGCCTCTAAAATTGAGTCTGGCAGTTAACCCACCACTGCTGTGCTTACCATTTCGATGATCTAATGTAGCCTCTTCATCCATGTTTCAATGAATTGTCTTCGATGTGCACCCTGCCATAAAATAATAGATTTGTGCCCCTGCTTTTGGGGTTCTGTAGAAGTGGAGAAGATGAAGGGCTGCACACAGCTTGCTTTTATTTGATCAGTGATCTATAAACTTAGAAATGAAGCAAAACTTCCAGAAGGATTTTGTGACAGACTTGCTGTTTTAGATTAATACACTAAGATAGTTTTTGATTTCTTTGCAGGATCACATTGTCTTGAAAGAAGAGGAAACACCAAAGAAGCTGGAAGGTCAGCAAGAGAAATTTTCTTTGTTCTCTTTGGGAATATAAGCTATGAGAAAGTTTCTTGTGCTTCTGCTTAAACACTAGCCTTAGTCTCATGTTTTTAGGATAATATGACTGAAAAGTTTAGTCAGAAATCTGATCACTTGTCTCAGGGAAATGGTTCTCTTCCTCTTATTGAGGAGAACACAGGCATGAGTCATGATACTCTGTGTCTGTGTGTTTAGACTTTGCTTGATACCATGTGTCTTTATACAGATATGTATGGAATCTGTGTATGGCAAAACACCAGGTTACTTCTTCCTCTCTTGCCATCTCCTTCAAATGGCTAATTTTGGCCTTCTGTAGTTGTAAATAATAAACAGCTGACTGACAAAATGTATTATTGCTCAGCTAATTGTTAAAGAATGATGGGAACCCTGCTTTCAAGCTTAGTATTGTAGAGGTTTAAGGCAGATTTGGGAGGAAACCGCCTAAGGGGCCCTCCCTCCACTCCCCCAGCCGGTTCGGAAAAAAAACTTCTCAGAGAGAAGTGGAAAGAACCCTGTTTATTAAACAGGCAAAGCACTCCCCAGCAGAGTAAATTGGACAATACCTGATGACAAGAACTTCATGCCGCTCTGGAGAGATGACAGATTTAGAACAGAAGTCCTTCCTGGAGGTGGTTGCTCTGTCTCTCAGTCCCTCTGGTGCTGGGAAATGTTGCTGCGCAGGATGGAATCTTGGTGGGTTCCAGGTGCGAGGCCCCCACGGCGCTTCCCTGTGTCCTCAGTCCAGAGAGATTGTAACAGTTCCAAGGGAAGGTGAAAAAAAGGAGAAAAAAAAAAAGAACAGGAAAGAAAAAAGGAAAAAAAAAGAACAAAAGGAGAAGAAAAACCACACAGCTTCTCCCCCTCTGCTAGCTACTCACTAACTAACTAACTACTGAGAGCAAAAAAAAAAACCACAAAGAAAAAAAAGATCTCTCCGTCCCTTGCTGTGTGTTGCTGAATCCTGACTCTCAAGGCCAGCTGGTGGAGGAAACTTTCTGAAAACAAACTGCGCACCTCTCCCTTCCCCCTGCTCCCAGACCCAACAGACAATTGGGGATACAAATCTCACAACGTCACCCCAGAACAAACGGATTGATTGGTATGTTGTATCTCCCAATTTCCTGCAACTGCCAAAAATAATTATGAAGGTGTATTGCTCAGTCTTCCTATCCTTGTTAGAAAGATTGCTGAAGGAAGAAAGGAATTGTTGTGAAAAGTGAAATTCTTTTCTTAGCATGTGTTTCCTTCAGGAAAAATGAGCAGATAATGAGAAACCTTGGTGTGCTATGGATGGGAGATGTGGGAAATAATGCAGCCGACAGAAGATGAGGCACTTTGTGCCCTACAGACTAGGGAGTGATTTGATGATCTAATCTGTTTTCTTTAATGCAGCTACAGAAAATATCAAACCACATCTGGAAGATGGAGGCGAGAAAAAAACGCTCGGCAAAGAGGAGCGATGCAAGGAGCCAGAACCCAAGATAGACAATCACGAACCCCGACTGGGGCCAAGGCCACGCTCGCACAACAAAGTCCTCAATCCGCCAGGGGGGAAATCCAGCATTGCATTCTATTAGGGTCATCATGTCACTAATGGAGAATCTCTTGTCTGTGCTGGTGAGGTCGGTTTATACACTATCGCTTGTGAATAGATTCTTGGGCAGATGGATGGAGGGTTATGTTAGAGTGCGTAGGAAGGATAACCTGGTGATTTGGGGAGGAAGGGCTGGGGAGGGAATGGGTGCCTTGTGGAAGATGTGAGTATGGCCTGCCTGGGTGGGTGGCAGAGCCAGACATTAATGTAACTTTGAGAAATTAGTGCTACTTAGTGGTGAGTTCCTCAGACTGTTAGGTTCCTAGCTAGCTTGTGATTCAGGATGCTCTTGTTGACTGTATGTATAAGCCTGATTCCACATGTCAAACATTGTGAATGGGAAGGGTCCTGGAGGTCACACCTGATGATTCTGAAGTACAGCAGGTAGGCTTTACCCTAGGCAATGGGATGCAGTTTCACAGCATGAGCTGACTTGCAGTCATGTGAATATAAATATGTTCCACTGGAACATATTTATGCAGTGCTGCCATGGTTAAGAGTGTCTTCAGTCATTGCTTTTTCTCCTTTCTTGCTTGCAGCACATGATTGCTGATACAAGGACAAAATATGCTGGAAGTTTCTTTTATACTCATAAACCATCATATGTTTGCGAGTTTGGGGTGGTCTTCCCCTCCCCAGGTATTCAGGTCCTTTGGATGCCTGTAGTAATTTGGTGATTACTGTGACTAGCTCTTCACGTGGCAGTCCAACGTGCTGTTTCATGTAAGTGCTTCTAGTTGAGTGCTTGTATGTTTTCTGGTAAAAATCTGGGTGCAAACAATATGGTTTTATGATACTCTTTGAAGAGAGGCAACTTGGAAGTTTACAGTTACCATGGAGAATATGCCGAGGTGTCAGCCAGGTCACTCTGACCCAGCCTATGTAAAAAGGGCTTAGCTTCAACACAGGTTTTCACTTGGCTCCCTGTGGAAACCAGGACTGTTCTGTCTCCACCACAGTGCATTTCCTGTTGGTTTTGCTTGTGCTGAGTCTGTTAGTGAATTCACCTGTCTTTAATCAGCCTTACCTTTGCCTTTGACTGTCTCAGATTTTTGTTGGTAAGGTTGGGAGAACTATGTGAGTTCTCCCCAACCTAGAGCTGTAGTTGATTTTGCTGTAGATTACCTTAGTTGGAAAAACAAAGCCAGCGCAAACAGAAGGTTCGTTTTACTAAAATCTGTCATAAATCATGTTTGGAAGATGTGCATGTGTTGCACAGATTTTTTCGGGGAGGTTTGTTCTCTGAATGGATTTTATGGTCATATCTAGAGCTTTGATATATGAATGTTAACTCTAGGTGCTTACTGTTAAATATATTGAATACTGAGCTTTTAAATCTGACATACCAAACAGGAGTTGTTCAGGTACACCAAAGAACAAGTGGCCTTATTGTGTATATCCACTGCTGTTCTAGCCCACATTCCCTGGGAGCTGCTGCCATTGGGCTGGCATGCTGGGCCAGGTGCTAAAGCTCTCTGTGGTCGTAAATGCTCCCTAGGCCATGCACTTCCCTTGTGTCAGCAGCGGTGGGTGATTGCTTTAAGACTTAGTTGCCTTTTCAAATACAGAAACGTATGGGACAGTGCTAGAATAGAAACAGCCATTGAAAGTAGGGATTTAAATGCCTTTGTACCTTTCAGATTAGTTTGGAGCTGCCTGTTAATTTTCCCCCCAGGAAAACAAGGCAGGAGCTCAAACTGCAACCCTGTAATGAACTTATGTTACTTCCAAACATGTATTTCTTAGCAACTATTCCTGAGTCTGTGCTTTCCAGCTTCTGGCTGAGTCTCAGACGCATTAGCCATTTCAGTTCCTTGTTCAGTACTTGACAGGAAGCTGTCATGTAGAAAAGTCAACCAGAGGCTCCTTCCTACATTGCAGGCTGTGGTGTAGCTGATGCTATCTGCAATACCAAGCATTTGGCATCTTTTAGTACCTGATGTGCATTGGCTTCAGTGCCTGTCTTTTAAAGAGCAACTTCTAACTAGGCCTTAAATTAGTTAAACTATATTAATTTTCTTGCATTTCTTTCTTTGGAATCTAAACAAAGTTTTCAACTCTTCAAGTAAGATTGATCTGAGCATTTCTCTGGGACAGAAGGGGATTGGGAGTCAAATGACAGAACATGCAGTTATCAATAAACCTCTGTATTTTGTTACTTCATTGTGTGCTAAGATGCCTGCTTTTATAAATTGGTCAATACTCTGTTTCACCACAGATACACTGGTGAATTTTATGGTCTGAAAATTGCACATACATTTTCAGGCCTTCTGTACATGAGACTGCTCAGGAGTTGTGACATCCTGCCCAAGGCTGCCCATGAGACAGACACCTCTTATCCCCTGGGGAGGTATAGGACAGTAGCAAGAGCTCAGCTTAATGCCTTTTTGTGGGCAACATTCCATGATGCTCTGTACCACACTGGGATTCTGTTATGTTCTTCAGCAATATTGTAAATAGAATTAAATACTCAAATATTTTAAATATTTAAGGCTATTTGTAGGAAAACACAGCAATTCCCCTTGAGCAGGGGATATTCTTTATGTGGAGAAGTCATACCCTCACTTGTGTGTTTCTAGTGAGTGCATAAAACTGAGTGCCAGACTGCCTTGGCTGACAGAGGAGGGAACTGCAGCTACTGATACTGCAGTTCTGGGTTAGCTGGACACAGTGGCCTCTCAGCCAGGATGTTGTGTGTCTGCAGCATTCATCCCTGAACTTCTAGGCTGTGATGCTCTCAGAGCCTCTCTCAGCCAGCCCTCACTCCTACAGTGACTTCTGTGTTTGGCCATTTACAGTTCGGAACTCTTCTCTGAAGCACGTACAGTTTGAGTGGGATCTGCACAGTGTGGGAATGTGGCAATGTCCTTGATAGATAGCACATTAGCAAAGAAGGACTGTCTTTCCTTTGAGCTGCAGCCAACAGTAGACTGCAGTATAGCTCCACTTTGCAACTGTGTGTGTTACCTCATTGCTTTCCCCAAAACTGCCAGTTTGTAGCTAAACACTTGGGATAGAATGTTATCTGAGTTGCTGTTTCAGTTTGGGAAGGAAAATGATGGTGTCCACAGTGAGCTTAGCCTAGGAAGTGGTTAAAGGAGGACTTGTGTGCTTTCATGAATCATGTGTGGTTCTAGCCATATCTGCTGCTTAGTCCCTAAATATGTCACCATGTCTGTCCTGTCCAAGCTCTCATGGCTCTAGTGAACAGCCCAGCTGCAGTATGTCATCCCTCCTGATCCCATGCGTGCCAGCAAACCCAGATCATGCATGTTTTTCCCTGTGAAGACTGGCTACTGTGCAAAATCTTTTAAGCAAGCACTGTCTGATACTGTCCATCTGTTGCATCACTGCATCAAACCCTGCACTGCACTCTCAGTGAGGAAGGTTAATGTCCTCTCTGTTGGTGTTTTAAGCAGCATTACTGTGAGGTTTTTGAATGACTTATACAGGCTAATCAGACTTGAAATACCCAAAGTACATTCTTGGGGCTTGTCTAGCAAGAGAAGATACATAGTGATGTTTGGAAGCAATTTATTTAAGCACTAAATGAGTAACTGCTGCAGTATGTTTGCTGGAAGGTTGTCAGAGTTGCTTATGTACAATATGATCACACTGGATGTCCTAGTGTCTTGGCTACCTGGGTGATTGTGTGGTGGAGCTGGCCATCCAGCAATTTGTCCAAGCCCCTGATGTGTCTCATGTTGAATTTCAGCTTGAAGCTCTGCTGAAACCATGGATTGCTTTCCTTTGGAAAATGTGATGGATTAAATGTCATTAAGGCTGGACTTTTCCATTGTTTTTTAAGGAGCAAAGATGGGTCACAGTATCCTGCCTGGGGGAGACTTGGTCACAAGTAAGCTGTTTCTGTCATTTCTGGTTATCAGCTGTACAAGAAGTGGACTGGGTAACAATTCATTGCTGGCCAAAAACTGATGCCCAGAAGTCTCCCAGCAGGCTGAGTTGGCTGCTTCGGCTGTGCCCAGTCACCACTCCTCCCTTTGAACATAGTTGGTAAGCAGGAAGAGGCAGATTTAAATTATTGGGCTAAATTAGCAGCCGTGATTATTTTTGTAGTTTTATCTTTCTTCTGGGAATGAAGACATTCTCATCTTGAATTGGCTTTCCCTTTCTTTCAAGTTCCATATATTGCTAACAGGACCACCTCTTCTTCCTCAAGCAGGTCAAAATACTCTCCATAGCCAGCAAGAATGCAGGAATTTGCTTTACTTATCAGCCTCTCTAGGTCCAGCTGCCTTCTTATTGTGGTGTCTTATCCACTGCTTTCTTCCTCCCTCCTACACATTCAGATATTTGAAATAGTAGCTGTACTGCCTCTGGCTTCTCCATGATCCCTCCTCTGCTGCTTTTTGGGTGTGTGCTGTGTGCCACTTAAGCTAAAACCACAGACTGTTCTGTGTCCAGATGTATCAGAAGCACGGGGGCTTTTCTAGTAATGGGAACTTAACATTATGCCAGGTTCTTCATAAAGATCATAAAGATGATGGCTTTTTCTCCACTGTCTCCTCCCACAGACTTACATAAATGTGTGCTCTACTGTGTCAGTGTTTGCCATTCTGGCTGCTGGGAGCATGCGCTTGGGCATGAAGGGAAACACAAGTCCAACTCAGTGTGAACTGCCTGAACTAATGTCCACTTTCAGGCTTCAGTCTGTATTTTACAACTCTTAGTCCACTGTGTCTTTGGCAAGAGGAATGTTCTGCCAGAGAATATGTGCAGCTTAAATGTTACGGCTCAGGTTGTTTAAGGCTGGGGACACAGTGTACGGGGTGGGGGTTTCAGTTACCCATAATAATGATCAGTGCGACACTACGAAAGTTAAACAGAAAAACCCCTGATTGTTTCCTTCCATTTCTTGCAGCATGTTGACCTCTGTGAATGCCACTCTTTCATTTTCATTACAAGCTCAGCCAAAGTATGAGAGCCATAAAATTGCCCTTTTGAAAGCTCAGAGCTGAGCTCTGGTATCCCAGCTGCGGGTGTCCAGCAAAAATTATAAAGACAGGCAAAGTCAAGGTGGCTTTCTGGTCATCAGGGGGTCATTACTGAAAAAAGCAGAGTAAGAGTAATCGATCGGTGTGCCCAATGGAGGCAAGCAAGTACTGTTCCAGAAAGGGTCATCATCTCCCTTTTTACTGGTGTGTCAGCTTTGAGCTTTATCCATATTCTCGGGTTTCTCCTCTTCAC